>BLSH010404689.1:339450-353029 GCA_018402905.1 Glandirana rugosa | reverse complement strand
GCCCCCCCCCCAAGCTCACTGGTAGTTGGAAGAGTTTCTTTGGATGTCATGCCAGTTGGATGTGATCCCGGGGGGGGGGGGGGGTGGAGAAGAAGAGGAGATCAGAGCCATTCTCAACTGCACAGAGCAATGCACTGCCACACACTATGCAGGAGCGTGGCACTTACTCTCCTGGGGCAGACATTATTTTGGCGTTTCCCTCTCTTGAGCTGGGCTACGGCCTTTACAAGTTTAAATGTAAATAATATACCGTACCTGTCTACCTTAACTCATAAGGAGGTTGACTAACACATGATCTTTTTCATGTTTACAGTTATAACAAATACAGCATTGCACTCCTGATCAGTGGCTATTGCGCCACAAAACGCGTAGAGTCTTATCAATGCTTCCATGAAATAATTTCTGCATCACCCATCATGTTATTGGTTTGATTTAATTTTATCATGTACTGTATATTTATGACTTTCTTGACCAGTTATTATGCATCATGTCATGTTCCATCACTGTGGCCCATTGTGGCCAGATGATTGTAATTTATTTGACATTATGGTTGTACATTACTGTAATAGGTCATTCAGTGTGTCAATAAACAACCTCCTTTTTATTTCTTTTTTTGCTAGTGGTATACCTCATTCAAAGTCCCATGACCAATCCCCTACTTCTGTATAAGAGGGATAGAAGGGAGCACGCTGCTGACAGTATGGGAGCGTGCACAGACCGATCTACTTCTTCTTCTCACTCCAAATCCTTACTCTTAAAAATTCTGTGCCTGGGGCAACCACCCCTGTTGCCCCACCCACACTACCCCGCTAAACAGCACCAAATCTCACTTCAAATCTCTTAAAGTGGTAAAAGGCAGAAGTTTTCTTACCCTAATGCATTCTATTCTGGATGCAGGCCCCCCCCCCCCCCCCAGCAACCTCCTTTAACTTATCTGAGACCCATCTTGATCCAGCCATATGCATGAATGCAGTGGCTCTTCTAGGTCTCTGCCTCCTCATTGGCTGAGACAGCAGCAGAGAGATAGAGACTGCATGAATGCTACCATAGCAAGCTCAGCAGGAGGGAGGGACCATTCCAGGCTCTGCTTGCCCATCTGTAGGCCCGAGACCAACATGACCACACACGTCCGCTCTCCTCCCCTTCTTGTTGCTGACCCGGAAAGCGACGTGTATGATGTCATTTCCGGGTCCCCATTGGCAATTTCCCCGGCCATCAAGGTTGGGAAAGAGTGTAATGCAGTGCGATGTCCATTGCATTACATTCAGTGGAGCCCAGAGGAGACACGAAGGGTCTTTTAGACCCTGGATGTCTCATTAAAGAGAACCTGTCACCTAAAAATCATCACATAGGGAACTTTTTGTCAGGGGCGCAAGCAAATTTTAAGTTTGCCATATTGCGTATCTATTTACTCAGCACAACCTCGTCTATTATATTTTACCAAACATGTGGGTAGTTTATTGCGTCGTTTGCCCTAAAATACACTTTCGTCTGAGAAATTTTGTGTTTCTTAGACCTTTGCGGTAATATCAAGTGACATGAAAAAATTGAAATTACCACTATTTTATTCTCTAGGGTGTTTGCTTTCAGAAAATATATACTCTTTGGGTTTTTTTTTTGTAATCTTCATACCCAAAATCATTTTTTACACGTGTTCAAAAAAAAAAAAAAAAGCAAAAATGGCTCTGGCAGTGAAAGGGTTAAAGTACATTGCCCCTGCTAAAACCATTTTAATTTTGCCTTGCCCTTTGACTCTAAAGGCCAGTTCACACCAGAACGCTGTGCATTCCTGTGCGATTCATATGCAATCCGGCTGCTTCCGGTTGCTGATCCAGCACAATTTCCACCCATTCAAATGAATAGGCTTCAAAATCACACTGCACCCGGGTCGAATTGCACAGGGAAGCACAGCGCTGTCTTGCTAAATTCATGGTGTGCACCGGCCCTAATGCATTTCGCTGAAGCTATGGGTTAAAAAAAATTCTCCATTTGCCTCATTCCTAACAATGAAGTCCAGGAAAAAATGAACAGCGTTGTGGTTTGCGTGTGTGACAGAGCAACCATTCCGCAACCCAACCAACTTATTCCCCCGTTTTGACCTTCTCTGGAAATGTCTGCAAACTCCAACTAATTGCCACTAGAGGGCGCTCAGACATCACATTATAGTAAAGGAGACAGGATGTCTTTTATCCACTTCACCTCCGGAAGAATTTCCCACTTTAGGACCAGAGCACTTTTTGCGATTCGGCACTGCATCGCTTTAACTGGCAATTGCGCGGTCGTGCAACGTTGTACCCAAACGAAATTTGCGTCCTTTTTTTCCCACAAATAGAGCTTTCTTTTGGTGGTATTTGATCACCTCTGCGTCATTTCTGATCGCCGCTATAAGCAAAAAAAGAGCGACCATTTTGCAAAAAAACCCTAATTTCTTACTTTTTGCTAAAATTCAAATCCAGAAAAAAAATATAAAAAAAACATTTTTTTTCACCGGTTTTGGCCGATTTATATTCTTCCTCATATTTGTGATAAAAAAAATCGCAATTGGCGTTTATTGATTGGTTTGCGCAAAAATGGCCACGTTTACAGATGGTGAGAATTCATTTCTGGCTTTTTTATTTTTTTTTATTTTTTATTAGTAATGGCGGCGATCTGCGATTTTTAGCGGTACTGCGATATTGCAGCGGGCATGTCGAACATTTTTGACACCTTTTTTTTTACACCAATGACATTTATACAGCGATCAGAAATTTAAATGTCCACTGATTACTGTGTAAATGTCATTGGCAGTGAAGGGGTTAACCTGCAGGGGGAGATCTAGGGGTTAAGTGTGTTCCCTGGGTGTGTTCTTACTGTGGGGGGGTTGGGCTACCATGGGCATGAGAGATCTAACTGATCCCAGTGACAGGGATCAGTAGATCACCCATGCCTGCACTGTCAGAATGGGGAACCGCCGTGTTTACATCGGCGGTTCCCCGTTCTTTGCCTGTGGCCGCTCATCGCGGCTCGCCGGCGGACATCGGGTCCGCCTGAGCCGCGGGCACACTCCTCAGGAGTGTGGCGGGTGCGCGCCCCCTAGCCCCCATTCGCAGATCGTCGCCTTTTTATGGTGATTCGCGGCCAGCGTCCACACTGCCGCCGTAAACATGCGGTAGGCGGTGTGGAACTGGTTAAACAATGTAACATAATTAGGATAAACAATAGTAGCAATCAGTACAATAAAATGAGCTAATATGATAAGACGTATAACGTCCTCCCGGAACGGTGAATCACTGTCGCACTTTGAATGACAATTGCGCGGTCATGCTACACATATGACATTTTTATAATTTTTCTCACACAAATAGGGCTTTCTTTTGGTGATATTTAACCACCACTGGCATTTTTATTGTTTGCGAAATACATGAAAAAAGGTGAAATTTAAAAAAAAAAAGAAAAAAAAACAAATTTTTCTTCATTTCTATTTTCAAATTTTGCAAATAAATAATCTTTCTTCACAAATTTAGGCCAACATTTATTGTGCTACATTTCTTATTTAGTCTGTAGGAAAGTTGTAGAGTTCACAAACTATAGCAGGGATATGCAATTAGCGGACCTCCAGCTGTTGCAGAACTACAAGTCCCATGAGGCATAGCAAGACTCTGACAGCCACAAGCATGACACCCAGAGGCAGAGGCATGATGGGAGTTGTAGTTTTGCAACAGCTGGAGGTCCTTTAATTGCATATCCCTGGACTATGGTATATATCTGTAAATCGATCAATCCTGATGTACTGACGGCCGATCTCATTTATTGAGGCTCGAAAATGCCAGGACAGTACAAACACCCCCCAAATTACCCCTTTTTGGAAAGTAGACAGTCCAAGGTGTTTAGTAAGAGGCATGGAGAGTTTTTTGAAGCTGTAATTTTTTGTTACAATTTTTTGGAGAATGAAGAAATTACATTTTTTTGGTCACAATTTTTTTCTTTTTTACATACGGTCACCAGTGCAGTACAGTGTCATCATATAGCCGGTGTGGCGGTGATAAGGGACACTGACTGGTGACAGCATGTAAAAAAAATTCTATTGCAATTTTTAAATATTTTTATTCATTTTTTTGTTTTTTTATGATTTGTTTTTAAAACACACTGTGACCAGAGCAATACAGTGTTACCATAGTAATACTGTACTACTCTGGGGAAGTGATCAGGATTTTTTTTTTTTACACATTATGATTGCTTATAATCAGGGGCGTAACGATAGGGGTTGCAGGGGTTGCAATTGCAACCGGGCCCCATGGTCCAGGGGGCCCATGTGCCTCCCTTGTACACCTGAATAGGAGGGATGCCGGGGGTGGCATTTAGAGGACCCAATCTCCTCCATTTTCCTCTATCCAGTTTACTTGTCTTCTGTTGTTCCCGGGGCCCCTGTGTGCTTCCCTGGCCCCCCTGCTGCAGAACTTGTGAAAGGGCCCCACTGCAGTACCGTAATAAAGGGACCCACGATAGGAGTAAAGGGCCCCAGGATCAGTGGGAAGAGGGAAGGGCCCTGGCCAGGGGTCAGGGGGCCCTTCATAATTTCTTGCACCGGGGCCCTGAAGGTTCTAGTTACGCCTCTGCTTATAATATTGAATTTCACTGTTATACGCAACCATTTTTGCTTATAAGAGTGAATTTCACTGTTAGAAGTAATCATTTTTACTGAATTAAATCTGTTCATTCACTATTGTGGTTAGCTGTGATTGGCCCTGTCTGTACCGTGTGATCATGGTGACCAATCACAGCTAGCAACACAATAGTACACAATGAATGAGAGCCATCCATTGTGTACAACTGTCATGTGACCTGCTGTGATTGGTCACAGCAGCCGGTTACACTGATCAGTTATGTGCTGTGTCCGGTGGGCCCGTTGGGCCCGTACAAGGGATGTTCCGGGAAGATGCCATATGACGTCCATCCAGAACATTGAATGTCCCGCCTGGCTCATGGATAAATGACTTACATATACGTGATCACTGTTATAAGTAATAATTTTTACTGAATAAAATCTGTTCATTCACTATAGTGGTTAGCTGTGATTGGCCCTGTCTGTACCGTGTGATCATGGTGACCAATCACAGCTAGCAACACAATAGTACACAATGAATGAGAGCCATCAATTGTGTACAACTGTCATGTGATCTGCTGTGATTGGTCACAGCAGCCGGTTACACTGATCAGTCATCTGTTGTGTCCGGTGGGCCCGCACAAGGCATGTTCCAGGAAGATGCCATATGACGTCCATCCAGAACAGTGAATGTCCCGCCTGGCTCATGGATAAATGACTTACATATACGTGATCCAGCACAGAAGGGCTGCCAGCCCACAGTAAAAGTACAGCTTTTATTATTGCAAATATCTGTTGTTGGACATCGGTCTTATAAAAATATTTTTCAGCTTATGATGTTTTTTTTTCCAATGCCCAGAGATTAGATTTATTATTCCAGCCCATCTCAAGAACCTGCCAGGGGTCACCTGAAAGTCCATATTGCTTCTAGAAAATCTGTTCAAAATCGGTGGTTTTTATGGAAAAGAAACAGACTATTGGCTGATGAGCAGAGAATCATATCAGAACTTTGCTCCAGTGATCTGATCTTCTCGTCTTGGAGAGTAAAATACTTCAGACTTCCCAGGATACCTAGAGTGTTCCCAGACTTGAACCTCTACTCAGTCAGGTCATGACTTTGGCTTGAGGCCTTGAAACGTAGACTATAATATCAAGAGAAGAAGAATATACCCAGTGATAGAAGAAGATACAAAGCAATAAAAGAAGATACAAATGGTGTCCAATTAGTATCAGAATGTGCCTGAGATGTAAAGCTAGCAAAGCAAGCGTTCTAGACACGCAAGAGTCATATTAGATGTTTGTTTCATTGATCTGATCTTAAGAGGAAAGGACTTCAGACTTCTCAAGATACATAAAGTGCTTCCAGATTGGAACATCCATTGTAAAGTCAGGTCATGGCTTTGGCTGAAGGCCTTGGTCTAAGACTCCACAGGATCTGGAAAACTCTATAATATCAAGAAAAGAAGAAGATGCAAAGTGCAATGGCGTTCGGTTAGTATTGGAAAGTGCCTGAGATGTACAGCTAGCACTTTCTAAAACCCAGCAAGGATTGTGATTGCTAGAATCAATATCTGCACAAATCATCGGTGGTCAATCTTCACATTTATTTTTCCTGTCTTGAGTTTTGGCCTCCAGAATTAAAGTGGTTTTTGGTTTTAGATACTTTTGTTTTTGACTTTCAGAGACTTTTTTTGAGCTGAAAATGCATTCATCAGATCAGCACTATCAACACTTAACTTGAAGCAGTGTTTCAAGACATGTTCTTCATTCTGAACTAGTAAATACTTAATTACTAAAGTAAAAACCACAAGACAACATGGCTCATAACACAGGTGAGTTTTTTTTTTTACATCAAAAGGTTCTTGATTTTTGACACAAGTAATCAAAAGTCTCTAATATAAACACACAACTACACCATATGGCCACAAGGTTGTGAACATCTGACCATCAGACCTACCTATATGGCTAGAATAATGTAGACCCTCCAAATGGTTAAGTTCTGGTATTTCCAGTGAAGGGTACTGTTAATTTAGGTGGGGCGCAGCAGCAATAATTCACACAGTCAGGTACAATGCAAAATTTGTATTGAAGTAATATAGCAACAGTTCACAACAAACCAAGTGGGAAGGCTGCCCAGCCAGGTGCACTCAAGGTTTCCAGCAATGTTAAAGGAGTAGATTCCAGCTGGAATGAGAGCATCTGCTGAGCGGGGCAGGATGCGGCCTGGCCGTCTCAAACCCAATCAGAAAGGTGTCCAGAAGAGTTGCGACCCTGCGCCTTCCCTCCACATCAGGAACCTCTCCCTACCGCTAGTACTGTCCCTACCAGATGGGGTTCCTTTCCCTACACTGTCCACTCGCATAAACCATGCCAAACTCAGGAACCAGGTCCTTAAATAGGCTCTGCCTGACCCAAGATGGCACCAGAGTCAAATGGGGCAAAAACATTCAACCGAATTGCTTCCCCAGTGACCCAGGAAACCATGTTCCTTTCTCATGACTTCCTCTCCAGCTGCAGAGCCGTTATGGCTGAGTGCCACCTGCAGTGGAATAATAAACTGCACTTGCCTACACTAATGCTACAGCATGCAAAGATATTTTGGAAGTTTGGTGAAGGCCCTCTTCTGTTCCAGCATGACTGTGCCTCTGTACACAAAGCCAGCTCCATAAAGATATGACTTGGCCAGCTTGGTGTGGAGGAACACAAGTGTCTGGCACAGAGCCCTGACCTTAACCTTACTGAACAACTCTGAGTGAATTGGAATTCCGATTGCGAGCCTGACCTTCTCCTCCAACATCAGTCTGTGGTGTCTTCTACTGGTGGGTTCTTAAGCCAGTTCCCAGTCTGGTCTGTGGGGGTAAAACAGGACTTTAGGGCAATGTGTCTGAGACTCCATTACAGCACACCCTTCTAGACGAGTGTTTCCAAACCTTTTTTCAGTCAAGGCATCCTTTAAAATTATACACAATCTCGAGACACCCCCATTCTAAAATGTAAAAAACCAAACTAATAGTTTTACATAATGCAGCAATATCCACACATGTAAGACACCCAACATTATAGGTGATTTAGTCTTCCAAAGCAAATAAACCTTTGCACACTGGTACTGACTAGTATTCCAATGTTTCAAAGATGATGTGCGGGCACCCGACATCCTCCTTATCAACCGATGATGTCATTGGTTGTTAGGATGCCGGCGGCTAGATGGTTGTAATAGCGCACAATGAAAACTTGTGGCTTTCCAGGCAGGCTTGACTAACCCACTGGGTTGTATCCAATTTGTGGGCAATTTTTAGGTATTTTGCCAAGACACCCACCCCTGAAGGAACCTCAAGGCACCCCAGTTGAAAAAGACTGTTCCAGACCAGTTCAGAGGCTAATGTGCTCTCACTGTACACACCTAAATCGAGTTACACAGAACAGCATCCTTTAATTCTGCTTTGGGTATTGTTAGGGTCACACTACAGACCCACTCCAAAAGACTATGGAGCATGGTCAAATAAGGTGTTTCTTGGTAGACTGACCCACCTTCTTCCAACCTCTTCCAGCCCCATTCCCGTCTAAAGTCCATGAGGTATAGGCAGGGCAGCCATCAGACATTTTGGGGCCCCTTACACAGCTTTAGGCCCACTAGAGTTGGGCGAACAGTTTGGCCCGAGCATGAGTTCGGGCCGAACATTGGCTGAAGCCGAATGAACCCGAATTATTGGTAAGTTTGACTGTTTGTTTAGTCCACCGAATTGGAAGCCCTGATTGGCTGAAGCAATGAAAGCTTTGCCCAATCAGGGCACATAGAACTCTCAAAGCCATGATTGGACACTGTCATGATGACTCTATCCAATCATGGCTCATTGCTCTTAGTCCCACCCCACACTATAAGTATTCTTCTCATAGCGGCCATTTGCAGTTGGATATTGGTGTGGAGAGAGATAGAACAGTTCTCTGTTCAGTGCTACTAGTGGGTTAGTGTGCTATAGTGTGCTATTGTGATTCTTTTGTGAGTGTAGAGTATCAGTTTAGTGTGAATCTAGAGATAGTTCAGTCAGTGTAAGTGTAGTGCGACCATTTATTTTTACATAAGTGTCAGTTTATTTTGTCAGGGCAGGTTTCCTGCAGTATATTTCAGTGCGTTACTACATGTTTAATGCAGTATATTTCAGTGCGTTAGTGCACGTTTATCGCAGTATATTTCAGTGCGTTAGTGCATGTTTAAACAGCATATTTCAGTGCATTAGTGCACATTTATCTCACTATATTTCAGTGCATTAGTGCACATTTATTGCAGTATATTTCAGTGCGTTAGTGCACGTTTATCTAAGTATATTGCAGTGCATTAGTGCAGGTTTAACGGAGTACATTTCAGTGCATAGGTGCATGTTTACCACAGTATATTGCAATGTGTTTGTGCACGTTTATCGCAGTATATTTCAGTGCAGTACATTTCAGTGCATACGTGCACGTTTACAGCAGTATATTGCAGTGCATTAGTGCACGTTAAACACAGTATATGGCAGTGCGTTACTGCAAATTTACTGCAGTATATTGCAGTGCGTTAGATGTTAGTGCACATTTAATGCAGTGTAATTCAGTGCAGTATATTTCTATGCGTTAGTGCACGTTTACCGCAGCATATTGCAGTGCATCAGTGCAGTTTTACTGCAGTATATTGTAGTGTGCCAGAGGAGTGTGCTTGTGTAGTGAGTACTCAAGTTAAAGTGCAGCAAACACCACTTTCCATTGATTAAAGTGTATCCACCCATACATTTCCCCATCTTTATTACATTTTGGTAATAAGCCCACTCCCCTCTCCCATCATGTCTGGGAGGCCAACAAGGAGAGGCAGATGTTCCCATGGCACTGTGAGGTGGCCAGCAGCATATGTGTCCACAGGAAAAGGTGGACATGATCAGTCCTCAGGTAGGACACCATTTCCTCTTAGTGATGTTGTTCGTGCTATCCTTCCACAGCATGCAGAGGAGGTGGTGGACTGGCTTAATAAACTATCCTCCTCATCCTCTATCACCCAAGCAGAGACTAGTGCGCAGCCCACCGCAGCTGCAAGGGTGGCTTATTCTGCCTCCTTGTCCAGCACCAACACCCACAGCCCACATTTTCTGCCACTGTTTGACTGGGGCATATCATTTAAATTTTTGACAGCAAGGTAAATTCTTGCTTTTATTAAGAGTACCTCTATAGGGTTACAGTGTGAAGGCACCACTGACACCCAAACACCATTTTTTTTTTAGTTCTATCCAAAGTCTGCAAAAGAGACACCAGAATTTATCCAAATAATTTCTAATCTTGTTCCCAGTGCACTACATTGTGTCCTCATCATACAGACTGGCTTTCCAAGCCGTCGCTTACAAAATAAAGGCAGCTTGCAGGGAAAGTGTAATTTTTTTGGCTTTATGAATGTCATTATTGCTGCAGCACATTCTAAACATGGTACAGATGTGCTACATTACACGCAGACTAAGGGTACCCCCCCAGGCACTATATTTAACCACTTAAAGACTGGAAGGATTTCCCATGTTAGGATCAGAGCGCGTTTTGCAATTCGGCACTCGTGCAACGTTGTACCCAAACAAAATTGACGTCCTTTTTCCCCCACAAATAGAGCTTTCTTTTGGTGGTATTTGATCACCTCTGCATCATTTCTGATCACCGTTATTAACAAAAAAGTGACAATTTTGAAAAAAAAACACAATATTTTTTACTTTTTGCTATAATACATATCTCAAAACAAATGTATTCATCAGTTTTGACCGATTTATATTCTTTCTCATATTTGTGGTAAAAAAAAATCGCGATCGGTGTTTATTGATTGGTTTGCGCAAAAGTTGCTGCGTTTACAAACCATGATAATTAAATTCTGGCGTTTTTACAATTTATTTATTTTTTAATAGCAATGGCAGTGATCTGCGATTTTCATTGGGGACTTTGCTATTGGAGCGGTCATGTCGGACATTTTTGACACTTTTTTTGAGACCAATGACATTTATACAGTGATCAGAAATTTAAATATCCACTGATTACTGTATAAATGTCATTGGCAGTGAAGGTGTTAACCTGCAGGGGGCGATCTAGGGGTTTACTGTGTTCCCTGGGCGCATTCTAACTGTGAGGGGGCTGGGCTGGCAGAGGCACTAGAGATCTAACTGATCCCAATGACAGGGATCAGTAGATATCTTACATGCCGCCTGACAGAGCGGGGAACAACCGTGTTTACATCAGCAGTTTCCCGTTATTTTCTTTTGTGCCAGGCAATCATGGCTCGCCGGTGGACATCAAGTTTGCCCGAGCTGCGGCCACCTTGCTGGAGAGTGTGGCAGGTACGTTTATAGATGGCAATTCGAGCTACAGCGCCACTCTGCAGCAATAAATATACGCGAGCCGGTCCAGAACCGGTTAATGGAATTTTTCATTTTTATTATTTCGCTTTAAGCATCAGTGAATCACTGCTCATTTAAAATTGTTTTTTACAAACTTTTTTTCATTGATACATGACCCCCAGGGCAGTACCCGGACCCCCATAACCATTGTATGCCCAATTAGTTGCATTTAAGCCTTCAAAATGGGCACTTTTGATTTTTCCAGTTGGGGTCCCATAGACTTCAATGGGGTTCGTTATTCGGTTCCGAACTTTTGTGATGTTCGAAAGTTCTGCCGCGAACCGAACAAAGAGTCGTTCGGCCCATGTCTACTCACCACCAACATTCCCCAAGGCTTGCCCACTGGCTGTCCCTCCAAATCCAACAGCCTATATATTCAGCAAAGAGACATCCCCATATATTCAGCTATGAGACATCCCCATCCAGCAAAGAGACATCCCCATATATTCAGCTATGAGACATCCCCATCCAGCAAAGAGACATCCCCATATATTCAGCTATGAGACATCCCCATCCAGCAAAGAGACATCCCCATATATTCAGCTATGAGACATCCCCATCCAGCAAAGAGACATCCCCATATATTCAGCTATGAGACATTCCCATATATTCAGCTATGAAACATCCCCATCCAGCAAAGAGGCATCCCTACATATTCCGCTATGAGACATCCCCATCCAGCAAAGAGACATCCCTATATATTTAACAAAGAGACAGCCCAATCCAAAAAAAAGAGTCTTCCCCATTCAGCAAAGACACAGTCACAGCACAGGCCCACATCCAGCAAAATTGTCAGTCAATTTACCTAAAATGTGACGTCCAACAACTTGTCTCCAGTCCACAGTGAGCAGTCAGTCAGGCAGGTTACACATAGTGCAGCTCTTCTACATGGCTGAGCTGCAACTGGCACCCAAATCAGTGAGCTGCATCCATTCACTCTGCAGCCGCCCTGCTAAAGCAATAGTACATAGAGAGTGCTTTTCCCGCACTGGCTCTGGCGGAGGTGCCAGAACACTGTTCTGGCACATTCCACTAGAAAAAAGCCCTGGCTGCTACTATGCAGTAAGTTAACAACTTGGTGGCTTGAGTGCCTAGGCCTGTACCGATGAGTTGTACTTGCTACTAAATTAATTGGGTCCTGGGCCCCTCGGGGCACCCGAGACCCCTACATGTGTATTGGCTGTCCCTTCCTAATGGCAGCCCTGGGTATAGGCCACATGCACTGATCAGAAGTAAAAAACAGACAAGACCTTGTCCTTCCATTTTCTTTGGCTTTACAGCTCCATTCACACTTGTGTAACTTGTCGTGCGACTTTGGATAGATAAAGCCACATTACAAGTCGCAGCCCATGTATTTCAATAGAAACCGTTCAAATCTGTGACTTAAAGTAGGTTCCTGCACTACTTTGATGCAACTTTCTGCCAACGTGAGTGCCATAGACTGTAATGTAAACTTTCAAAGGTCGCAATGAAAGTCGCATCTTAACGTTATCAATGCGACAGTTGTGCGACAGGCAAAGCCAAAGTCAGCCAGAGGCTGATGAAAAAGCCAACTGGCTTTGAAATGTGTCTCATGTCTACAACGCATGTGTCTACAGTGTCGTCTGGGGAGCTTCATTTCCAGACAGTGGCCAAGGCTGATGGTTCTCTGATTGTCCCTCAGACTTTCCTGGCTCCCACATCACTTTTATGCCATGCCCTACATATGCATTCTTTTGTGAGTGCATTTCTATTTTTCAATAAACTGTCATATGTTTCATTTTAATGCTACACTATGAAACTGTTGTTTCTTTTGGTCTCTTCCACTAATTCTCCCTATGCTTAACCCACTTGGGGATACATTTTCTGTGGTGTTCCCATCAGGGGAAGGCCAATACACAAAGCTGCTACATCATGGCAATGAAGGCCGCAGATGGCCCCACGGCGGCCCAAACAATTAGGCCTCATACACACGGGCGTTTGCAGAAAAATAAGCAAAACGCCGGGCCTGACGTCAGGGGAAAAAACTGACCTTTTTCTTGGCGTTTTGCATTGACGTCAATGGACATTTTTTCACGCCAGCTTTTTGCGGCGTTTTCTGCCTCTATTCAAAATCAATGGTTCCCTATGGGAGCCCATTGATTTGAATAGAAGCCGCACCAGAAGTCGGATCGCGGCGATCCGACTTGCGGCGCGACTTGTGTGCCGTGTCTTAAAGGGGAACCCCGCAAAAAAAATTTGCGTGGGGTCCCCCCCCCAGAGCATACCAGGCTCTTCGATCTGGCAGGGATTTTAAGAGGAGCCCCCACGCCGAAAAAAACGGCGTAGGGTCCCCCCAAAATCCATACCAGACCCTTATCCGAGCACGCAGCCTGGCAGGCCAGGAAAGGGGGTGGGGACGAGCAAGCGTCCCCCCCCCCTCCTGGACCGTACCAGGCCGCATGCCCTCAACATGGGGAGTATGGGTGCTTTGGGGCAGGGGGGGCACTGCGCCCCCCACCCCAAAGCACCTTGTCCCCATGTTGATGGGGACAAGGGCCTCTTCCCGACAACCCAACAGCCCTTCTCCGAGAACAGGGGTAGTTGTACCCCTGTTCCACGAAACCCCACCCCCCGCGTCTCGGGG
>BLSH010404689.1:300889-316413 GCA_018402905.1 Glandirana rugosa | reverse complement strand
CCTCCTTATCACAGGGTAGTAACCAGAGTCACCCCCCCCCCCTCCCCCCCCCCCACTGAGACCAATGATGGGACACTATTCCTCCCACTAATACCAATCATGGGGCACTATTCCTCCCACTGACACCAATAATGGGACACTATTCTTCCCACTGATACCAATGATGGGGCACTATTCCTCCCATTGATACCAATGATGGGGCACTATTCCCCCCCCCACTGATACCAATAATGGGGCACTATTCCCCCCCACTGATACAAATGATGGGACATTATTCCTCCCAGTGACACCAATGATAGGGCACTATTCGTCCCACTGATACCAATGATGGGACACTATTCCTCCCAGTGACAACAAAGATGGGGCCCTATTCCTCCCACTGACTCCAATGTTGGGGTGGTAATAGGGTTGCCACATCATCCCTTTAAACCCGAACACATATTAATTACACAGGTTCTGTGGCTGACTTAGGTGGTAATTAAACTCACTTAGTGCCTTATCTGCATTAAACCTGCGTAATTCATATGTGTTCGGGGATGAGAGATGAGGTGGCAACCGTAGGTACTTCACCTCCCAATGACACCAACAATGGGACACCATTCCTTCCACCGAGCTTCTAATCTAGAAGGATCCCATAGTTATGGTGTTTGTATCCTTCCATTGGTCCAAGCTGGACCAATGTAACTGTTCAATAAAATATATACCTGGAATTCAGCTTTATTAGTAAGTGGTGTCATCCACTTGGCTGTACTTTGTGGCAGAGCTGTGTAAATCTCAGGATAGGATGGACAGAAATACAATTTCTTTGGCAGTTAAAACAACCTTTATATATGTATTTGATCAGTGGATTTAGCTTAGAGTCAAGGGTATCCTCATGTGATCTAGTTACTCGGTCAATAGGTACAGAGTTCAGCTGTTACACGATCTGTATGTACTATGAACAATGGAAAGTTCTTGACCGATGTCCTTGTTTATAACCAAAACAAGCACACCTCGATTTGGATTGAAATGTGTTTTGTGATTATAAATAACTGTTTATGTCCTCAGAGCTCAAATTTAGAAAGAAAAAAAAAAAGCAGTGTTTTTGCTTGCACATGATTGGATGATGGAAGTTCACCTCATTCACTAAGTTCTGGGGAAGATTCCATTGCAAAGTGCAGCCTCCCTTACCGAATTGCCTGAATTAACCCTGCAGGTTTGCTTCCCCATCCCAAGCAGCAAATACATATGGTAGCCAATAAACGATCAATCAAAACCAGTGGTTCTCAACTCCTGTCCTCGGGACTCACTAACAGGCCAGGTTTGCAGGATAACTGAAATACAAAACAGGTGATATCATTTGATGCTCAGTGATTGCAGTATTCTAGTCTGCATCTCCCCAAGGTAATACTTAAAATCTGGCCATCACGCCTACTATAGGGCCAAAAGGTTGTGGTCTCCTGCCTATCATATCTACTATATGGTCAAAGGTATATGGCCACCTGACTATCACACCTACTATGTGGCCAAAGGTATGTTGTCACCGGACCATCACACCTACTATTTGGCCAAGAGTATATGATCACCCTTGACCATCATATCTACTATATGGCCAAAGGTATATGGTCACCTGACCATCACACCCACTATATGGCCAAATCTATATGGTCACCTGATCATCAAACCTACTATATGGCCACCTGACCTTCATATCTACTATATGAAAACAATATACAAAAAACCCGCGCCATGATTGATAGAAAGTTGATGATTCCAACCTAAGCAGCTAGCATCAATTCCTGGCAAGAGATATCAACAATGTAAACATAAAACCCAGGGTCACGCACTGCTTCTATGCTGAATGCCGGGTTGTAATGGTCACTCGGAGGCATCCACGGCTACCCATTTGTGTGCTTTCAAATATCTACAACATTGTGAGTACCCAGTTGTTGTATAATACATTTTATGCTCCTTACCACTAATACTGCGCAATTAAGTTTTTTATTTGTTCTCAATGATATACTGAGGAGATCCGCTCCAGTGCTACTGCCGGTACCATCATTGATTCCTGGGATTCTTGTTCCTCTATTGGAGACTGGTGCTTTTATCAAGGTTTTATTAACACAAGCGCTTTTGACCAATTTTCTTGCAAATTGGTCCAACAGCTGGGGTAAGTGTCCCATCCAGGATCCCCCCTTGGTGAAGGATCCCTTTGCACCTGCATGGATATGTTGCACTTTATGGACTTCTGATTTTTAGCCTTCTTGTCTCTTCCAGTTGTTTATTAAGACTTTCTTGAAGCGCTGCATTTTATGTTTACATTGTTTATATCTACTATATGGCCAAAGGTATGTAGTCATCCGACCATCACACCTACTATATGGCCAAAGGTATGTGGTCACCTTACCATCACACCTACTGTATGGCCAAAGGTATGTGGTCACCTGACCATCACACCTACTATATGGCCAAAGGTATATGGTCACCTGACCATCACATATTCTATATGGCCAAAAGAAACATTCAATTTTTATTGAAATTTATAAATGATATAGGGTCTGGGATTAAAAGTACCATTTCAGTGTTTGCAGATGACACCAAGCTATGCAGCGGAATAACGTCCTTACAGGATGTCTCCAACTTACAAACCAACCTCAATGCACTATTGGGCAACCTCAAATTGGGCAACTTTGCTTTGGTTAATTTCTATGAGTATTTTTGAGTAATTCAACAACTGTAGGTATTTTTTCATTAATTTAATTTTTTTTTTATTTAAAAAAAATGAAAATGTTTTCAAAACTGACAGTCACCAAAAAAACTATACATTTTTTCTTTTTTATGTATAATTTTGAGTAGTTCAAAGCCTATATGTATTTCCTTTTATTTTTTTTATTTTTTTATAAATAAAAAAAGAGGAAATATTGCCAAAACCGACTGTAAAATACATATATAGCCAACCAGTCCTTGTTTCTCTATCCGCCAGATCTGGGAAAAATAAGCTTCTCACACCAAGTGTTTTAAGCAATATTTTCAAAGGTTTATTACGGCGCATTGGTAATATACAGAAAATAATATAGGCGTTTCTTAAGATTTGGTAGACCAATTAAGCTTTACATTCTTATCAGTACACCTACGTGAAATAGAAACTAGAATGATCAAACGCAAAGTATCTATTTCCAGAGAAATGAAACTAAAAACAAAAAAGAAACTAGAAACTGTTGCAGATCTAATATGGAGGCATAATACAATATGGATGCCAATTTCAAGATATCTATTCCTTTCACCGACCAATAGTCACCAAAAACAAAAATGATACATTCTCTGTTCCCATCTGAATCCAAACATTATAGTTCAACTACTCAAAAATTGCACATAGACATCAAGCAAAAAGTAGAGAGAAAAAACTTCTCCTGCATTTTATAGATGTTGTCTGAGTTAAAGGAAATAAACTAGACATCAAACAAAAAGAAGAAAAGAAAAAAATCACCTGCACTCTATAGATGTCACCTGGGATTAGGGGGGTTGATGCCCCCCCCACCACCATCCTTTTTATTTTATTATTATTTTTGTTTGATGAGGACGGGGTGACCAGCTCAATCTCAATATTTGCGGATGATACCAAGCTAAGCAGAGCAATAAATTCTCCACAGGATGTGGAAACCTTGCAAGAAGATCTGAACAAATTAATGGGGTGGGCAGACAAGTGGCAAATGAGATTCAAAGTAGAAAAATTTAAAATAATGCATTTGGGTACCAAGAACATGAACTCAAACTACTCACTAGGGGGAGAGCTTCTGGGGGAATCTAGGATGGAAAAGGACCTAGGGGTCCTAGTAGAGGACAGTCTCAGCAGTGGCATGCAATACCAAGCTGCTGCAAGCAAAGCTAACAAAGTGTTGGCATGCATCAAAAAGGGGATACACTCCAGGGAAAAAGCAATAATTCTCCCATTATGCAAGTCTCTGGTGAGGCCGCACCTGGAACATGCCGTCCAGTTCTGGGCACCAGTCCTCAGGAAGGATGTCCTGGAACTGGAAAGAGTTCGGAGAAGGGCCACAAAGCTAATTAAGGGACTGAAGGACCTTAGTTATGAGGAAAGATTACAAGCACTGAACTTATTCTCTCTGGAGAAGAGTCGCTTGAGAGGATATATGATTTCAATGTACAATTACTGTACTGGTGACGCCACAATAGGGACAAAACTATTCCGGGCAAGGGAGTACACAAAGACAAGCGGCCTTTCACTAAAAATAGAAGAAAGGCGGTTTAACCTTAAAATGCGTAGAGGTTTCTTTACGGTAAGAGCAGTGAGGATGTGGAATTCTCATCCACAAGCAGTAGTTTTGCTGGGAGCATAGATCATTCAAAAAGCTATTAGATGCACACCTAAGGGACCACAGCGTTGAAGGATATACAATGTAATACTGACATAAAAGCACACACATAGGTTGGACTTGATGGACTTGTGTCTTTTTTCAACCTCGCTGACTATGTAACTATGTCTATGTGTAATAGTAGTTCAACAGTTGGGGGTATTTATTTATTTTTATTTTTTTTTAAATAAAGAAAACGTTTCAAAACCCAGAAAATAGTTGCCAAAACAAACAAAAAAATAAATACAATGTATTGTTCCCATCTGAATACAGACATTATAGTTCAACTAGACATCAAACAAAAAGAAGAGGAAAAAAAAACTACCTGCACTCTATAAACGTCATCTGGGATTAGGGGAATTAAAGGTTTCCCACCGTTCTCCCTTTTTTTTCTACTTTTTGAGTAATTTTGAGTAGTCTTTTTTGGTTTTGTTCATTTGATTTTTTTGTAGTAACTACTTCCCGCCGAAGGTACGTCATATGACATCCTGGACTTTGAGAGGTGATATCTAAATGATGGGTGCAGCTACAGGCATACCAGATTTGGCTGGCGATTCCCTGCACCGTAAGAACAATCATAGCGGCAGTTCAGTCGCTTGATCTTACAGGTGGCGGGAGGGAACATCCCCCCTGCTGCCCTCTGCTGCTTCTACCGGCCCGCTCGTGCGATCGGCGAGCCGGAGAAGAAATCCACGGGTGCAGGAAGTTGAGCATAGAGATTTCCGGTGACCATGTGGTCTCCAGCAATTTCTATGACCTTCAGAGGCCCGGGCGCAAAGTTATGACATCACGTCTGGCCCGGCGGGAGTAAACATTGCCGGGGACTCAACTGGAAAGACCGATATAATTTTTTTTTTGTTTTGATCTCGGTCTTCCCTGCCTGGAGGATAGATGTAGGGTCTTATAGACCCCACATCTCTCCTTAAAGAGGACCTGTCACACACTATTCCTATTACAAGGGATGTTTACAATTCTTGTAATAGGAATAAAAGTGATTAAAAAAAAAATTTCCTGGAGCTCATCAAGTCAGCCTACGTATGGGTCAGGTCCTCTCCTCTGAACCCCTTAGGACAACCCACTAAATTAATAAAAGGAGGGCCTCCCTATACCCCTATATTCCTTTTTTTTTTCTCGCTCCGGAGACAACACCACTATGATCCTACTATGAAATGATAAGTATTGAAGATTCCTACCTCTCCCGCCGGTTTAGCCTCACCTGGTGGAGGGCTCCTGGACAGAGTTAGACCCTCTCCTGTAGGAGCATCCTGGTGCCCGGGCAAGTCCATGCAACCTGAATGGTGTGTTAGATCTGTTATTAGCAGGGGGCATAACATGGTTCTGCTCTCTCTGTACAATCTAATTTTACCTTTTTTTGTCTGTAATGCATCTTCCTTTGTGCAGTGATGTTTCTCTAGATTGTACAGATCCCAATATGGCAGCTGGGATGTCTGGGTTCCACAGCAGCTTGCGGTGGAATGTGGGCACCTGCCTGGCTGCATGTTGGCTATTGGGGTGGGGGACTGGCCTTGCACTGTGCAGTTCTTGTTTGGCTTTCCTTTAGGTTACCAAAACCATGCAGTGTGAGATCAAACATAACCCATGTAATTTGTGTGCTATCAGGCACACCCTTGCACTGCATGGAGGAAGGTGGATCTGGGGAGAGGTTGGAGAGTTGTGTAGTGTATGGCCAGCCTCGCTCTACTTTTGGAAAAAAAAAAAAAATTCTGTTCTAGCTATAGGTAAGCTATGCACTTTGCTATTATTGTGATCCTGCCTTTTTTCTGTCTTGAACAAGCTTTTTTATACTTGTCCTGCTTGTGGCATAGTTGAGTTTGTTTCAATAAGCACCTGGTACTAATGTCAGGTCTGAGAACCTACTGTGTCGGCCACCCTTTAGCTGTGGTTAACCCCTTAGAGGGTTATTGCCAAACAAGCTAATTCCAATTGCATAAAATTAGTTTTGAACTGCTTTATTAATCTGCAGGGCTATCATTTGAAGTAGATGAGTAACTTTTGATATATTAAATTCCCAAATGACTCTTGCTTAGTATCCTGTTTATCAGATATAAGTGAGGTCAAGAAGTCCTTGTGCAGTAAGTCTATGTATGGTTACCTTGTCTTCCTGCCAGCTTGCTGCAAAGCCATTTGCTTATATTGCTAAGCCATGAGCAACAACTCTTCCTGGTAGCCAGTGATTGCTAAGGTGGTAAGGGCCACAGTTCAAGTAAGTTTTCTTTCAGGTGTATGAGAAATTAACTATGGGCTTTTTACCATTTAGTCCCTCCAGTTGGCAGGCATCAAGCACTGCCTTAAGCTGGTCCTGTGCCACTCATGCCTTGGCAGGCAAGCACTGTATGTTTCTTGACAACACCTATATATCTTGGGTTACGTTTCCACTGGTGTGATTCCAAAGTCGCATCAAAGTGATGCAGGTACCTTTTCAAAGTCGCAGATTTTCAAAGTCGCATAGATGGGAATGGGTGCCATTGAGATCAATGGATTGTGACTTGTCATGCGACTTTGTTTCCAAGGTCACATGGCAAGTCGCACTAGTGAAAACGGAGCCTAAAGGGGTTGTTTTCACTCACACTGTGGGAAAATCAACTCTCTCCAGACTCTTCCAAGAGAGGATACACATGAATGTGATGTATGAAGCCTGTTGGTTCATGCAGACAAGGATAATGATGGTAACACTTAACAGGCTGTCACATTGGTTTAAGCACATGGTCTATACACTCTAGAGGCGTGTTTCCAATCGCTCTGTGAAGGGGTTACCTATTCAGACATTGAACAGTCTCCAAGCCTTTTTTCCAGGCAAATCATTCCTATTCAGGTGCTTACTAATAGCGATTAAGGATGAACATGAATGCAAAAATCTGCTTTGTTCAAGCAAAAAGGATAAAGACGATGGCAGCTAACAGGTTGTGACTTTCATTAAGCCTGTGGTCAATACACTCTAAGGAATGTGTTCACTGGCCTAATGAGGGGTTGCCTATTCTGGCAATATGCAGTCTCGGGGGCTACCCAGGCAAACGATCAGCTTCAATCTCATCAAAGAGAAGATACGAATGAACGTGACTATGAATCCTGCTGCTTCAAGCAGTCAAGGACAAAGATATCAACACCGAATAGGTTGTCACATGCATTAAACATGTGAGCAATACACTCTAAAGAAGTGGTTTCCACTCACACTGGGCAAATCAACTCTTTCTAGATTCTTCCAAGAGAAGATGCAGATGCAATAGAACTGTGTGAATCCTGTTGGTTGAAGCAGGCAAAGACAAGATGACGACGCCTAACAGGTTCTCACATTCATTAACATGTAAATACACTCTAAAGGAGTTGTTTCCACTCACCCGGGAAGGGACCGGGTCCAGGAAATTGGCACATGTCTCCTACCTAGCCTGAATAATCTTTGGGCTGTCCATCTTGTTCCACTGGGATGTGGTCCATGTGCTCACATGCTAAATGCATCATCTATCAGGGAGCCCCTCTGCTGGTCTCTGGGGAGGCATATGAGTGTAAATCACTCTCAATGTAGAAGCAGTGCAATATCATGGCTGGAGTGGACATTTTCCTTATTACTGGTTTACTGAGCTTCTGTATTGAGGAAGCACTGCACTGCTGCTTAATAGTCATTGAACAAGCTCAATGTTTTTGCTTGCCTTCTTTTTCTGCAGGAAAGCAAATGCCAACCCCAAATAAAGACCAGCGCTACTAAAAAAGGTAGGGGACCAGGCCTGTACTGGCCATCGGGACTACCGGGAGTTTCCCGGTGGGCCGATGGCTCAGTGGGCCGGTTCAGTCAGTGAGCCTGTCAGTGTCAACAAATGAATTGCAGCCTGAGCCTGCACGGCTTTGAGCACAGCTGTACTGTACTGAGGCTGGGCCAGTTCAAGGAAGGGGAGGATCTGCCCTGGGCTCGGTTGGACCATCCAACAATTTGGTGATGGGGGGGGCACCGTGCAGGTGAAGTGACAAGAGTAGTACAGTACACACTAGCAGACAGTAGCCGGCGCCGCTAGCTGTGTACTGTACTACTCAGAGAGAGTCGGTGGCTCTCATTCTTTTGACTCACTGTCTGTGTACCTGTGAAGTGTGCGAGAGGCTGCTCTCTGTGTGACAATGTGTGCCGAGTGCGCTGCGCTCCTGCACCCGGCACACACAAGTCCTGGCTGTACCAGGCAGCCACCCCGAGTCCCACTCGCCTCTCCTTGGGGGATTTGTAGTCCCGTCCCGGCGGCCAGTGGCGTGACGTCACTCACACAGCCGGAGTCAGGATGGGAGGAGCCACAGGGAGCTTCTGAAGCTGAGTCTGCACGCTGCAAAGATCCGCCAGGGAGGAACCATGAAGCAGCAGAGCCAGCAACTTCACTTCACCAAGAACAAAAGCGACGGTGCAACTATCAAGTAAGCAGGCAGTGCCAGGCACTAAGGTAAGGCTTAACAGTGATGAGTGACTTGCTACCGTTGCCAAAGGGATGCGGCCATCTTATTTCAGATTAACCTCTTACTGACCGCGCCTTGCCAAAAACCGGCTGCAGCACGGTCATATAATGGATCAGGGAGGACGCCATAGTACGCCCTCCCAAAGCCGCACACCTGCGTGCCCCCTGGGGCACGCACCTGGGAAACTCTGTGACTGCCAGGTCCGATTGTAGCGGCTCTTTACCACATGATCACTCCGTCAAATGACAGAGTGATCAGTTGTGAACCGGCGCATTTCTTCCCCTCTCCGTACCAGTAAGTACAGTGGAGAGGAGAGGGGAGAGATTGGGTGCAGCAGCGCTGTGGGCAGGATCTGTAGTGCCCACAGCGCTGATCCGTGCCAATTCCTGCCTCATCCCCATCCATCCTCAGCCATCCCATCCATCTCCATCCACGGCGTGCCCATGCCCATCCACGGCGTGTCCATGCCCATCCACGGCTCGTCCATGCCCATCCATGGCTCATGCTCATCCATGTCACATCAGTTTGTCATCCGTTGCACATCCATGCCACTACAGTGCCTCACAAAAGTGTAAGAGGTAGTCAGGAAATGAGATGTGTAATTTATGCCCCTAGAACTCCTGGCGGTGCTCCCTGCATGTTGGGCCTCTGTATGTGGCCAGGCTGTGTAAAAGTCTCACATGTGGCATATCGCCATACTCGGAAGGAGTAGCAGAATTTATTTTGGGGTGTAATTTGTGGTATGCATATGCTGGGTGTGAGAAATAACCTGTTACAATGACAATATTGTGAAAAGAAAAAAAATTAATTTTGAAAAGAATTGTGCGAAAAAATTACAACGTCAAAAAACTCACCATGCCTCTTACTAAAAACCTTGGGCTCTCTACTTTCCAAAAAGGGGTCATTTGGGGGATATATGTACTTTCCTAAAATTTCAGGGTCTCAAGACATGAGATAGGCCGTTCAGATGTGATCAGGTGTGATCAATATTCAGTGATTGGCACCATAGATTGTAGACTCTGTAACTTTCACACAGACCAAATAATATACACTAATTTGGGTTATTTTTACCAAAGATAGGTAGCAGTATAGGTTTTGGCCAAAATTTATAAAGAAAAATTACTAATTTGTAAAATTTTATAACACAAACAAAGAAAAATGCATTTTTTTTTTACAAAATTTTCAGTCTTTTTTCATTTATAGCGCAAAAAATAAAAACCCAGTGGTGATGAAATACCACCAAAAGAAAGCTCTATTTGTGTGAAAAAAGGACAAAAATGTAATTTGGGTACAGTGTTGCATGACTAATTGTCATTGTCATTTCTAATTACTAATTGTAATTGTCATTCAAAATGTGAGAGCAGATTAACTGCTTGCCGACCGGGCCATAGCCGAAAACCGGGTGCAGCGCTGTCAGATAATGGGTCTGGGAGAATATGATAGTATGCCCTCCCAGAATCACACTTCCGTGTGTCCCCTGGGGCGCATACCTGGGAAAATCTGTGGCTGACGGGTCCTCCGGACTTGACGGATCATGGTAAAGTGCAGATGGCAGTGTCCCTTTACCACGTGATCACTCTGTCATTTGTAGTTGTAAACCGGCGCATGCCCAGCCTGACAGTTGGAATGCATCTTTTTCTCTAAATAAAGAGTTTTAAAAAAAAAGAGCCATTTATACTTACAGTGGAATGTATTTACTTACGTTTTTTTGCGCAAATTCGTATAGTTTATATACTGTTTTTGTGCGTGTTTGCAAACTCAAAGTGGGCCGGTCTGGATGAAGTCCAGGGCCAAATTTTTCTCCCAGTCCAGCCCTGTAGGGGACTATACCCATCTGCTTCCCAGGTAAGGCAACTCTCTTCAGGCTCTGCCAAGATGTGCATGAACATGACTTTATGAATCCTGCTTTGCTCAGACAGTCGGGGATTAAGATGATAATAGACACAATTGTCACAATTCATTAAGAATGAGATCAAGACACTATAAAAGAGCTGTTTGGACTCGCCTTGTGCAAGGGTTATCTATTCTGGCAAGGTCCAGTTTTCCTTCCGAAGCCAGTAACTGGACTCAATAGCTTTCTCAGGCCCACCAACCTTCAGACTCTTCCAAAGAAGAATATATGTAGGAGGATGACCTATGTCTGCTTTTTAATTTCTCCTTTCTAAGGCTGATGAGATGCATTTTAGATGGAAAGCAGTGGAAAGAAGTTAGGGGGCTTCTGAATCATCGGATGAGGGCCCTGGAGATGCTATAAAGCTTTGGTTGGTTGCTCATCTTCAGCAAGAGCCAGCTAGTTTCCTCACAGAGGTTGTTTCTGGGTGTCTCAAACGACAGTGGGGAAAGTATTCCTTCCACAGAAGATGCTCCTCTTGATCTTGATGGTTCGCGCTCTGAAGACAAGTCTTTTGATATCAGCAAGGCATTGTATGAGGGTATTGATGAATGTAGCAGTCCCCACAGTGGCCTGGGCTCGATGGCATCTCAAAGACTTTAAGCTCCAACAGTGGGTCAAGTTCACTGTCAGAACCAGTTTGCTCAAGGAAGATTGAAGGGAGCGATTCCTCGTTCTAGAGTTGATGGCGGCACTGGAGGCATTACTGATCTTTGCACCACTATTTCAAGACCATCGTGAGGATTCAGACAGTAGCATGTGTCAAATCAGGGAGGAAAGCAGCCTTAGGCAGATTGTGGCACACATCTTTTGGTTGGAGGAGTGCAATCTGTTGTCCCTGTCAGTCTCTTACCTTCCCAGGGTGGAGAATATGTGAACAGATACTTTTTGAGCACACGCTTTTGGGATCTAAACAAATGGATGTTTCCTATAACTATTTGCTCAGTGGGGCACCCTGTAAGTGGATTTAATTTCTCCAGTCAGTGCTCAGCTGGTAGTGTTCTTCTCCTGGTTCTTCCATTCGAGAGCCAGGTGTCATGATGCTCTGTCCCAGCGCTGGATTTTCTGGCCTGTATACGTTTTTTTTCTCAAACTTCCCTAATCCTGAACATGATCCGTTCATGGTTTCCACTATTGAGGCAGTTGATCGCTCTGCTGATGGCTCTTCAGAGATCTTTGGTACTCGAACAGCATGCCTCATCCCAATATGGCTCAATTAGTCAGCCTGGTTATTTTTAAGAAGCTGGCTAGCCCAGGTGGGCATAGCAGAAGAGGTCCAGTGGAAGCTGCTTGAATCTTGGAAGATATCATTGAATGCTACGTACTATAGCATGTGGAAAAGATCTTTGGTCTGGCAGTGATTATTCAATTCAATCCTGAGTCTTCCTCTCGTATTGAGGTCTTGGCAATCTTGCAATCGGCCTTAGACAAAGGGCTTGGCTACAGTTTGGTCCAGTTGTCGACCTTTTCAGCTCTAACGGTTCATTGTGTAGAAGATCGGGTTTCATACGAGCAACCTTATAACTAATCAACAACCAGTCATGTCTTAGAAAAAATCCAAGCTTTCTCAGTCAAGTCTCCATATTTTGAGCCGTTTCAAGACAGAGGTTCTTAATCCAGTTCCATCTTTTCTTCAAAAGGTTGGACCTTTCCTCCTATAAGTTGGGAAGTGGTGCAACCTTCATTGTCTGCAGTTTCGGGACAGGAAGATTGGTCAAGAGTGGACGCAATTTTTAGGTCATTTTTTCAACGTATCTGCAGAGAACGCAGAATTTCAAGCTGGCAAATAACTGGTTATCTATCAGCAAGTCCTAAAATTGATCAAATGGCCCCATCTAGAATCCTGGTAATCCATATCCAAATCCTGGTAATCCAAGTATTCAAAAACTTTCGTTGCTCATTTTCGCTTAGATGTAATGTACGGCCCAGCTTGGGCATTGGGCAATTCGGTGCTGACCTCCGCTCTTTCTGTCTAATATAATACAGGTTTTCTGGGCATTGAGTTGGAGTGATGTGTGGTTATTTTTTCCCGCCTTGTTTTTCCTATGCTAGTTAGATCCTATACGTAGGCTGACATGATGAGCTCCAGGAATAGGGAAAATTGTTATCATACTTACCGTAATTTTCCTTTCCTGGAGGCTCATCATGTCAGCCTAGGGTTTTCCGCCCTGATGTTCCGTCACGAGGTGGTTTAGGAACGTAGGGGTGTAGGAAGGCCCTCCTTTTATTCATTTAGTGGGTTGTCCTATGGGGGTCAGAGGGGAGGACCTGACCCATACATAGGCTGACAGGATGAGCCTCCAGGAAAGGAAAATTATGGTGGGTATGATAACAATTTTCCCTATTAAAGGAAATGTGTAAAAATAAAAAAACTCAAATAAAATAAACAAACAAAAAAAAAAATGGAAAGCGCCACCGTGTGCTCGCACACAGAAGCAAACGCATATGTACTTCGCGCCCACATATGTAAACGGCGTTCAAACCACACATGTGAGGTGTCACCGCAAACGTTACAGTGGGAGCAACAATTCTAGCCCAAGACCTCCTTTGTAACTCTAATTTGGCAACCTGTAAAAATTTTTAAAGCGTCGCCTATGGAGATTTTTAAGTACCAAAGTTTGGCGCCATTCCACGTGTGTGCGCAATTTTAAAGTGTGACATGTTAGGTATCTATTTACTCGTCATAACATCATCTTTCACATTATACAAAAAATTGGGCTAAATGTACTGTTTTGTTTTTTTTTAATTCATGGAACTGTTATATTTAAAAAAAAAAACGCTTTTGAAAAATCACTGCACAAATACCGTGTGACATAAAAAGTTGCAACGCCTGCCATTTTATTCCCTATGGTCTCTGCTAAAAAAAAAACCTTATGTATAATGTTTGGGGGTTCTGAGTAATTTTCTAGAAAAAAAATTATGATTTTTACATGTAGGAGCGTACTGCCAGAACTGGCCTGGATGGGAAGTGTGGGGGGGGGTGGTGGGAGAAAATGGTTTAAAAAACCAGCAAAAAGTTGCCAAAAAAATTTCACCTGCACTCTACAGATCTAATCTGGGATTAAGGGAGTTGACGCCCCTTTCCCTTCCTTTTGCTCTTTAATTTGAAAACTTTTTCTCTTTTATGTTTATTTTCTTAATCTTTTCCTCTTTTTTTTTGAAACCTTTACCTTTTTTTTTTGGTTTTCCCCTTTCTTCTTTTTGTTTGATATCTACCGTATATGTCATTTTGAGTAGCTCTTTTTTTGTTCATTTTTTTGTTCATTTTATTTTATTATTTAAAAAAAATCCTAAACCTGCAAATAGTTGCCATCTGAATTCAGACATCAAACAGAAAAAAAAAGAAGAGAGAGGTAAATTTCACCTGCATTCTTATAGATGTTATCTGGGATTAGGGGAATCAACGTCCCTTTCTTCCCTCTTTCCCTTCCTTTTCTTCTTTTTTTTTTTTTTAAACTTTGAAACCCTTTCCTCTTTTGTTTTATTTTTATTTTGAAACCTTTTCCTCTTTTTTTCTTTTCATTTTGAAACCTTTTCTTGTTTTTTTCTTTTTATTTTGAAATCTTTTCCTCTGTTTTTTCTTTTTATTTTGAAACCTTTTCTTGTTTTTTTCTTTTTATTTTGAAATCTTTTCCTCTGTTTTTTCTTTTTATTTTGAAACCTTTTCTTGTTTTTTTTTTCTTTTTATTTTGAAACCTTTACCTTTGTTTTTCTATTTTTCTTTTTATTTTGAAACCTTTACTTTTGTTTTTTGTTTTCATTTTCACCTTTTTATGTGATGTCTATGTGTAATTTTGAGTAGTTTGGCATCTGTAGGCATTTTTCCAGGTGAAATAAAAGTTGAACTACCCTAATTGGTATTTTGTCTCTACAGCCCCGTTCACATCATAGCGATGCGAGTTGCAGGCGGAATCGCCTCGATTCTGCCCGCAACTGGCAAAAGCTGAAAATCGTCCGACGTCTGGGCGTTCTTGGAGCGCATCCTGTCGATTTAAATAGCATCCCATACGTGGCACGCTTTTCCCAGCAATAGCGGGAAAAACGGCAGCACAGAATCGCGGGATGCCCGTCGCCCCCAAAAAAAAGTACATGAGCTTCTTTTTTCCGTGATTCTGTGCGGGCGTGTTTATCGCGATTGTCAACTGACGGGGAAAAGCGTGCCTCATATGGGGGGCTATTTAGAGTGGAGTTCGACCCATGTAAAAGTCAGCAGCTACAAAAAGTGTAGCTGCTGACTTTTAATAATCGGACGCTCACCTGTCCCTTGCTCTAGTGATGCAGTCGCCTGAGGGCTCGCCCTTCGCCCCCTCCCCTCGGCGGCGCCAGCATCATAAGTGTGGGCACCCGGCTTTGACTTCAAAGCCGGGCGCGAGTCGCACTGCGCCTTGTGACTGGCTCGGCGTATCTTCTGGGACCTGTAACGTGTGACAAGGGAAGGGGGAAGGTGGACTTCCTTCCTGGAGCCGCGGCGCCAGGGGAGGAAGTGGACCTGAGACGCTGTGAAAACGGGGGGGGGGGGGGTCACCTTCAATTAAAGCAGAAGTTCCACTTTAGGGTGAAACTCCGCTTTAAATTGACGGGCTATGCTCTGGGAACGCCCAGAAACGCCCCGTGATTTTCAGCTATTGTGAGTCACGTGCGGAAGCGAGGCGATTCCGCCCGCAACTCGCATCGCTATGATGTAAACTGAGCCTTACTAAGCCTAGGTTCACACCTATGCGGCTGTGCTTTCTGCATTTTTCCCGTTTTCTTACTGCGATTTTGCCGCAATTTGGGCTTTGCAGGTTTTTTTTGGGGGGGGGGATTTGTTGCTGGGCAAAAACGTGTAAAAA
>BLSH010404689.1:274757-291594 GCA_018402905.1 Glandirana rugosa | reverse complement strand
CTATAATGACCCCCCCTCCCCTTCCCCCGTCTCCACCTGTAATGACTCCCCCCGCACTTCCCCCGTCTCCAGCTGTAATGACCCCCCCTCCCTTTCCCCCGTCCGCACCTGTAATGACCCCCCCCACTTCCCCCGTCTCCACCTGTAATGACCCCCCTCCCCGTCTCCACCTGTAATGACCCCCCTCCACCTCTGCCCCCTTCCCCTCCCCATCAGTAATATCCACTTCTGCCCCCTTTAACACATAACAATTACACAGGTTCTGTGGCTGATTAAGGTGGTAAACTCACTTGGTGCCTTATCTGCATTAAATTACCCTCAAAACCTGTGTAATTCATATGTATTTGGATTTAAAGGGATGAGGTGGCAACCCTAGGTGCAACATGTATGTGATTTTGGCTGTTGACTTTGGCTTTGACCGTTGCACAACTGTCTCATTGACAATATTAAGATGTGACTTTGAGAGTTTACATTGCAGTCACTGCGACTTTAAGTCACATAGATTTTGAACAGCTTCCATTGAAATACAAAGTCATGCGACTTTATGTGTCTAAAGTCGCATAAGCGTGACTGGCGCAAGGCCCCGTTCAGATCTCATGGTTTGGGATTGCAAATAAGTGGCCATTGCAGCACGCTGTGCATGTTTGCGTGTCATTAAACTTTAATGGCACCCTGAACGCGATGCGGTTCTGCTGCAATTGTCGTGCGGCAAACCACACCTTCACAATTTGCGTCAAGCTTGGCACCCAAAAAGTGGCAGGAGCGACAAACGCGCACAGGGCAGCTCGTGCAAGTGAACGGGCGGCCTTATGCGACACGCATATGGTGTACATACTAAATACTTTGCTGAAGGTTTTTAGGGCGTACCGCATACATCCTTGGTTCTAACCAGTTTTAAAGAGTGAGATTCAAAATCCCAGCAGGACTTCACCCTCTACAAATCTTCCCTTCTGAAATGCAACTCCTGTCTCCACAATGCTAAACAAACCTACTACACCACCCTCCTCAAAACCCTCTCATCCAAATCTGGTCAACTCTTTTCTACCCTTAATTGCCTACTCCACCCCCCACTGCCTCCACCCACCAACTCGTTTACTGCCCAGGGGGTTTCCAATCATTTAAAAAACAAAACCAACACAATTCGTGATGAGATATCCAGCGCCCAGCTTCCTCCCCCCACCATCACACTCACCACTTTCCTCCTTCAGGAAAAAGTGAAAAATAAAAAGATACAACTGTAAGGCCTCATACACACGGGCGTATCTTTAAAAAAAAAAAAAAAACGTCGGGCCCGACGTCAAGGAAAAAAAATTAGCGTTTTTCGGCGTCGGCGTCAATAGACGTTTTTAAAAAAAAAAATCATCCCTCTGCTATTTTTCAACCTAAAAACGGCGGCGTCAAAAAACGCCGGAAAGCGCCGGTACAATATTAGTTGGCGTTTGTTGGTATTAGTTGGCGTTTGTTGGTGTTTTGCGGCGTCGGCGTCAAAAAATGCCAAAACGTTACAGCCTCAGAACGCAATGGCCATGGGTTCTACTTTCAGCTGACGCCATCTACAGCTCAAAAACGCTGATGTTTTTATGGGGCCATTGACTAACATGGAGAGCTGCAAAAGCTGCCAGAAAACGCCGGCGTCAAAATACGTCCGTGTGTATGAGGCCTAAAAAGTAATACAAAAATAAAATAAAAACAAAACTACTGACACCCTCCACTGCTCTACTGCCACCCTCCACTGCTATACTGCCACCCTCCACTGCTCTACTACCACCCTCCACTGCTCTACTGACACCGTCCACTGCTCTACTGACACCCTCCACTGCTATACTGCCACCCTCCACTGCTCTACTACCACCCTCCACTGCTCTACTGGCACCATCCACTGCTCTACTGACACCGTCCACTGCTCTACTACCACCCTCCACTGCTCTACTGACACCGTCCACTGCTCTACTACCACCCTCCACTGCTCTACTGACACCGTCCACTGCTCTACTACCACCCTCCACTGCTCTACTGCCACCCTCCACTGCTCTACTGACACCGTCCACTGCTCTACTGACACCATCCACTGCTCTACTAACACCGTCCACTGCTCTACTACCACCCTCCACTGCTCTACTGCTACCCTCCACTGCTCTACTGACACCGTCCACTGCTCTACTGACACCATCCACTGCTCTACTACCACCCTCCACTGCTCTACTGCCACCCTCCACTGCTCTACTGACACCGTCCACTGCCCTTCTAACACCGTCCACTGCTCTACTGACACCGTCCACTGCCCTTCTAACACCCTCCACTGCTCTACTGACACTGTCCACTGCCCTTCTAACACCGTCCATATTTTAATACATTTTAACCACTTAAGCCCTGGAGCCCTTTTCTACATTTGTTGTTTACAAGTTAAAATCATTTTTTTTGCTAGAAAATTACTTAAAACCCCCAAACATTTTATATATTTTTTTCAAACACCCTAGAGAATAAAATGGCGACCTTTGCAATACATTTTGTAACGCGGTATTTGCGCAGCTGTCTTTCAAGCGCGTTTTTTTTGGGGGGAAAAATTCACCTTTTCGAGTTAAAAAATAAGACAGCAGTAAAGTTAGCCCAATTTTTTGTATATTGTGAAAGTGGATGTTACACCGAGTAAATAGATACCATACATGTTACAGTTGAAAATTGCACACACTTGCGGAATGGCGACAAACACTGGTACTTAAAAATCACCATAGGCCACATAGGTGCAGAGGAGATCTAGTGCTAGAATTATTGCTCACACACTGGCGATCGCGGCGATACCTCACATGTGTGGTTTAAACACCGTTTTCATATGTGGGCGCGACTTACGTATGTGTTTTCTTTGCTGCACCAGCTCACAGGGACGGTGGCGCTTTAAAACATTTTTTTACATTTTTTTATTTATTTATTTATTTTTTAACACTGTTCCTTTAAAAAAAAAATCTGATCACTTTTATTGCTATCACAAGGAATGTAAACATCCCTTGTGATAGTAATATATGGTGACAGGTACTCTTTATGGAGGGATGGGGGGTCTAAAAAACCCCCCATCCCTCCTTTGCACTTCACAGTATTCAGATCAACAAAAACGGCGATTCTGAATACTGTCATTTTTTTAAAACCGACGCCATTGGCCGCTGAGTAAACTGGAAGTGACGTTGTAACGTTGCTTCCGGAAATGTATGAAGGAGTCCCGATCTAAGCCGTTTCCGGCTTCCACAGGGACTCCACACACCGGAGCTCCGGTCTCCCGGAGGGATGGGAGGCCGGAGAAGAGCGGCGGACAGTGGCGGGAGGGGGGGAGCTGTCCCCTCCCATTGCCTGAGATAACGACTGAACGGCTCCCGAGCCGAATCAGCCATTATCACCGGATAGCCTGCCGCCCTCTCTAAAAAACAGTACCGGGGTATAGCCTGTAGCCACAGGCTATACCCCGATACATCCACTTATAAATGGTAATTCGCATTAAGTGGTTAAATGTTTTTTTACATTTATTTAGAAGAATGCCCGCATGTGTGCTCGAGCTTTGGGGTGCACACCCTAATGCAATAGCCTGCGCACACCTATGCTCACTGACAAAAACCTTCTTGATCCCCTACAGTCCGACTTCCGTCCACAACATTCCACTAAAACTCACCAACGACCTACTAACTGCTAAAACCAACGACCAGTACTCCATAATCATACTCTTGGACCTTTCTTCTGCCTTTGACACAGTTGACCACCCACTCCTCCTCAATAAACTCCTCTCCCTTGGCCTCCATGATTCTGCTCTTTCATGGTTCTCCTCCTACCTATCTCAGCGCACTTTCAGTGTCACATACAACAACATCTCCTCCGCTCCTCTTTCTGTTGGGGTACCCCAAGGTTCCGTCCTTGGGCCCCTCCTATTCTCCCTCTATACCTCTTCCCTGGGCAAGTTGATAACCTCCCATGGCTTCCAATACCACCTCTACGCTGATGACACCCAGATCTATCTCTCCACTCCTCAACTCACCCCCTCGATCTCCTCACGCATCACAAACTTACAGAGAGACATATCAGTATGGATGTCACACCACTTCCTCAAACTCAATCTTTCTAAAACTGAGCTTGTAATATTTCCTCCTCCCCGAATCTCTCCCCATGACTTTACCATCAAATTCAACGGCACAACCAATGGTCCCTCCAAACATGCCAGGGTGCTGGGTGTAATCCTAGACTCTGAACTCTCCTTCAGCCCCACATCCATTCGCTGGCTACATCTTTCCGCCTTAACCTCCGCAACATTTCCAGAATTCGCCCCTTCCTGACTAACGACACCACAAAACAGCTTATTCACTCCTTGGTTATCTCCCATCTCAACTACTGCAACTCTCTCCTCACTGGCCTACAGGCCATCCCCCCTTCAGTCTATTATGAATGCTGCTGCTAGACTAAACCACCTTACTAACCGATCCGTGACTGCTGCCCCTCTCTGCCAATCCCTTCACTGCCTTCACCTACTCCAGTGGTTCTCAACCTCAGTCCCCAAGTACAACCAACAGGCCATGTTTTGGGAATTTCTCTTAGATAAAATAGCTGTCCAAAATACCAAGCCATTGACTCTGATTTAAAGCACCCGTGCAAGATAAAGGAAAACCTGCAAACATGGCCTGTTGGGGGTACTTGAGGACAGGGTTGAGAGAACCACTACCCTACGCCAAAATACATTCAAAATACTAACCACAACATACAAGGCCATCCGCAACATCGCCCCCAGCTACATCACCAACCTCATCTGCAGATATTGCCCAAAACATCCTCTCCACTCCTCCCAGTATCTCCTGCTCTCTAGCTCCCTTGTTACCTCCTCCCATGCTCCCCCCAGGACTTCTCCAGAGCCTCTCCCATCCTCTGGAACTCCCTGCCCCAGCATGTCCGGTCAGCCCCCACCCTGTCTGCCTTTATTCAGGGAAGCCTACCCCACCTCCACCTAAGAACTGTACTCACTTCACCTCCATCAGATCATACCCCTGCAACTATTACCTTTTGTACCACCTCCCCCTCCCTTTAGATTGTAGGCTCCATGAGCAGAGCCCTCCTGTATTGTAATCGTACAGTCTCCCCTCTACATTGTGAAGCACTGTGCAAACTGCTGGCGCTATATAAATCCTTTATAATAATAATTTTCTTTAGCATAGTTAGATTGCTATATTCAGAGACCTTCTATTCATAAAACTGAAAGTGAAAATACGTTTCTTCCTAACGTTTAACATAAAACTTCTAGAACACCTTTGCAAAGCCTGGTTTGGACCCTCCTATATATTATTATTATTATTATTATTTTTAATTGTTAAATTCTCAAATTTTATTTCATTATTTTATTTTATACTGTGTGCAGGGAAACATGTAACAATTACAGCCGAGACCTGTAACCCAATGGACAAGGGATTATTGATCAGCTGCTCCCAGTTTAGTGGGGGGGTGCACACTATAGCACACGCGGTCGCATGTGCGCATTTTTGCTCTTTATCAGGCTGCGTGTTTTTGATAGCCCATTAATTTCAATTGGACGGCTAAATTGCGCGGGGATGCGTAAACAGCATGGCGGGCGCGACTTCTAAAATTGTGCTGCACCAAACCATATGGTACTTTGGTACCATGCAATTTGGTGGCGGCAAACGCATTCACGTTTCAAGACGCGTTTGGAATCCCACCAATCCCCGGTCCACACCGAAGGAGGCTTTGAAATCGCGCAACTTCAGTGTGAAAGCTGCCGGTCAGTGCGACTTCATGCGCAGCTTGCCGACATCTGCGTAACTTCATGCACAGGTGTCTATGCAAGTCACACATGAAATCTGCAAAAATCGTGCAGGAACCTTTTAACAATCGGTGCAAGTCGGAGTTACACCAATTTGAACAGTTCCATAGGCAAAAATAGGGTGTGACTTTCATGTGCGTTTAAGCTGTCAAATCGCATGACAAGTCCCACTGGTGTGAACCTAGGCCAGGGCTGCTGTTAGAAATCATGGGGCCCCATACAGCCTACATGACAGCGCCCCCCCCCCCCAGCCGAAAGTTACTGAGGACATAGATTTATCAGTCCCTTTCTCTACTGCTTCAACTGCACAGATTAATGAATAGGAAGCACACTGAGGCTTCCTGCTCATTCACAAACTGAAACATAGTAAACAGGGCCGGCCCTACTATGGGTCCCAGCACTTTGAGAGGGGCAGCAAATTGAACCACGGCTGCCCCTCCTTCCCTTCTATTTACCCAGCAAATTGACGACCAAGATTTTTTTTCCAGCAGTTTTGTGTATCATGATGACAACTGCCCCATGGGCTGCTCCGTCTGCCCCTATACTATCCTGGCCTGTCCTTATACTACCCTAGCCTGTCTATATACTAACCTAGCCTGTCCCTATACTACCCTAGCCTGTCCTTATACTACCGTAGCCTGTCCTTATACTACCCTTGCCTGTCCTTATACTACCCTAGCCTGTCTATATACTACCCTAGCCTGTCCCTATACTACCCTAGCCTGTCCTTATACTACCCTAGCCTGTCTATATACTGCCCTAGCCTGTCTATATACTACCCTAGCCTGTCTATATACTACCCTAGCCTGTCCTTATACTACCATAGCCTGTCTATATACTACCCTAGCCTGTCCTTATACTACCCTAGCCTGTCTATATACTACCCTGGCCTGTCTTTATACTACCCTAGCCTGTCTATATACTACCCTAGCCTGTTTATATACTACCCTAGCTTGTATATATACTGCCCTAGCCTGTCTATATACTACACTAGCCTGTCTATATACTACCCTAGCCTGTATATATACTGCACTAGCCTGTCCATATACTACCCTAGCCTGTTTACATACTACCCTAGCCTGTCTTTATATTACCCTAGCCTGTCCATATTCTACCCTAGCCTGTATATATACTACCCTAACCTGTCCATATACTACCCTAGCGTGTCTATATACTACCCTAGCCAGTCTATATACTACCCTAGCGTGTCTATATACTAATCAAGTATAGTCAGCAGATGGCGCTACCCTAGATTCTTTAGCAATACCAGGTGGTGTAAAAATAAGTAAGTTAAGTGCACCAAATAAATATTTGTATATGTGAAATTAAGTAAAAATATTTAAGAAACGTGCCCGTGTTACCTGCGTGTATAAAATGTTATATATCACATTAAAAAGTGTTCTGTATCAGACGTAAGAAGTGGACTTCTTGCAGGTAATATATATGGCTAAAGTGCTGGTGCTTCAAAATAAGGGATTAAGTGTAGACGTAAAACTAAAAATGCATGATCGGCAAATTACAGATGAGACCAAAAACCTGTAAACTAAAAAGACAACAAGCTAGCAATTCAAAGGCGTCTGCAAATAATATTTGTTAAGCAATTTATATTGTTGATTTTTCATCTGTTCATCATAGGCAAATGTCTTTGTAAATGAAATTCCGAGATAATGATTGAAATGGCTTGAAGCAATCAGGTGTTATAAAGTGAGCGTGACAGTTCAAAGCATAGGTGACTCCACACGGTGGTCCCCTCCTGAGTCCCTACTTACCAGAAACCTGCACCCCTGCAGGGGTAGCGTGCATGTAGGGACCTTTGCCCTGGATGGGGGTAGGAAGATGGCTCCACGATGGTCGCAACGGTATTGGTTCCCTTTCCTGGTGGTCCTGGATCGGTCCGGTCCTTGTTATATCCCGGGAGAATTCCTCCGGTCACAAGAGAATAAAAAGGGGGGACTCCCACAGTGCGTGTGAAAAGGAGTAAAAAGATCCAAATAGTGTAACTCCGTAAAATTATATTAATTTATTTCAACAAGAAAAAATATAAAAACGGTTTACACAGTTTAAGATGACTAAAAAACTGAGTAAAAGCTGATTAAAACTGAGAATACAGGGTTCATATACAAACCAGCAGCGCAGCTGCTGTTTGAGAAAGGGACATCTCCCTTCCTCTCCCTGTGGTTTGCGGTGCAGAGCGCTGAACCACTGAACCCAGAAATGATGTCAAAAACGTGACGAACGTGCGTGCTGGCCCCGCCTAACGCGTTTCGTCATAGGACGTCGTCGGAAGCGGTGGCCATCTTAGTGCTCCGTCATCCTTATATACCCACTGTGAGGGGGCGGTATTGTATTATTCGCTTCCTTATAGATGACCGCCGCCATCTTTATGGTGGGATAAATGAATTAGATGTGCTGTTTGTAACAGAAAAGCGAGATAGTATTGTTTGGGAGATCGTAGGGTAGTGCGAATTGTCGAGAGTGCTGGTGATAAAACGGGTATAAAATTTCATTGTCATAAAGAGGACAAGAAGGAGGTCCAGGCGCATATAGCATTCGCTATTTTTGCCATTAAAGATTAGTGTAACGGTGAAATACAAAAACTTTATATAAAAACGATGAAAGATGTAAAGTGCTTATTGAGTGCGGGTGGTGTATGACATAATATTAGTTCACGGGGAGTGCAAAAAAAAAAAGAAAGGCTCAATTTTAGAGGAAGGGAACGTACCTCCTTACATTTTCATATTGTCACAAATTACACAGTATAATTTTACAGTACCCAATGTCAGCCTTGTGTATGCCCATAATTTATTATTAATTCTGTGTTTCTGTGAGGGGTATATTATAAAAAATATAAAAATAGTAGTAGTAACTGAACATAAATCTGGGGTGAAAATAACAAAAAATGTAAAAAATGTGGTCCGTGGGAGGTAAAACACTTTAGTCAAGGGAGGTAAAATTTTGGTTTAGTAAAAATAATATACTTTTTTATAATTTCCGAATTAAAAACTTTGTAGAGGGGCTTTAATAAGCAGACCCTATGGAGGGTATTAGGTTATCATAAGTACATAAAATTTTTTATAAATGATAAAAAAGGGGGATGCAACACTAAAAAATATAATATATAATAAAAGTATATAGATGGTATAAACAGGGATGGCATGAGGTATACAATATAGGGATTATGGGTAGGAGAGACATTATAAAATATACATAAGAGGCTGAAAGGTATAAATGGGGGTATAAGAACATATATAGGTGGTTCAGATAAAACATGTTTAGCATGATACTCATAAAACCGCCATTTAAAAATTGGAGAGGAAACAGTTGAGATCTATGTCTACATTCAGGCCTCCTGGCACAAGTGTGCCCAGGCGGTATATCCACTGCGTTTCGTTCTGAGAAACCTCTGTCCTTTTGCTCCCCCCTCTCCAATTGTGTTTAATTCTATCTATCCCGTAAAAAATTAGGCATGAGGGATCCTTATGATGAAACTCTTTAAAATGGCGGGACAGGTTATGTTTGGGGAAACCCTTTTTAATATTGTTAATATGTTCCCTAATCCTTACGAACAAGGGTCTGGTGGTTCTCCCCACATATTGAAGATGACTTTCTTTTTTTTTTTGCACTCCCCGTGAACTAATATTATGTCATACACCACCCGCACTCAATAAGCACTTTACATCTTTCATCGTTTTTATATAAAGTTTTTGTATTTCACCGTTACACTAATCTTTAATGGCAAAAATAGCGAATGCTATATGCGCCTGGACCTCCTTCTTGTCCTCTTTATGACAATGGAATTTTATACCCGTTTTATCACCAGCACTCTCGACAATTCGCACTACCCTACGATCTCCCAAACAATACTATCTCGCTTTTCTGTTACAAACAGCACATCTAATTCATTTATCCCACCATAAAGATGGCGGCGGTCATCTATAAGGAAGCGAATAATACAATACCGCCCCCTCACAGTGGGTATATAAGGATGACGGAGCACTAAGATGGCCACCGCTTCCGACGACGTCCTATGACGAAACGCGTTAGGCGGGGCCAGCACGCACGTTCGTCACGTTTTTGACATCATTTCCGGGTTCAGTGGTTCAGCGCTCTGCACCGCAAACCACAGGGAGAGGAAGGGAGACGTCCCTTTCTCAAACAGCAGCTGCGCTGCTGGTTTGTATATGAACCCTGTATTCTCAGTTTTAATCAGCTTTTACTCAGTTTTTTAGTCATCTTAAACTGTGTAAACCGTTTTTATATTTTTTCTTGTTGAAATAAATTAATATAATTTTACGGAGTTACACTATTTGGATCTTTTTACTCCTTTTCACACGCACTGTGGGAGTCCCCCCTTTTTATTCTCTTGTGACCGGAGGAATTCTCCCGGGATATAACAAGGACCGGACCGATCCAGGACCACGTTTCTTAAATATTTTTACTTAATTTCACATATACAAATATTTATTTGGTGCACTTAACTTACTTATTTTTACACCACCTGGTATTGCTAAATAATCTAGGGTAGCGCCATCTGCTGACTATACTTGATTTTTACTTTCCCCAAAAGGGATTTCATGCAGGGCAGCTTCCTGTGTAATTTATAAATACTTGATATACATAACAAACTATATCCTTGGCGCAGATTTTTTCTTTATACTCTGTGTCTATATACTACCCTAGCCTGTCTATATGCTACCCTAGCCTGTCCCTATACTACCCTAGCGTGTCCTTATACTACCCTAGCCTGTCTATATACTGCCCCAGCCTGTCTATATACTACCCTAGCCTGTCCTTATACTACCCTAGCCTGTCTATATACTGCCCTAGCCTGTCTATATACTACCCTAGCCCGTCATACTTCCCTAGCCTGTCTATACACTACCCTAGCCTGTCCTTATACTACCCTAGCCTGTCTATATACTACCCTAGCCTGTCCTTATACTACCCTAGCCTGTCTATATACTACCCTAGCCTGTCCTTATACTACCCTAGCACGTTTATATACTACCCTAGCTTGTATATATACTGTCCTAGCCTGTCTATATTCTACACTAGCCTGTCTATATACTACCCTAGCCTGTATATATACTACCCTAGCCTGTCCATATACTACCCTAGCCTGTTTACATACTACCCTAGCCTGTCTATATACTACCCTAGTCTGTCCATATACTACCCTAGCCTCTATATATATTACCCTAACCTTTCCATATACTACCCTAGCGTGTCTATATACTACCCTAGCCAGTCTATATACTACCCTAGCGTGTCTATATGCTACCCTAGCCTGTCTATATGCTACCCTAGCCTGTCTATATGCTACCCTAGCCTGTCTATATACTACCCTAGCGTGTTTATATACTGCCCTAGCCTGTCTATATAGTACCCTAGCCTGTCCATATACTACCCTAGCGTGTCTATATACTACCCTAGCGTGTCTATATGCTACCCTAGCCCACCCCTATACTGCCCTAGCCTGTCTATATACTACCTTAGCCTGTCTATATACTACCCTAGCCTGTCTATATGCTACCCTAGCCTGTCTATATACTACCCTAGCCTGTCTATATAAAACCCTAGCCTGTCTATATACTGCCCTAGCCTGTCTATATACTACCCTAGCCTGTCCTTATACTACCCTAGCCTGTCTATATACTGCCCTAGCCTGTCAATATACTACCCTAGCCCGTCCTTATACTTCCCTAGCCTGTCTATACACTACCCTAGCCTGTCCTTATACTACCCTAGCCTGTCTATATACTACCCTAGCCTGTCCTTATACTACTCTAGCCTGTCTATATACTACCCTAGCCTGTCCTTATACTACCCTTGCCTGTCCTTATACTACCCTAGCCTGTCTATATACTGCCCTAGCCTGTCTATATACTACCCTAGCCTGTCCTTATACTACCCTAGCCTGTCTATATACTACCCTAGCCTGTCCTTATACTACCCTAGCCAGTCTATATACTACCCTAGCGTGTCTATATGCTACCCTAGCCTGTCTATATGCTACCCTAGCCTGTCTATATACTACCCTAGCCTGTCTATATACTACCCTAGCGTGTTTATATACTGCCCTAGCCTGTCTATATACTACCCTAGCCTGTCCATATACTACCCTAGCGTGTCTATATACTACCCTAGCGTGTCTATATGCTACCCTAGCCCACCTCTATACTGCCCTAGCCTGTCTATATACTACCTTAGCCTGTCTATATACTACCTTGCCTGTCTATATAAAACCCTAGCCTGTCTATATAATACCCTAGCCTGCCCCTAGACTACCCTAGCCCACCCCTTGGAATTGAACATAATGGTATGACATATATTTTGGATAAAGACAAGGTGCTGTTGCATGTAAATCTGACTTCCTGATAAATTTATTTTTAGTTTTAATTATCATGATATAAAATAATGGATATGGGGCCTTTTGGTGTGCGTGTTTTTTTTTGCGGGGGTTCAGCATTTCATTCTTGGACCCAGGCAGCACAATGTCTTTGGCCAGCCCTGATAGTAAGCACAGTTTACTTTGCTTCAGCGATGAATGGACACTGGAGTAATTGGTACCGATCTCTCACTGTGTTCATTTGGATAGGAAAGGGGTCAGTAAATGACATATTTACCAGCCCCTTCCCCTGCTCTCCATCCTGAAACATCCCCCTGTGTGCCCGTAGCAGCTGCCGACAGGAGAGGGGGAAACTGCCAGTACTGTGGGGGAAAGGGGCAAACAGCAGGGCAGATAGAAGAAGCACATGTGCTAGGACCAATCCCCCTGCAGTGCAGCCAGAGGGAGGGAGAGAAGGAGAAAGCTGGCACCCCTGCAGGGGGAGGCAGAAGTGGATCGGTGTCTGCAATAAGGCAGTACAGCCGGAACTCCTGCTCAGCAGGTGCCCGGCCCCCCTTTTAAACTGATCAGGCCCGGGCCCAGTACAGGAGGGCTGGCTGTACTGCCTTATCAGTGGCCCTGACCGGGGCTAACAATCAATGTCACCCATGCACATCTAAAGTGGTCAGGGTGTCTCGGCCCTGTGCGGGAAATGCGCACGAAAAGCAAGTGGTGTGAGCGGGCTCTAAGGCCCCGTCCACCTTATCGCATAGCGGGAGCGCTTGCTCCCGCTACGCAGATTTTGATATCGTGATTTTTACTTGGTTCCCCTGAACGGGCTGCCCTATGAGCCCCTGCTCCTTTTTAAGTGACATACTTCACTCGACTTGTAAAGGTGCGGTTTGCCGTGCGATCCTGTTGCGTGACAATCACAGCAGAATCGCGTTTGGGGTGCTGCGATTGCCACGTGATTTGGAATTGCGGCGATTCTGCCTGTGATTCCAAATCAAGAAGTGTGAATGGAGCCTCAGTGTTTGTATTCTCTGCTGCTGATCTGCTGCCCATCCTAATAAAGGAAGCATTGGTTTTTATTTACTAAAAGCAAATAGACTGCATGGGAATTTCCCCTTAGCTTAGTGAAGGAGGTAAAGCTGCGCTGATGTCCTTCATCCAATTACGTGCAAGCAAAAATATGTGGTTTTTTTTAATGGTTTAATTTTCTGCACATGTTTGGGTTTTCTTTGCAAAGTGAACTTTTACCACCTTCATTATGCTAAGGAAAAATTCCTTTCCAAATAGTACACCCTATTTGCCTTTAGATTATCAACCCGCAAAGTGTTTTGTCTAATTATAGAGCACAATAACAACATCTCCTTGGCAATAAATCTTATGATTATTCAGAAAGCTGGCAATAAAAAAACATTTTCCTTATCTCTTGAACCTTGTCCAGATCAGACTCACCTTTTCTAAAACTAAAAAAGGTGATTATTTCCTCCTTCGCATATTTCCTGGTATAATGGACAATGTCTTTGTTAGATTAGGCAAGCAAAGATGGCAGAGAATTGTTTCCGGCTTGCCACCATGTCAATAAGAGCTTCTTAAAGTAGAACTAAAACTTCTTTTTTTCAACTTTTTCTTTATAACTGTGTCCCATTGGGGAGCTTTCCCTTCACTTCCTGTCCCATAGCCCAAACAGGAAGTGAAAAGAAGGCCCTCTAAAGGGATGGAATCCATGGTTGTCACCAGAACTAGTGTCCCCATTGGGAAAAATTTCCATCTCTTCCTGTTCTGGTGACAACCCACAATTTGGGGTTTTCTTTCACTTTTGGTGATAATGGTCACCAGGACAAGTGGAGAGGGTGAATTTCCCCAAAAGCGTGTTTTTAAGCATTTATTCAGGCGTTTTGTTACACGTTTGTATGGATGTTTTTGAGTGCTTCTGTACAGCGTTTTTAAAGCGTTTTTCAGATTAGTTTTTTTCTTTTCTCATAGCCAATGGAGGAAAATATTATCTGCTTCATCATTTGTTAGGAAGGGTCGGGTTGACCATAATGACCACTTTCAAGGACCTTGAACCCTGCAAGCTGCTATGATTATCTGGACCAAACCTGTAACAGCAGAATGATAACAACCATCAAAATAAACCTAAAGGGGAGGGAAGGATGGGAAGTTTTCCCAACAATCTTTTCTGTATAAAGATTTTCTGGAACCCTTCATTCTAGACCTAACTGGGGAAGTGGCTTGGTGAAGCTATACGACATCTCCAATAATGTATAACAAGTCCAGTTGAATAAGACTATGTCTACTATGACCTGGAAGAGAACCTTCACAGACATAGGTCCATGCTCCACATAAGGGGTCTCCAAGCTTTTTAAGAAAAGGGAGTTTTGAGACAATAGGAGGACTAGATTGTAGCCAGAGGGAGTAGAATATGTCTCAGACTTGGTGGTCAGAGGGGGTAAAAAAATGACATAACACCTTTGGGCAGTAGGAGGAGGTAAAGTGCCTCATCACTGGTATTAGTGGAAAGAATAATACCCCATCATTGGTATCGGTGGGAGGAATAGTGCCCCATCATTGGTGTCAGTGAAAGGAATAGTGCCCCATCATTGGTGTCAGTGAAAGGAATAGTGCCCCATCATTGGTACCGGTGGAAGGAATAGTGCCCCATCATTGGTGTCAGTGGGAAGAATAATCCCCATTATTGGTGTCAGTAGGAGGAATAGTGTCCCATCTATAGTTTCAGTGGGATAAATAGTACTCCATATTTTCAGTCAGTGGAAGGAATAGTTCCCCATTATTGGCATCAGTGGAGGGAATAGTGCCCCATCATTGGTATGAGTGGGAGGAATGGCGCCCCATCATTGGAGTCAGTGGGAGGAATAGTGTCCCATCTATGGTTTCAGTGGGAGGAATAGTGCCCCATCCATGGTTTAAGTGGGATAAATAGTACTCCATCTTTTGTGTCAGGAGAAGGAATAGTGCCCCATCATTGATATCAGTGGGATGAATAACTCCAGTCATTGGTATCAGTGTAAGGAATAATGCCCCATCATTGGTATCAGGAATAGTGTCTCATCATTGGTATCAATAGAGCAAATAGTGCCCCATCGTTGCCATCAGTGGAAGGAATAGCACCCCATCATTGGTATCAGTGGGAGGAATAGTGCCCCATCATTGGTATCAGTGTAAGGAATAATGTCCCATCATTGGTATTAGGAATAGTGTCCCATCATTGGTATCAGTGGAAGGAATAATGCCCCATCATTGGGATCAGTGGGAGAAATAATGTCCCATCATTGGTATCAGTGGAAGGAACAATGCCCCATCATTGGTATCAATAGAGGAAATAGTGTCCCATCATTGGTATCAGTGGAAGGAATAGTGCCCCATCATTGGGATCAGTAGAAGGAATAGTGTCCCATCATTGGTATCAATAGAAGAAATAGTGTCCCATCATTGGTATCAGTGGGAGGAATAGCACCCCATCATTGGTATCAGTGTAAGGAATAATGCCCCACCATTGGTATTAGGAATAGTGTCCCATCATTGGTATCAGTGGAAGGAATAATGCCCCATCATTGGTATCAGGAATAGTGTCCCCTTATTGGTATAAATAGAGCAAATAGTGCCCCATCATTGGTATCAGTGGAATGAATAGTGTCCCATCATTGGTAACAGTGGAAGGAATAGTGTCCCATCATTGGTATCAGTGGGAGGAATAGTGCCCCATCATTGGTATCAGTGGAAGGTATAGTGTCCCATCATTGGTATCAGTGGAAGGAATAGTGCCCCATCATTGGTATCAGTGGAAGGAATAGTGTCCCATCATTGGTATCAGTGGAAGGAATAATGCCCCACCATTGGGATCAGTGGGAGAAATAATGTCCCATCATTGGTATCAGTGGAAGCAATAGTGCCCCATTGTTGGTGTCAGTGGGAGGAATATTGACTCATTATTGGTATCAGTGGAAGGAATAATGTCCCATCATTGGGATCAGGGGGAGGAATAGTTCCCCACCATTGGTATCAGTGGGAGGAATAGTGTTCCATCATTGGTATCAGTGGAAGAATAATGTCCCATCATTGGTATCAGTGGAAAGAATAATGTCCTATCATTGGGATCAGTGGGAGGAATAGTTACCCATCATTGGTATCAGTGAAAGGAATAGTGCCCCATTGTTGGTGTCAGTGGGAGGAATAGTGCCTCATTATTGGTATCAGTGGGAGGAATAGTGCCCCATCATTGGTGTCAGTGGAAATAATAATGTCCCATCATTGGGATCAGTGGGAGGAATAGTTCCCCATCATTGGTATCAGTGAAAGGAATAGTGCCCCATTGTTTGTGTCAGTGGGAGGAATAGTGCCCCATTATTGGTATCAGTGGGAGGAATAGTGTCCCATCATTGGTATCAGTGGAAAGAATAATGTCCCATCATTGGGATCAGTGGGAGGAATAGTTCCCCATAATTGGTATCAGTGTAAGGAATAATGCCCCATCATTGTTATCAGGAATAGTGTCCCATTATTGGTATCAGTGGGATGAATAGTGCCCCATCATTGATATCAATGGAGGGAATAGTGCCCCATCATTGGTATCAGTGGAAGGAATAGTGCCCCATCATTGGTATCAGTGGGAGGAATAGTGCTCCATCATTGGTATCAACCCCGTGATAAGGAGGGTGACTATGGTTACTACCTCGTGATAA
>BLSH010404689.1:221150-234940 GCA_018402905.1 Glandirana rugosa | reverse complement strand
AAATTCATCCCTTGGCTTTACTTCTTCGTAACGAAACATTTTCCAGACATTATCACCCCCATCATCCCTACAGAAACCAAGTGAGGTTTGGTTCTTTAATCAACAGTAACGATAGTTACTGTTACTGGGTTATACCGGTATCCTCCAGTAACTGTAACTGGGTTATACCGGTACCCTCCAGTAACTGTAACTGGGTTATACCGGTACCCTCCAGTAACTGTAACCGGATTATACCGGTACTCTCCAGTAACTGTAACTGGATTATACCGGTACTCTCCAGTAACTGGGATATACCGTCAATGACCTCTCATGGCCATATTAGGTCAATGTCAATGACCTCTCATGGCCATATTAGGCCAATGTCAATGACCTCCCATGGCCATATTGGGTCAATGTCAATGACCTCCCATGGCCATATTGGGTCAATGTCAATGACCTCCTATGGCCATATTGGGTCATTGTCATTGATAGCAATGACAACTAATTTCTTGGTTTGGAGTGAACCAAAGACATCCCTACTACCCCCACTATTACAGACCTTTTACAAAGCAATGCTTCTTCATTTCGGTTCCCTACTTAAAAATTACTTGTGTCACAGCAAAATCCATTATAAAAGGTCAAGGGACCAAAAACATAAAATAAGAAGAGGGATGGACCACACAAAAGTAAAGTAGTGTGAAACGAACAAACCAAATATGAACTACTGTCCGAAGGGGCTCTGAGGGCTGCAATATAACTGTCAAGGGGACCCCTGGCCAAGGGTTTGGCATCAGGGATCTAAGTGATCGATGTTTCTTTATATAAAAAGTGTTTGCAGAATTCCAGATCTTCACCCAGGTAGCACTGATAATATTTGAAATGAAGAATCCCTAATCTTACTTGAGGGCCATATCTCTGTTATGTGTGGCCTTCATCATGCCTTCTTGATACTCACTGTCATAGAGTTCTACATCACTCTTTAATCTTCTTCTCTCACTGTTAAAATCTGCACCCCGTACTCTAAGAAGATACAAACTAAAGGGGTATAAAGTTGGTGGTACTTTCCTCGAGAAGAGTTTTAAGCTAGATATCCACTAGTAGAATTTCGGTAGGCATTTTTCATTGTAAGAACATACGCTCTCTTTTTCTAATCATTTATGGGGTCAAATTGACATTCTTTTCCAATGGCAGTGACAAGAAAATTTGAAGAAGGAGGATGAAAATTTTTTCTTGAGTGTACAAATTTCTAACAGTGTATGTGGTTTTTTGTTTATTCCATTCATTCCAAAATTGAATATTGGAAGCAAACAAAATCTTGAACTGTTTTCAAACAACATTCGAATGTACTGAGAATTTCTGTGCAAATTTTCATTTAAAATTCTACTAGCATTATACCAATACTTGACCTTTATCTACCCATTGGACCAAGACTTAGATTCCATCTGCCACCAGTTAGGCAAACTTCTATATCGTGAACTCACATCTTCACAGGCCTTGAAGTAAGAACTGACATTTGGAAACTACCACGACCTGTCTCTAGTGCACTTTAGGTTTATATGCTATATTATTATCTTTATGTACTCTATGATAGTGTTTCTCAACTACGGTCCTCAAGTCCTCAAGGCACACCAAAAGGTCATGTTTTCAAGATATCCATTATTTTGCACAGGGGATTTGATCAGTTTTACTGCCTTAGTAATTACCATGGCCATTTCATCTGAGGGAAATCCTGAAAACATGACCTGTTGGTTGAGTTGAGAAACACTGCTCTATGATATTGAGTTAAATTAATATATTATTATCTCTGTATTGAAAGAGAAAGAAAATGGAGGAATTGTGGATCTGACCTCTTCTATCCACATTGATACCACATATACTCATTTTCTATGGATGGAGTTCCACAAACTTCATACTTTGTCTGGATGGGTTCTCTTGGGTTTGGGTACTAGCTTGATCTACTGAGTGTAGAGGGTGCTACAATGATTTTATTATGACCATGTCTTTTAGAATTTTGGAACCAAATGTTGTAGAAGAAAAAGAGAAGAAATATTGTGAACAAATGAAGAATCTATCTGCAAGTACCTAGCAATACCAAGACTCTGAAGGTTCAAAGCTAAGAAAATAAGTTTCAATAATAAGAGACTTACCTGCTGGGCAGAAGCTGCTCTGTGCTCTGAGATAACTGAGTGCCTGCAGGTGACAGCTTTATAGTAAGTGATACCTCCCAGGGCGGGGACCTATTTCTCTATACTGTTGAGAATTTCCAAAGTGTGTCTTCCTGCAAACAATGTTAACCAGTTAAATTTTAGTAGGCTGATTTCCTCATTCTCTGCACTGTTGTGAATGACCTCACCACTATCAGATACCAATTCTGTCCCCTTTTCCCTGTTTGATTGCCACTGTTGCATAAAAAGAGCTAAAAAAAAGTCAGTTGAGATATCACAAGTGGAATGAATCAGTCCTCCAGTATCAGTCTTGTTGGGCATTGGGTATCTAGGAACATCACCTGAGCCGGCCAAACAGCTTTTATCTTTTTTTTACCAAAATATTTCTTTTTTAAATATATATAGCGGGCACTGGTAAAAACTCTGTGAGTATTTTTTTTTCTCATTGTCCTATTGAGGAGATTCCCCTTCACTTTCTACCCTAACAATACAAAGGGACGTCAAAAAACGGTTGTTAGACCTGCGTCATCGGTCAATGGTTCTTGCAACAATTAGTAAAAAGTTGAGTTTTCATGACTTTCTGTCTAAGTGACAACGGAGAACACCAGGAGAAATAGAGGGTGAATCTCCACAATGGGGACATAGACGACAATTGAAAAAATAAATAAATAATATATAGATATATATATGTGCGTGTGTATGTATAATATATATATGTGTGTATACTATATATATATATATATATATATATATATATATATACCAGGCGGTCCCGGGTTACATACACAATAGGGTCTGTAGGTTTGTTCTTAAGTTGAATTTGTTTGTCAGAACAGGTACATTTTTTAAGTGTAACTCCAACCACAACAATCATTTTTAAGTTTTTTGGATAGCATAGGGAAGGGGTAACACCCTTGTAAGGTTTGTTTTGCTGTCTGTACTTCTGTTTAGAAGTTTTACCTCACTTTCTGTCCCAATGATAATTTAATTTTGAAAATTTTGGGTTGTTGTAGAAACAAGGATTGGTGATAAAGCATCAGTGGAGACATATTTTTCCCATAATAACTCTTACAGGAGTGAATTTCCCTTCCTATGGGTAGATTTCCTCTCACTTCCTGTTGTCTCCCTCCGTTTGTAAGTAGGGGTAGTTTCTAAGTCGGATGTTTGTAACTAGGGGGCCGCCTGTATTTATTAATATACGCAGTATGTATATATATATATATATATATATATTATTTAATCTGTATATTCTATAATTCTATATACCCTGTAGAATAGTCAATATAACATTTTAACACATCTTCACATGTTCATTCACCTGTATCACGTGTTTTATTACATTTATAGCTGACTATTTTTTCCAATAACAACTCATATCTATAATGAAATGCTACTCCCCCCCCAAAAAAAAAAAAAAAACACGCCCACCAAAAGGTCCCCCCATCCATTATTTTATATCCTGATAATTAAAACGAAAAATACATTTATCAGGAAGTCAGATTTACATGCAACAGCACCTTGTCTATATGCAAAATTATATGGCATACCATTATGTTCAATTCCAAGGGGGGGCTAGGGTGGTAAATAGACAGACTAAGGTAGTATAGGGGCTCGCTAGGGCAGTATATAGACACGATAGGATAGTATATAGACAGGCTAGGGCAGTATATGGCAGGCTAGGGCAGTATAGGGGTGGGCTAGGGCAGTATAGGGACAGGCTAGGGCAGTATATAGACAGGCTAGGGTAGTATAAAGACAGGCTAGGGTAGTATAAGGACAGGCTAGGGTAGTATAAGGACAGGTTAGGGTACTATATAGACAGGCTAGGGTAGTATATAGACAGGCTAGGGTAGTATATGGACAGGCTAGGGTAGTATATAGACAGGCTAGGGTAGTATATGGACAGGCTAGGGCAGTATATAGACAGGCTAGGGTAGTATATAGACAGGCTAGGGTAGTATATGGACAGGCTAGGGTAGTATATAGAAATACTAGGGCAGTATGGGGGTGAGCAGAGTGGCCCGGGGGGCAGTTGTCATCATGACACACAAAACTGCTAAAAGAGAAATCTTAGTGGTCAATTTGCTGGGTAAATAGAAGAGAAGGAGAGGCGGCTGTGGTTAAATTTGTTGCCCCTCAAAGTGCTGCCTGGGTCCAATGGACCCAATTTGGGACCCATGGTAGGGCTGGCCCTGGTCATTGCTGTTATTAATAAATGCACGTATGTATGTCTGGTCCAGATCCATAGGTATATACAGTATCTCACAAAAGTAAGTACAACCCTCACATTTTTGTAAATATTTTATTATATCTTTTCATGTGACAACACTGAAGAAATGACACTTTGCTACAGTGTAAAGTAGTGAGTGTACAGCTTGTATAACAGTGTAAATTTGCTGTTCCCTCAAAATAACTCAACACACAGCCATTAATGTCTAAACCACTGGCAACAAAAACGAATACACCCCTAAGTGAAAATGTCCAAATTGGGCCCAAAGTGTCAATATTTTGTGTGGCCACCATTATTTTGCAGCACTGCCTTAACCCTCTTGGGCATGGAGTTCACCAGAGCTTCACAGGTTGCCACCGGAGTCCTCTGCCACTCCTCCATGACGACATCACAGAGCTGGTGGACGTTAGAGACCTTGCGCTCCTCTACCTTCCATTTGAGGTTGCCCCACAAATGCTCAATAGGGTTTAGGTCTGGAGACATGCTTGGCCAGTCCATCACCTTTACCCTCAGCTTCTTTAGCAAGGCAGTGGTCATCTTGGAGGTGTGTTTGGGGTCGTTATGTTGGAATACTGCCCTGCAGCCCGTCTCTGAAGGGAGGGGATCATGCTCTGCTTCAGTATGTCAAAGTACATGTTGGCATTCATGGTTCTCTCAATGAACTGTAGCTCCCCAGTGCCGGCAGCACTCATGCAGCCCCAGACCATGACACTCCCACCACCATGCTTGAATGTAGGCAAGACGCACTTGTCTTTGTATTCCTCACCTGTTTGCTGCCACACGCGCTTGACACCATCTGAATCAAATTTTATCTTGGTCTTATCAGACCACAGGACATTTATTTATTTCAGGTACTTAAATAGCGCTGTCAATTTAGGCAGTGCTTTACATATACATTGTACATTCACATCAGTCCCTACCCTCAAGGAGCTTACATTCATACACACACATACTAGGACCAATTTAGACAGGACCCAATTAACCTACCAGCATGTCTTTAGAGTGTGGATGGAAACCGGAGTACCTGGAGGAAACCCATGCAGGCACAGGGAGAACATGTAAACTCCAGGCAGGTAGTGTTGTGGTTGGGATTCGAAAGCACTGACCCCCTTGCTGCTAGGCGAAAGTGCTATCCACTACACCACTGTGCCACCCAGCACATGGTTTCAGTAATCCTCTTCAGCAAACTGATTGCAGGCTTTCTTGTACATCATCTTTAGAAGAGGCTTCCTTCTGTAATGACAGCCATGCAGACCAATTTGATTCAGTGTGCGGCGTATGGTCTGAGCACTGACAGGCTGACCCCGCACCCACCCCTTCAACTTCTGCAGCAATTCTGGCAGCACTCATACCTCTATTTCCCAAAGACAACCTCTGGACATGACGCTGAGACATGCACTCAACTTCTTCGTCATCAGTGTGCCTCTTTCAGGGCCTGCCTCTCAGCCCAGGAGATGGGATAATTTTGATGCTGGATGCCAGTTTCTCTCCAGTCTGAGACAGGTGCAAGGCCATTGAAGCCTGGTGGCATAGGTGTCATTAGCCCGAGCTAAGAGGGCTACAGCCCCGAGGGTGCCCCCAAAAAGCCCTGGGGCTCGGGGCAGTCTAATTCTATCATTAGCCCTGAGCCGCCATACAAAACAGAAGCTGAAGCAGCGGCGGCACCTATGTCTATGTAAGTGAGAGCAGAGGAGCAACTCTTTCTCCATTTTCGGGGTGAAGGCACATAAGACCGCACTGCTGCACTAGTTCTGGCCGCGGCCGTACCTGGCGGAGTGATTCATTTGTAAACTACTCCCTCAGTAACGGCCGCGGAATGAGGGAGAGATGTCAAGTGGGCGGGCAGCTGAGAGGGCACAGGAGACCTTATCTGGCAGCCTGTGGTGGATGGTAAACAACTTCAGGCAAGCAACGATATACACTACACAGTGCACACAGACACACTAATCACTGTGGAATGACGGCACAGCTATAACCGAGGAATTCTGGGGACACCTGATGTAATGAGGCATTCTGGGGGCACCTGATGTAATGAGGCATGCTGGGGACACCTGATGTAATGAGGCATGCTGGGGACACCTGATATAATCAGACATGCTGGGGACAACTGATGTAATCAGACATGCTGGGGACACCTGATATAATCAGACATGCTGGGGACACCTGATGTAACTGGGGACACCCTGATGTAAGGGGGCATGCTGCTGGGGACACCCTGATGTAAGGCAGCACTCTGCTGGGGAAACCTGTGATGGAAGGAGGGACTCTGCTGGCATCGGGTGGCAAGCGACGTGACACACTCGGGGCTCCCACTAATTCTACAATATGGTGACTTGAATGATTTCATTTTATATTACAATGTAATTATAGAAATAGTGCGCTTCAATCATCCTGACACCATACCAACCATGGTGCCGGGATGATTGAAGCGCCAACACCAGGTGTTTGGAGTATCTTTATCTGCTGATTGTTAAACTTTCTAGATTACACATATTGCTATTGTGGTGAAGGATCTGAGCCTGCTGTCGCCCTATATCCTTCTTTCCTTTCCTTTCCTTTCCTTTCCTTTCCTTTCCTTTCCTTTCCTTTCCTTTCCCTTCTCTTCCCTCTCCTTCCCTCCCTATTTCTTTTTTTCTTCATTCCTCCATCCCTTATTCATCTCAGACTCAAACCACACCCATTTAAGCCACGCCCCTTTAAGCCACTCCCGCGGTTTCACTTAAACCATGCCCATTTTTTGCTGCGTCGCTTTGCAGCGCATTTCTTCGGGCTACAGTCCCTGGTCTTTTTCCCACCTAGCAACGCCCCTGCCTGGTGGAATGCAGACACTCCAATTGTCTTAAATGGAAGGCAGTTTTTCCAGCTTAGCAAGCCTTTCAGGATCTTCTCTAAGAGGGCCTGAGTGAAATTGATGATTGATAACAAGATAGCAGTAGCCTGCATTGCCTGCCAAGGGGGCATCAAGATTCTTTTCCTGTTACACCTCGCAACAGGCACGTTTCACTGGGCAGAGAGCTGCTTACAGGCAGTTAATGACGGTCTACCTACCAGGAAAGAAGAATCCACTAACGGATCAGTTAGGCAGATTATTTTCCAACAATGACTACCTCAACCAGTATGGGCTCTATGGGGCATTCCAGCGGTAGTTCTCATAGAGACTCCACTGAATGTGCAGCTTCCGGTATTTGCAACAGGGTACAAAGGTGAAGAATTAGAAAATGGTTTCACAGTGCCATTGGATGTTCCATTTGATCTTTGTCTTCTACCTTATGAAAGTGCTTCTGAAAAATTGGACCGAACACATTCAGGCCATACAGGTGCTTTCCACCTGCCGAAGAGGCTTTGGTTTTCGCTGTTCCTCCAGAGGTCATCAGCACCACCTATCCTGTTCCTGGTCAAATGAGATCTTTTATGCCAAGGTCAATGGCAGCACTCCAATCTAGTGAGACTGTTTTAATAGCCTGGCTATTGAATCGGCTGGACAAGAGGTTCTGGGATTCTCATCCAAGGTGGTTCAGACCTTAGTGAAGGCCACAAGATCATCTATGAATGCTACATGTGGAAGATATGAGGGGAGTTTCTTGTGTGCTCAGCAAAAGATTTCTCTCCTGCGTCCATAGCTCTAGCCAATATCCTGGACATTTTTACAGTCAGGGTTAGAGGTTGGTCTGGCATACAATCCCATTAAAGTACAGATCTCTGCCTTATTCTCTTTCTCAGGTTGCAGATGGGGGGAACAGCCAAAGAACCAGATGCTTTATGCAGGCGCTAATCCATATACAACCCCCAAGGAAATAGTTGTTTTCCTGTTGTGGGACTTGGGATTGGTTCTGAAAGCACTAGTGCCGGCACACTTTGCTCCAATAACTTCATTTCCATTGCATTTCCCTTTGGTAAAACTAGTTCTTCTGCCAGCAATTGCTTTAGACAGAAGGATGTTGGAGATTGCAGCACTTTCCTGCAAGGATCCTTTTTGTGTCTTTTTTATCAGAAATAGCGATACTACGTCCATCTCCCAAGCTCAATTCTAAAGTGGTATCCATTTTCTGAGAAAACCGGGGGGGGCAGTTCCTCTGAGCTTTTGCACGAGAGTCCCTGAGTACACAGCAGGAAGACTTTGGTTCCTTATACATAGTCTAGTTGCTAACAGTGTACTTGCATGGGTCTAAAGATGTGCGGAAAGTGTACAATCTTTTAATTTTGCCATTGTGTCCTCAAGAGTCACCCTCTGTTGGATTACTAGATTGCATGCAGGAAGCTGGCCTTTTTTCCTCGGAATGGGTGCAAGCTCCTACAACCAAAGGGATGGCAGCCCTTGGGGCAGTTATGCCAGGATTTTGGTGGTAGATATACAGTATGTGAGATGGCTAGTGTCAGAAATATACTGGCTATAACACGGCACATGTGCAAGGGCAGAGGCCAATGCGCATGTGTAGGCACAATCCCACCTTTCCTGAAAGGCATGTTCGCACAATCATTCGATCACATATGCGCATGCCCAAATGTGGTATATAAGGATGACAGATGCACTAGGGCCATGCTTATAATAATGCCAGCCACTCTGCCACTGGACAGTCCCTGTTTTTTGCAAATTATGGGTTCCATTTGTCTTTCCTGCCTGACTTTGTTTCTGAGTCCTCAGTTCCAGAGGTACAGAGCACAATGGAGTTCCTCAACCAGGAGATCAAGTATGGCTATTCCACCTCAGGTTGGCATGCCCATCAAAGAAACTGGTGCCCAAGTTCGTGGGTCCTTTTCCGGTAAGAAGAAAATTAAATGAAAGTATCTTATGAATTATCTTTGCCAGATTCATTTAGGATCCACCCGGTATTTCATATTTCACTGCTTAAACCTGAAGTACAAGATCCCTTCCCTGACATGGGGTCGGGGGCCCCTGTACCAATATTAGTTGATGGTGATGAGGAGTATGAAGTAGGGGCCATACTGAACTGCAGGAAGATGTGGGGGCAACTACAATATCTCATTAAATAGAGGGGTTATGGTCCAGAGGACAACTCCGGGAACCCGAGGGAAAGAGAGAGCACCAAGTGGGCAACCAGAGGTTGCCCGTAAGGAGGGGGCAATGTCAGGGATATACGAGCCATAATACGGCAGATGTGCAAAGGCAGAGGCCATTGCACATGCGTAGGCACGATCGTGCAATCGCATAAGCACATGCGCGAACGTGCCCGCGCAGGTGTGCGTGCCCCCATTAGCATTGGTGCCTAAATGTAGTATATTAGGATGGCAGATGTACTAGGGTCTTACTGTCTGATCTGCAGTCTTCCCCTGTATCCTGTGCCTGTCCTTGATCTTGTGAACCCAGCTTTCCTGACCATGCTGATTATCTTTAAACCTGACCTCAGCTTGTCTGACTCTAATTCTGCTACATCTGCTTGATCCTCTGCTGCCAAACCTCTGCCTGAACTTTGACTATTCTTTGCCTATGCTTTGTCTTCTCAGCCCCACCAGCCTTTACTTATCTGCATCCGCAGAATCCGGCACCTGCATCATCTCTGCATCCGCAGTACACCTGCACCCATAACGTACCTGCATCCACAGCCAACCAGCACCTGCTGCTACTGCTGTCGTCTGCTTCTCCACCCTACATGCTAACGGAGAACCCTGCGGGCACTCCTACCTCACCGTGCCCTTGAGGCCGCTGTTGCAACCTCAGTGGTTCTTGAACCGGGGCTGTACAAGAGGCCTTCCTCTGCTCGTCAGGCTCTACCTGAAGGAACGTGACAGCTAGCTTAAGTTGTTGAGTGGCCTTCATTTGACTTTGCAAGCTAGACATGAGGCCAGCAAGCTTGGGACAAGAGGCATTAATTATTTGTCTTTAGCACCTTTTCTTTGATTGCCGGTGCTTCTTTCCATGAGTTCTCTCCTGGCCATTTATTCAGCTAGTTATATCCTGTTGTGTGCTGACGTGAGGTGGGCCAAGACAATGGAAATTTGTTTACAGATACTTACCGTCATTTTCCTTTCCTGGCCTATCCTCACGCCAGCACAGGACTCCCTCCCTAATGGCCTTTCCCAGGGTAGGTTATAAAACAATTCAGTTGGGGAGGGGTTGTCTTTTATTTAGCTAGGAAGAGGTGGTCCTGTGGGTTCCAGAGGAGGAGTTGACCCATCGTGTGCTGACGTGAGGCCAGGAAAGGAAAATTACGGTAAGTATCTGATAACAACTTTCTGTTTTCCAGCCCTGATGAAGAGGGATTTGTGAGACCCCAAAACGCATTGGCTTCTTACTTTTACATTGCATCTAATAATAAAAGACCCATATTGGACTGAATATATCAATGTGTCTCTCTCATTCTTCCAATACACTAAAACAATATAAATCTGACAGGGATGTTAACATTTTCACAGGTAATCCAAAGGAGGGGAAATCTTCCAATGGGGACACTGGTTTCAGAGACAGCTGTCTAAGAGGAGATTGCCCTCACTTTGGAGAGATTTCCTTATAATTCCTGTTGTGTCTACAACGAAAATTGTATTTAAAAAATTGTACAAAAAATAAATAAATGTGGCTGAAGCTCAAGTGATTTCAATTTTTTAGGAGTTCTCACAAATCTACAATCATGTTGGAGGTTAATTTCCCTTTGTCATAATTTTCCTTCTCTTATATAGTAATACATATAATAATAATAATATAATAAAAAGTTATATTATATAAAATATAATATACAATTATATAATAACGATATCATCAGATATGATCAAATTGTAGTACAGCTAGACTTCAAATTCATATTTTTTGTATTTAATAAAAAGGTATATCGTATAAAATAAAATATACAGTTATATAATAACGATATCATCAGATATGATCAAAATGTAGTACAGAGAGACTTCAAATCCATATTTTTTTTATATTTAATAAAAAGTTACACAATATAAAATATAATATAAAATTATATAATAATGATATCATCAGATATGATCAAAATGTAGTACAGCTAAACTTCAAATCCATATTTTTTTTTTACTTAATAAAAAGTTACATTATATAAAATATAATATACAATTAAATAATAATGATATCATCAGATATGATCAAAATGTAGTACAGATAGACTTCAAACCCATATTTTTTTTTATTTAATAAAAAGTTACACAATATAAAATATAATATAAAATTATATAATAATGATATCATCAGATATGATCAAAATGTAGTACAGATAGACTTCAAATCCATATATTTTTTTATTTAATAAAAAGTTACACAATATAAAATATAATATAAAATTATATAATAATGATATCATCAGATATGATCAAAATGTAGTACAGCTAAACTTCAAATCCATATTTTGTTATGTTATATTTTATATAATATAAAATATTATATAAAATTATATAATTATGATATCATCAGATATGATTGAAATGTAGTACAGCTAAACTTCAAATCCATATTTTTTTTATATTATATTTTATATAATATAAAATATAATATAAAATTATATAATAATGATATAATCAAATATGATTGAAATGCAGTACAGCTAAACATCAAATCCATATTTTTTAAATTTAATAAAAAGTTATATTATATAAAATATAATATAAAAGTATATAAAATAATGATATCATCAGATATGATGAAAATGTAGTACAGCTAGACTTCAAATCCATATTTTTTTTATTTAATAAAAAGTTATATTATATAAAATATAATATACAATTATATACTAATGATATTATGGGGTATGATCAAAATGTAGTACAGCTAAACTTCAAATCCATATTTTTAAAAATGTATTGTGTTTGATTTCTGGTGATTTAAGGGTATAATGGTTTTAAATGGCTCCCATGGCTTTCAGAAGCTCCTTTCAACTATCCTTGACCTCCTCTTGAGCCAAAAAAGTGACCCCCTCCTTAGCCTCATTAATTCACTTTTTTGCAGGAAGATAAAAAGCAATAATACACAAACAATGATCAAACATAGAAAAAAAAGCAGACAAGAAATAACACCACTATAACAATAACAATAAAATAAAAATAAAAATTTCAGGCAAATTTTGTCTTTGCAGCTCAGTTAGTAAAATTTAGATTTTTACTTCAATTTTTATACAGTAGATGGCAAAAGCTGTAATCAATTTTGCCAAAATTTGCCAAAATTACTCTGCTCATCTCTATTCAGCACCATTTGAGAATGTTGAATTTTCCACTGATTATCTGCTAGCAATAATACCATCCTTCAATGTGTTTTGTTAAAGAAAAATGCAAGAAAAAAATCACAAGCTGCTCAAAACTTTTAGAGACATAAAAAATGCAAAACTGTTGTTATGCATTTGCAAAAAAATTAGATGATATTAATATTGTAGACATACATTGGAGAGAACTATGCCACATGTAAAATGCTCCCCCATAATAGATGTTGGAAGGTGAAAGATGTGCATTTTTTTTTAAACCCAGCGTTCTGGTTCTGTTCTTATTATATATATATATATATATTATATATTAATTTATTTATTATTTCATCTTAAATATATGTCTTATCACTTTTCATCACCTGAGAAATGGTGACATCTAATGGCTGTATTAGGTACTACCAACATATCTGTTAATCAAATGTAGATGGTTAATGCAATGGATTTTAATTTGTGGTTGATTTACTAAGCGACTAAAGTTTGTTCACTTTGCAAGGGAATTTTCACTTACATTTGCAAATGTGGTGAAAATTCACTTTGCAAAGAATACCCAATCACATACCCAAATCATATCCCCCAAATCGTCTTCTCCGCTCCTCCTAAGACCTCCCGCTCTCTAGCTCCCTTCTTACCTCATCCGATGTTTGCCTCCAGGACTTCTCCAGAGCCTCTCCCATCCTCTGGAACTCCCTGCCCCAGTATGTCCGGTCAGCCCCCACCCTGTCCACCTTCGAGGAGATCCTTGAAAACTAATTTATTCAGGAATCCTACCCCACCCCCACCTAAGGACTGTACCCGAGTCCCCTCCATCAGATCATCCCCCCCCCAGCAATTGCCTTTTGTACCACCGTCCCCTCCCATTAGATTGTAAGCTCTAATGAGCAGGGCCCTCCTGTTCCTTCTGTATTGAACTGTATTGTAATTGTACTTCCCACTTTATATTTTAAAGAGCTGCGCAAACTGTTGGCGCTATATAAATCCTGTATAATAATAATAATAACATGCAAGGAAAACAAATCACTTGGTGCCCGTGCTATAGCCGAAAGTTGGCTGAAGCGGGGGCTAAAATGCCAAGAGGGCGTCCATGGATGTCCGCCTGTTCTCTCGCCGGGTCCTTGATTGGAGTAAAGAGCCAATCACAGCTGTTAAACAGAAGCCGGTTTTCAGCTTTGTTCCCCCTCACGCTGTCAGCATGAAAAAAAAAAGAAAGATGTTAACCGGTTTCTGTTTAGAGGGACATTGGTCAGACTACCT
>BLSH010404689.1:53034-64384 GCA_018402905.1 Glandirana rugosa | reverse complement strand
TGACCCACCTGATAGTAGGATGTCGTCTCAAACGAATATTGTTAAGATTTGTATCGAGGAAAGAGCGTCGACAAAAAAGGGTTTATGGTCCGTAAAAGGTCAAAAATGGGACTAGAGGGGTAGAGTTGAGGTTAAGGACGACAATGGTTGTCGAATTCACTTAATGTCCTCTAAGTCCTCTTTAACTAACTATCAAACTCCCTTCGATTCCTTTCAACGTTCTTCCGACGTCTATCTGTACCGTCTAGTAAAGGATGGAAATTGGTGAAGTCGGGGCCTTCCTAAAGGTCGAAATCCTGGCCTCGCAGTGTAGTATGACTGAGTAATTGTCATTCAAAGTGTGAGAGCACTGAAAGCTGAAAATTGGTCTGGTTAGGAAGGGGGTTTAAGTGCCCAGTTGTCAAGTGGTTAAAGCGACGCAGCGCCGAATCGCAAAAAGGGCTCCGGTCCTAAAGCTGGAAATCCTTCCGGGGCTGAAGTGGTTAAAGGTAGGAAATGATCTGCCATGTCTATCTGCAGCCTTCTTGCAACTTTCCTTAGCTTCCCTCAAACTATCAATCAATTTCTCCTGAATCTCCTGTAATTCACTTAAGCTGTTGGTAACAGCAGGAATTGGAGTTGAGATGGGGAGATCAGGGTAAAAACTGGAAAATGCCTGGTATTTGGGAAAAAACAGCTGCGAGAAAGGAGCTATGTTTAGAATTGTTATAAGCAAACTCTGCTGTAGGATGATAGTCCACCCAGTCATCCTGAAGATAACTAACAAAACATTGAAGGTACTGCTCTAATGTTTGATGGGTCCCCTTGGTTTGACCATTAGAATGAGGATGAAACGCAGAAGACAGATTCATTGTTACTCCTAAAGCCGAGCAAAAGCTTTTCCAGAATTTTGAAGTGAACTGTACTCCTCTGTCTGAAACTACATCTTCAGGAATTCCATGTAGTCTAAAGACTTCTCAAACCATCAACTCTGCAGTTTGTTCCACAGAGGGTACCCCCTTAACAGGTATAAAGTGAGACATCTTAGTGAGGCAGTTGACAACAACCAAGATAGTGGTAATTTCTTTAGAGGAGGGTAAATTGACCACAAAGTCCATAGAAATTGATCCCCATGGTCTTGATGGAACAGGGAGTGGCTGAAGCAACCCCAAAGTAGAAGCTTGAGGTGTCTTATTGCGTGCACAGATCAGGCACAAGGCTACATAACTTTTGACATCTTTTTTGTACCCAGGCCACCAAAAGGAACGTGATAAAAGTTCCTCTGTCTTACAAACTCCAAAATGTCCAGCAAGTATGGAGTCATGAACCAACTTGAGGGTTTCAACCGGAGCAAAGTCAGGTACATAGAGGCGATGTGCTTGAGTCCAAAAGCTGTTTTTGTACTCAAGGTTCATGTCCATAGGAGGATTATTGAGGAGCGGGTCATTCTCGTACCCTTCTTTGAGGAGACTCAAGAATGCTTTAGAACTTGAGGTCCCTAGAAAGTTCTTTTGAGGCATGACTGTGTATTCAGAGTTGTTTTCCTGGAGAGGCCCAGACAACATTCGGCCTTACCATACCTTGACCCAGGTTGATACGAGCTAATAAAATTAAACCTGGTAAAGAACAGTGACCAATGTGCGTGTCTAGAAGACAATCTCTTAGCAGAATGATTGAAACCCAGATTTTTATGATCAGTGAGAATGATCACAGGATGCTTAGCACCTTCCAGCAAATGACTCCATTCAGAAAAGTCTTCCTTAATTGCCAGTAACTCCTTATACGCAATGTCATAATTTCTTTCGGCTGAATACATTAAACGAGAGAAGTAAGAGCAAGCTGCATCTTTTAACTACTTTGTTGAGAGAGGTTAGCTCCCACAGCGGAGTCAGAAGCATCCACTTCCACTATAAAAGGAAATTCAGGTTTGGGATGTACCAATACTGATGCAGAAGTGAAAAGAGTTTTTAACTTTCCAAAAGCAGCCTGTGCCTCAGATGACCACACAAAGGACACCCCTTTCTTTGTTAGCTGTGTAATTAAAGCTATCACCCTAGATAAGTTTCTTATGGATTTTCTGTAGAAGTTGGCAAACCGGACAAATCATTGGATTTCCTTAACGTTTCCAGGGGCAGGCCAATCTACCACTGCTTTAATCTTCTCGGGATCCATGCTTACTCCATCTGGAGAAATTATATACCCCAAGAACTGGATCTGGGTTTGTTCAAACTCACATTTCTCCAGTTTGATGTAAAGTCGATTCTGCCTTAATCTTTCAAAGACAGTGCAAACTTGCTTGCAGTTATTGGAAAAGATGAGAATGTCATCCAGATAAGCAATCACAAATTGATTCCAACAGATCTCGAAAAACATAATTTATGAAGTATTAAAAAGTCGCAGGGCCATAACCACCTATTGTAACGCAGTGAAATCCACGATTAAAATCATCACTGACACCAATATAGCATTAACACCATCGTGTTGCCTACTCCACATCACCCCAGGGCCACTGAAAAGATACAAGAGATCCCTTACCAGGCACCTGCTAACTGCAGCGAAGTTACTTATTCCAAGATACTGGAAAACTACACATACCCCCACATTGAAGGAATGGCTCTATGAAACCGATCTAATCTATAATATGGAGGAAACTGCTGCTATTGCCAACGAGACATCTGAACAGTTTCATAAACTGTGGACTCCTTGGACTATATTCCGCTACTCAGATAATTACACAACCCTGACAACACACCAACTTCCCCCTCAACCTAACACATAAATAAAGACTATACGCTGCCCATAAACTAAGATGTCTACATAAAACAATACTCCAAAGAGTTCAATTACTACACCCACCTGATTTATTACCTAAATCAATATCGCCAAACCTCAGTCTTCTAACTCCAACAGACCTGAATGCAGGAGCCAGCGTTCACCGGATCCCCCCCCCCCAGTTCCTGACACAGCTTGTACCCGTCAGGGGTGTCGGTACGGGGTGCAGGATCCCCATAACACAGCACACTGTATCCCTCAATTTTTTCCAAACACGATGAAGGAGTGCTGGCCCCCTAACCTAGGAATATAGCCCAACATAATACCCCGGTCATGTACGCACCCTGATTTTATGCAATGCTAGTATAGGTTTGTTACTACCTCTACCCTCTCCCCCTGATGTTCAAATGTTTGAACCGCGTGTCAATTCCTAATAGACACTGTATGTAAAATGTTTTTTCTTTTTCTATAACATGACTGTGTTCTGAAAAATCTTACTAATAAAAGCTTATTGATTAAAAAAAAAAAAAGTCGCAGGGGCGTTGCAAAGACCAAAAGGAATAACCAAGGACTCAAAATGTCCATATCTGGTTCTAAAGGCAGTTTTCCATTTGTGTCCTTGACAAATACAAACAAGGTTCTATGTCCTCCATAAGTCAAGTTTTGTAAAAATTTTGGCAGAACAAAGTCTTTTCATCATTTCCGAGATCAACAGGAGTGGATAACGGTTTTTAATATTTAATAGTGACCTTATTCAAGTCCCCGTAATCAATGTATGGACGCAAGGTGGAGTCTTTCTTTTCAACAAAGAACAGGGCTGCTCCTGCAGGAGCTGTTGAGTGTCTAATAAAACCATTCTCTAAATTCTCATCAAGCCATTCCCTGAGCACTTTTAATTCAGGTTCTGACAGATTGAAAAGGCGGTTGATAGGTATTTCTACCCCTGGGAGAAGCTCAATGGGGCAATCAGCTGGGCAGTGTAAGGAATCTGCTGTGGCCATTGGAATGCCTGTGCGCGGGCGTAAGTAGCGTGCGCGCGCGTCCGTGTGTGTTTGCACACACTTGAGCGCGTGTGCGCGTGCCTGTGCATGTGTGCCAGCATTGCTGTCAAAACGGCCATTTAAGCAGAAAGCACCATGAAACAAGTGCTGTCCGTTTTACAGCGTTCCTACACCTGTGACCCCAGCGTTTGTTCTTGAGAGACTTCCTGTTCCTGTGACCCCGGTTTCCTCTGAACTCTGTTTTCTTTCTGCCTGCCCTGACCCCAGCCTGTCTACGACTACTCTTCTGCCTGATCCCTTGTACCTCTGCTGCCCGCACGTTGCTGACCCTGCTTGTACCCGACTATCCGACTGCCTGATCCTTCTGTACCGCACCGCCAGCCAGTTACTGACCCGGCCTGCACCACTACTTTTCTGCCTGCACGAGTTCCAGTGGACTCTCATCTACCATCAGTGACCAAGTCCAGCCCTCATGCCCCCCTGTGCTCCAGAGCTCCCTGGACCACCAGGTACGTGGCAGGTGGTAAGGAGGTAATTGATCTGCATTTTTCTTATCACAGATGATATTGTGGAGGCAGGTTGTCATATGACTGGGTAGTTACCACATCAACTTGAAATTCCTTGACCAGCAGAGAACTTGTTTGGTCTGGTTCCCTACAATGTTCCTCGCAGTGGGAGGATGTGAAATCTATAGTTCGTGCTCCCCAGTTGATGGAGGAATTGTGAGTGGAGAACCAAGGAATGCCCAAAATGATGGGAAATTTGGGTGATGTGACCAACTGAAATATGATGGTCTTATGATGGTCAGCCTCAAATTGGAGTACCAGAGGAACCGTTTTATGGATAACAGGTCCTGAAGATAAGGGTGAACCATCAACTGTCTCCATCTCAATAGAAGCAGATATATTTCTCGCTTGAATGTTATTGTTGTGGGCAAACTCTATGTCCATAAAGTTTTCTCCAGCCCCGGCGTCCAGCATAGCAGGGCAGGGGATTTCATGGCCCCTCAGAAATAAGCTTAAAAGGGATGTCAAAATTAGATAGTAAAGAATTTACTTTATTTTCTTCGCAACTTTGCTTCGGTCGTAGCACAGCGGTTGGGATCATCAAACACCTGATTCATTGTGGTCAAAAAAGTCTCAAGATTATTGAAAGTAGCACTGTTTTTTTCTATATAAGGGTTGGCCTAAGCTAGAGTTTCCCCAGTGAGAAGATTGATAATAAACATTACCTTACTTTTCTCAGAAGGAAACGCAACAGAGTGTGTTTGGAAATATATACCACACTGATTAAGAAAACTGTCATGAAACCACAGTAAATATTCTGTCATGAAACCACAGCAAACATTCATGTCTTATCTATTGCCTACCTTGCTGCATGTGTCCAGTTAAAGGCCGGGCCTCCCACACCTGTGTGCTTTTGTAGGCCCTCCTCAGCTGGGCTCCACCCCAGGCGCTAATTGGGTACAGGATATAAAACCTGGCAGCGCAAGCCTGCATTGCTGATCTGCGTACCGATCTTTGGCTTGTCTGACTATCCCTACCTGTCTGATACCCCGATCTTTGGCTTGTTCTCTGTTTCTCTTGTCTGCTTGTGGCCCTGACCCTTTGCTATTACCTCTGACTATTCTTTGCTGTTCCTGCTCTGCTGCTTCCTCTCTTACACCTGTAGCCAGCCGAGTGTGAGCTAGGGGACCCAGGGGGCCGCGACTTGGAACCAGTTGAAACCAAATCCATCCTCCCCACCAGAGGCTCTGGCAAACACTCACTGGCTCTTAGACTTCGTGCCCTGGGGAAACCGATGCACAAGCTCCCTGTGTTTCAGTGTCCATGCTCCAGGGGGCCCTCTTCCCATATCAGCCGGAACTCATTAGCAGCAGTCAGCTATAGGTCCACAACCTTAATGGTGCGCTTCACAACTGTTGGTGCGATTCGCTCTCCATGCGGTACGCACCTGTCACCTGACCCTAGGTGTCGTGACAGAAACCCCTGTAATGGCGGTGGTCTCCATTAAACTTCGATGGTTGGTGTTGAGGCATATGTATGTTAGTATCACCTCAGTCCAGCAGTTTTCTCTGCAGAGTATGAATCTCTCACTGTTGCCTTTCCACTATATTTTCTAGCTTGACAACTTTTCTTGGTAAGTAACTCCGAATTCTTGCAGCTCGGCAATTAGTTGCCTAAGAGGAGCCATAACTTTTGTTATAGCAGCCTCCATGTTTGGGCCAGAATATTCTGTCACGATCAGGGGGCAGGCTCAAAGAACAGTTGCTATTGAAGTGGGAAGGAACACACACAGGAACCAGCGGGATAGGTATACAGGCAGGCCACCCTGCCGGATGACGCAGGCACACCCAAGGTGGGGAATCTGAGTCTAGCCGGTGTTCACCAGAGCTCATGATGGTGGAGATGGATTTTGCTGCATGTTAGTACTAGGTCACAGTCCTCAGGATCGCTCCACCAGGAGGTGAGCAAACTGGGGTCCAGAAGCGGATAAGCAGGTAAGGATTAAAGAGAAGCGTAGTCAGTAAACAAACCAAAAAGGGAGCAAGGAGTAGTTGCAGGTTGGGATCAGGCAGAAGCATAATCGAGGAAGAAGCTAAGGATCAATAACAAGTGGTAGCAAATATGGACGGCAGCAGAGAAGACTGGATACTGGCTAGAGATAGCACAATATTCTGGCAAAAAGGAAGTGCAGAGACATGGCTAAATCAGAAAGTTCATGGGAGGAGCAAAGAGTTCAAGGTTCAGCAGAAATCAAGGCACAAGGCAGGGTTGTCCAAAGGATCCGATAAGGTGCTTTCCAGCATCTCACATGGCTCAGTAAGAAGATTTATTGGCAGACACAGCAGAGGTCCAAGGTTCAAGTCCAGGTCCTGAAAGCAGGTCAGGCTGGATGACTCACAGAGGTAGGTCTCTGGTGCCTCCCCCTGGATCTGGAAGTTTGGAGAAACCTCTAAAAGTAGTGGGCGGAGACAAGCAAGGTTGATCTACATAATTGAGGCAACCTGGCCAATTCCCATGTGTACTGTCCTGGCAGGGTGGATGGGTCAGCCCTTAAATATGATTGAGACAAGCTAGCAGGGGAGTCGGGTGGAAGATTGGGTACTGAGTAGTCCGTTGGTGGCCTAGGAGGGTTACTCTAGGTCTAAGGGGGATCTTTATCGCCAGGCTGGCCTCAGCATCACGGTTTGACATGGAATGGTGCCTGAGAGCAGTGTGAGCACATCAGCACACCCAGGGAATTTCAGGGGAAGAGAGGGTGCTTAACCCTTTTTATCCTTGCCATGGAAGATCTTCAGAACAGCCAGGAGGGCTGGTAGTGCCTGAAAGCAGTGGAGCTGGTAACAGTTCTACATTAGGAGAGGATAGACTCCTGCATGCCATTTCCCGATTTTTTGTGCTATTTTCTAGAGGGGCTGAGAGCTCCTAGTCTGTAATGGACTTTTGCTACTGATCCTAAAAAATGTGGATATACGGAAAGGAAAGCAGTCCGGGATTCTCTGTACAGAGGAAGGAGGTTGTCAAGACAAGTGCAGAACGAAAACATTTTTTGATTATTTCCATGAATTTGTTTAGTTCAATTCCTATAATTCGTTTTCGGAAATCATTTTGTGTATTCATATTCGAATCGATTCAAATAATTCAAATTCAGAAAATTCGAATTGATTTGAATTTAATTCCATGTGAATTACATTCAAATTGAATTCCATTCAAAATCATATTTATTCTATTTGAAATTTGAATTTCTGAAGATGGTTATATTCTTTCTATTTTATTCTATTCTATTGTTTTTTCTATTATTTTATTTTCCATTCTATTCTTTTCTATTCTATTCAAATTCAAATTTATTCTATTTTTTGGGGCTCCTGCAAGATGGCTACCTGAATGGTCACATTACTCAGAGCTCTGCTGGCAGATCTGGCTTCCATCCGTCCTCTGGGCACTATTACCACCAGCGATCAGGACAACTTTGATCCGGATGAGACGCTGCTCCTCCAGACAATCAGCTGGTAAGGGTAGAAAGAGACTGCTAATCCCTGACTGAGTGAACTTCCTTCGGTCTCTGGAGGATCTAAGCCCTACAGTAATATTGTTCCTGCTGTTTGAACCAGAGAACTTTTTCTTCTGCCCAAGGGAGCTACCATAGTTACTACACATATCCGTTGCCTTGTCGGGTTGCCAGCAACTCCACTGCACTGAAGGTGCATCTGTGCGGGAGCCGATTCGTCCGTCCCCATAGGTTTTACCTTACCAGACTGATTGTTTGGGATTATATGCTCTCCATGTTTGGGATGGGGCTGCGGGGTGGGGGGTGGGGGGTAGATTTCTATACTCCTAAGGGGGTGGGAGGGTTTGGGAGCTATATTGTTTTTTGGTTCAGTCGTTTACCCTTTTGTTTGGTGCTTTATGTATTATTCTGTGTCTTGAGTCCCTACTGGTCACAGTGTTTCTGATTAAAAACCTGGTCCGGGCTAGCATATCTGAAGTTATATCTTAAAATCCCATGTCTCCTAACCTGGATAGACTGAGGGGGGAATCAAGGGGTACTTTCTCACGAATGCATTGGGCCTATACCTTTGACCTGGTGGATGTCTGGCGGCACTACCACCCACAGGAAGTAGAGTTTACCTGTCATTCTACTACATACAAAACCCTTTCAAGACTAGATTTAGCTTTTGCTTCCTCTGCTGCCCTCAAGTGGGTCACTGAGGCAAATATTCTCCCACGGGGAGTGTCTGACCATGCTCCACGTAGCCTTACTCTTTCCCTCACGGCCCCACCCAGTAATCGGTTGTGGCGTCTGTCCAGGTTTTGGGCAATTGATGCCCGCTTGCAGGAACCTATCACAGAGTCTTTGTGAATGAGGACTCTGTGTCCCCTATAGTACAGTGGGATTCTTTTAAAGCCTGGGTCAGGGGTGCTTACATCCTTAGAATAGCAGTGCTTCAAAGAGAGGCTTCACACTCCCTAGAGTTTTTAGAGGCTGAGGCAACTGAGACAGCTTTCCCTGCTTCGGGTGGAGAATACTAAAAAGGCCATGTTTTTTACCCAGCAAAAAGTCTTTGAATATGGAGATAAGAACAGCCGCCTATTGGCCTGGCTAGAGATAAATCATAGTCCTACCACTCATATTGCTAACATACGGGAGGTAACTGCGCAACCGTTAGCGATCCCGGAGCTTATCAACAAGCGCTTTGTGCAATTCTTTAGAGAACTCTATCAGTCTAAAATTAACTATTCTCAGGACGAATTACCTAACTTCCTGGACCACATAGAATTCCCAGCATTGGTGGAGTCAGATAGGGAACGCTTAGATGTGGATATCTCCTTGGAGGAGATCCAGGCAGCTATCGGGAGTTTGCAATCAGGCAAGACTCCGGGATCTGTTTACTCCCTGCTGAATTTTATTCTAACTTTGTTGAGATCGTAGCCCCTAAACTTAAAACCCTTTTCTCAGAGGTGGAGTCAAGACTACCACTAAATTTGCTAGACTGAATAAACTTGGTAAACATGATGCTTTTGCCACGTTTTGACTATATATTCCAGAATTGCCCAGTGACAGTTCCTATAATAGTAATTCCTATAATAGATGGATGCTTAGTCTCCTTTATCTGGAATGGAGCTACCCCCGTCTGGCCAAAACCAAGTTATATCTTCCCCTGAGGTTGGGTGGGCTGGCACTACCTAATATTAGAGTGTACTTTTGGGCAGTGGTAATGGTATCGGTCTAATGGTGGTTCCAGAGTTCCAAGGCTAATGCGGCCACTTGTTTGGAAGCTGCCTTTTTAGGATCCCTGATGGACGTCCGTAATCTTGTCTACAGGGGTCCATAGGCATATGGGTTTCTACCAGGGCCAACATGTGCCACGTGAAGAATTTGGAAAGTTGCAACACAGCATCTCTCCATGCTCAACCGCTATGAGAAAATCCTAGGTTTACTAATTTTCGCACAATGCGAGATATGGGATAAAGACTATTGAGGATATCATGCCGACGGGTGCCATTTTGAGTTTCTCCCAGCTGTCTCAGGGGTTCGGCCTACCTAGATGGATGCAGTTTCAATTCCTTCAGCTGCAACATGCTGCAAGGGCACAGTTTCTCAGTCCTCCTACTCTCAAAGCTGATCCTATAGAGGAACTCTTGGCCTCTGGGGATTTGTATAAACCGCTGTCGACCCTCTATGAAGCTCTCCTTTCTACTGACTTGCCTAGATTGGATAAACTTTGGGAATATTGGAAGAAGTATATTCCCTCTCTAGATAAAGAGGACTGGGAGGATAGTGTAGAGCAGGGAGCAAAACTTGTAATTTCCTCAAGGGACAAATTAATTCAACTTAAATTTCTTCACCGGGTTTATTATACTCCTGAGAGGCTACACAGAATGTTCCCTGAGAGTGACCCAGTATGTCTTCGCTGTAAGACAGGCCTGTACTGGCCATCGGGACTACCGGGAGTTTCCCGGTGGGCCGATGGCTCAGTAGGCCGGTTCCAGTACCAGCAGACTGCCGCCCCATCACTCTCCCTTCCCTAGTCCCCCCACAGCGCTTGCCTCCTCTGTCTAGCAAGGTGTGCAGTGCAGGTTGAATAGAGAGAGACATGATTCAATCATGCACGGAGAAGCTCATCATACGATTCGGGAGACAGAGGCAGCCACACGCTGTAACATAACTTTCTCGCCACTCGTTCTCCAGGTCTTATCTTCCCCCACTCTCCATCCTGTCTGCTGCCACATGGGGAATGTAGATGGAGAGCGGGGGAAGATAAGACCCGGAGAATGAGTGGCGAGAAAGTTATGTACAGCATGTGGCTGCCTCTGTCTCCTGGATCGTATGATGAGCTTCTCCGTGCATGATTGAATCCTGTCTCTATTCAGCCTGCACTGCACACCTTGCTAGACAGAGGAGGTGAGAGCTGTGGGGGGACTAGAGAAGCGGTGTGGGGACTATAAGGTGCATGTGGGGGACCTGAGAAGGGGGGACCATAAGGAGCATGTGGGGGGCCTAAGAAGGGGGGACCATAAGTAGCATGTGGGGGACCTGAGAGGCAGGGGGGACCATAAGGAGCATGTGGGGGACCTGAGAAGGGGGAACCATAAGGAGCATGTGGGGGACCTGAGAAGGGGGGACTATAAGGAGCATGTGGGGGACCTGAGAAGCGGGGGGACCATAAGGAGCATGCAGGGGACCTGAGAAACGGGGGGCCATAAGAAGCATGTGGGGGACCAGAAGTAGCATGGGGGGACCTGAGAAGGGAGGCCATAAGGAGCATGTGGGGGACCTGAGAAGGGGGGACCATAAGGAGCATGTGGGGGACCTGAGAAGGGGGAACCATAAGGAGCATGTGGGGACCTGAGAAGGGGGACCAAAAAGAGCATGTGGGTGACCTGAGAAGTGGGGGGGACCATACGGAGCATGTGGGGGAACTGAGCGGGGGGGAACGGAAGGAGCATGTGGGGGACCTGAGAAGGGGGAACCATAAGGAGCATGTGGGGAACCTGAGAAGGGGGACCATAAGAAGCATATGGGGGACCTGAGAAGGGGGAGCATAATGAGCATGTGGGGGACCTGAGAAGGTAGAGACCATAAGGAGCATGTGG
>BLSH010404689.1:37137-51425 GCA_018402905.1 Glandirana rugosa | reverse complement strand
GATCATCAGATTCAGTTCCAGGTCCCCCTGGTGTGGAAAAGTATATAGAGGTTACTGTTGGGGAAAATCTCATACAGTAAAACATTCCTCCTTCTCGGCATCGAAGGTTTCGTCGGTGGAGTCCCAATAGGTTCCCACGGGTGAAGTAGTTATAGAGAAAAAATCGTACCATATTTTCCATGCTCTATTCTTCGAATCTCACCACACTTGCGATGAGTAGTAGGCTTTATGGTTCTTCACGATCTCTTCCCCATCCTCAATTCAATTCAACTTCGGATTCTAATTAAAGGAGTTTTTGAAGGACGGTCTTACTAACTTAATTCCCCGTCATCAACAGGCCGGGGGGACGGGTTTGTCTGCCTGCCGGTATGGGAGAGACCTGTCAAAGTAGGGCCGGTCTGGATGAAGTCCAGGGCCACAATTTTGTCCCAGTCCAGCCCTGCTGTAAGACCCAACTGGGCTCATATATTCACATGTTCTGGGACTGCCCCTTAATTCAATCATTCTGGCAGGAAGTTTTTGAGGAAATTAATCTTAGGCTTCAACTTAACTTAACTCCTACCCCTTCTCTAGCACTTCTTGGTATTTCGGATGATGAGTAGCGTTCACACCACTCTAAGCTTCTTATCTCGTACCTTTTATACCATGCTAAAAAAGAGATATTGATGAAGTGGGCACCCTTGGATAACCCTGAGGTGGCTGCTTTGGAAGCTACGGCTCTTCCTCCTTACAAAATGACATACTCTAAAAGGGGTTGTCATTGGAGATATATGAAAAGGTGTGGTCCCCCTGGACCTTGACTTAGACTACTAGGGATAGTGTGATGTGTTTGAATTTGTTAGAATAACACTTGGTTTTACAACTAGGAATCCCCCCCGTATTGACGATTTATGTTATGCCGAACTGTTTTTGGACTGACTTATAGGTATGTTTTAGATGTACAATGCTCATCCACAGAAAGATTTGATTATACTGTGTCTGTATTCTCTTGAAGATTTTTTTTTTCAATAAAGTATCTGTTTGTTAAAAAAAAAAAAAGAATTCTATTTTATTCTATTGTTTTTTTTTCTATTCTATTCTTTTATATTCTACATGGGTAGTTTATTCTATTCTTTTATTTTCTATTCTATTCTATTGTTTTTGAATTATAATATAGTCTTTTATTTTCTATTCTATTCTATTCAAATTTAAATTTATTTTATTCGAAATGTGAATTTCTGAAGAAGGTTATATTCTTTCTATTTTATTCTATTCTTTTTTTCTGTTATATTCTATTCTATTGTATTCAAATTCAAATTTATTCTATTTCAGAAGATGGACATATTCTTTCTATTTTATTCTATTTTTATTCTATTCTATTCTATTCCTTTATTTTCTATTCTATTGTTATTTATTTTCTATTCCATTTTGTTCTGTTTTACGCTATTATATTTGATTCCTTTATTTTCTATTCTATTATATTCTTTTATTTTATATTCTTTTCTATCCCATTGCTCTATTTTCTATTCTATTTTATATAGTATATATATATATATATATATATATATATATATATATATAATTTTGTTTCGTTATTTCAGATTAGTTTAAATTCATTACTATTGTAATTGGGAAATTCAGATGCATCCAAATGTACGAATGACGAAAAAGGTTGTCCCCTTTTGTTGGTCTTTGATTCAAGTTGGACATCTGATGAATCCCTTCACCCCATCCAAGTTATTACCCCTAATAATACATCAAAACAAAACCAAGGACTGACCTCCTGTGTTTGGATACAAGCAGACAATACCTGTTGCCTGGCTGTACAGGAGTAGGGGAGCCAGTTACCAGCGGCAGTGGGCAGTGCTACATAAACAATTTTACTTGGCCAGTAGTAATTGGTCTTGCACAGGGACCCTGTTGATGATGACTTGCTAAGCGCAGTTTCCATAATTCATCCAACACCTAAAAGTCTTGGCTTGAGTTATCCTTCACCTGTTACTTGACTTTCAAAAATATTTAAGGGGGAGGGAGGCAGACGCGGGACCTGCCCTTAATAGACAGCTTGCTACAATATATAACAAGCCATCACATTTACAAACTGCTACAACTAGTTTTCCTTGTTGGGAGATTAATGATAACAATAGGAACAGGATATATGAAAATTGTGGTTGCTACAAAGAAGCTTGCACTCATAGCATTTGTGCAGAAGATAAAATATTACTCTGGTACTGGAAGTGCTACAATAACTCCAATATGGCGTATGAAGAAGGAGAGATGATTGAGTTTTTGACCATTTCGATGACGAGGATTACAGGTAAGTACATTATTGTTATTATATTGTACAGTTTTTGACCATTTTGATGTAGTAAGTAAATCTGAGCACTGTAAAACCTCTCCAGTAATGGTTATATGCAGGAAGCAGGTTCGTGAAACGTAGCATAGCCTTTTCATATATTATTTTTTCAATCCTTAATGATATGTTATCAATCATTACTGAAAGTAATGAATCAGAATATATAGTCCAAAGGGGGAATTGGACGTACTGGGCTGCTTACCTCTATTAAATATGCTATATGGTCCAACGTTTATGGACACCTGACCATCACACCAGTTGAGGTTGCTGGACATCCCATTCCAAAAGCAGATGCATAAAATCGAGCATAAAGCCATGCAATCTCCATTGACATACAATTGCATCCTTAGGCATTTTAGACAATTGTGTGCGTCCAGATGTGGGGCAACAGTTTTGGGAAGGAATGCTTTATGCCGTTCTAGCATGAGCGTGCCCCTGTGCACAAAGCTAGCTCCATCAAGACATGGCTTGACCAGTTTGGTGATGAGGAACTTGAATAGACTTTACAAAGCCATAAACTCAACCATTTGGAACACCTATGGCAGGGTTTCTCAACCAGGTTGACCTAAGGTTCCTATAGAGCAGGGATCTCCAAACTACGGCCCTCTAGCTGTTGCAGGATTACACATTCCATGAGGCATTGTAAAACTCTGACTTTCACAGACATTACTAGGAATGATGGGAATTGTAGTTCCTGAACAACTGGAGGGACATAGTTTGGAGACCCCTGCTCTAAAGGTTGCTAGGGGTTCCTTGAGCAATTTCTGCTTCGCAGATAACTTTCCACTGATACCATTGATCTGTAGAGCTACCTGTAAAGGGCTCACTCTTTACAATTTTCCCACTGACAATCACACTAATCTATCATGAGTTGAAGATATAGAAACTCTTAGCAGGGGTTTCCTGAAACGGGAAAGTTATTCTAGGTTTCTCTGTGTTGAAAAGGTTGGGAAAGGCTTCTCTATGGGTTGAATTGGAATGGCAATTGTGAGCCAGGTCTTCTCCTCCAATGCCAGTGCTTGACTTCATAAATGTCCATTTGGCTAATGGGGCACAGATTTTGAAGTTTTTGAAGAACCCTTGTATTATTATTTCATAATAATATAATATAATATAATATAATAATAATAATAGTACAACTACTACTATCACTATTATCATTATTATTATCACGAGGGGTCTTCAAAAAGTTTTTGCACTTTTTTATATTTAATGGAGTTAAAAAATTGTCGAAAGTTTTTGAAGAACCCTTGTATTATTATTGCATAATAATATAATATAATAATATTAATAGTACAACTACTACTACTATTATCACCATTATCATTATTATGAGGGGGTCTTCATAAAGTTTCTGCACTATTTTATATTTAATAGAGTTAAAAAAAGTGCAGAAAGTTTTTGAAGAACCCTCGTATTGTTATTTCATAATATAATATAATAATAGTACAACTACTACTATAACTATTATCATTATTATTATCACGAGGGGTCTTCAAAAAGTTTCTGCACATTTTTATGTTTAATATCACTATTTTCAATATTATTATCACAAGGGGTCTTCAAAAAGTTTCTGCACTTTTTATGTTTAATAGAGTTAAAAAATTGCTGAACGTTTTTGAAGAACCCTCATATTATTATTTCATAATCATATAATATAATAATAGTACAACTACTACCACTACAATCACTGTTGTCAGTATTATTATTATGAGGGGTCTTCATAAGGTTTCCACACTTTTTTATATTTAATAGAGGTAAAAAAATGTGCAGAAAGTTTTTGAAGAACCCTGGTATTATTATTTCATAATAATATAATATAATAATAATAATAGTACAACTACTACTATCAATATCATCATTATGATTATGAGGGGTCTACAAAAAGTTTCTGCACATTTTTATGTTTAATATCACTATTATCAATATTATTATCACAAGGGGTCTTCAAAAAGTGTCTGCACTTTTTATGTTTAATAGAGTTAAAAAATTGCAGAACGTTTTTGAAGAACCCTCATATTATTATTTCACAATCATATAATATAATAATAGTACAACTACTACCACTACAATCACTATTATCAGTATTATTATTATGAGGGGTCTTCATAAAGTTTCTGCACTTTTTTATATTTAATAGAGTTAAAAATGTGCAGAAAGTTTTTGAAGAACCCTGGTATTATTATTTCATAATAATATAATATAATAATAATAGTACAACTACTACTACTACTATCACTATCATCATTATTATTAAAAGGGGTCTTCAAAAAGTTTCTGCACATTTTTATGTTTAATATCACTATTATCAATATTATTATCACAAGGGGTCTTCAAAAAGTTTCTGCACTTTTTATGTTTAATAGAGTTAAACAAGTACAGAAAGTTTTTGAAGAACCCTAGTATTTTTATTTCATAATAATAAGAATAGTACCACCACTACTACTACTACTACTACTACTACTACTACTACTACTACTATCAATATTATCATTATATGTATTACGTGGAGTTTTTGAAGAACCCTTGTTTATTTCATTATACTATAATAAAATAATAACAATAGTCATACTACTACTACTATCAATATTATCATTATTTTTATTGCGTGGAGTTTCTGCACTTTTTTATATTTAATAGAGTTTAAAAAAGTGCAGAAAGTTTTTGAAGAACCCTGGTATTATTATTTGATAATAATATAATCAAATAATAATAAGAATTATTGTTGCTGTTGTTATTATTGATGTTATTATTATTATTGTTATTTGATGATAATAATAATATAATCAAATAATAATAATATGTTATTAATATAATAATTATTATAATTAAAAATATATATATATTTATCACATATTAACTTGCAGGTTTTCAGTAAATTAACCTGGCCAAATAGTTAGAAATCTAGAACCTTATCAAACAAAACTAGACTCGGTTATCAATAAAAGCTAAACAGATTTAGGATATTGTTCTATAAAATGCCCGGAGAACCTGTTTGGTTGCAGTAGACCAGGCCTCCACCTTTTTTGGTCCATTTTTGCTAAATTAAATCCTGGAGCTCAAGTATGCAGGTATGTACTCTATCAGAAGCAGAAAATACAACTAGAGGCTTTGGCTGGGAGGAGATGAATAGCACTAACCTTGATAGGAGCAAAAATCCCAAGAGTAGGAATTATTCAATTTTTCATTGCAGATATCGCTCCATACATTTCCATAGAACAGGGCAAAAGTATTGAAACTTCTACAGATATATCCAAACTAGGGGTCTGCCACATAAGTTGAAGAAGATAAGGTGATGATGTAAGTGTGCATCAATTCACAGTTCATGTCTACCCTTGGCCTTAGAGAGGTAAAGGTAATGGGAAAAAAAAAAACTAAAAAAAACAGATGTTCTCCTTGTCTATTTAGTCTGGAGAAATCAGGTTTGACGTGCGATCCGGTTGAAGATGTTGGTAGAGAATGCAAAGAGGCAGCAGGTGAAAGTTTATTTAGGTCAGGTAAGGGCGTGCATGCTTCACTGTTCAGAACAAAGTGAAAGGCCAAGGTGAAAAGGTGCAGATTTTTTTTTTAAGCTTTGTACTGTAGATTTAAAATGCATAGAGAAGAAAAAAACCTTTTTTTTTTTTTTTTTTTTTGGGAGACAAGTAGTTTTAATTATTTGCTAAAAAAGTTGTAGATCAATTTTCAACAATTTAAAAATTAACTATATTGAACAGTAACACTGGCTTAAATGATGACATTTTAACATTGGTTAATGCTTCGCATTGGTAATTTTTTGTTGTATGCAGCGAGAGAAAAAAATTTCACTCCATTAAATTTCCAGAGACTCCTCTACAGTAGATAAAAAAATAAATAAATAAAAGACTAGCAGCAGAAAAATAGACAAAGTGGTCCCTTGAGTCTGCTCTTTTTTTCTTTCTTTTTAGAAGATAGACCTACATTCATCCCGATCATTTTTTAGATCGACTGGATGTTAATTAACTCATGACCTCTGCTGATACCTCTTTTGGTAAAATAATACTTACCTCCTGCTAGTTTGAGGTCATGTCCCTGTGTTCTTGATTTCAGCATCGCTTTGAAAATGCTGCAATCCTGGACCTTATATGTACAATTTTCTATATATTATATAAAAAAATAAATAAATAAACAGTTTAACCACTTCAGCCCAACAAAACAGGGAAACAAGCGGCACCCCTCTAAGTGTAGCATAGGGTTAAAAGCAAAACATTTATTAAAAATGCACTCACAAGACATAAGTGAAAACAGGCATGTAGAATGTCCAAGCTTCCATGTAGGGGTGATCCAAGCACTGGGGATCCCGCCAACACTGATGTCCGGTCGCACTGGTGGTTTCCAGGCAGGTGGGCGTGATGCGATGGTCAGGCGTCACGGGGCTTTTGGGGAGCTGGTGGGCTGGATAGCAGCTGTCACAGGCGCGCGTTCGGAGCAATACGTGCTCCTTCCTCAGGCCTGAAACCACCGCTGCGACCGGACATCAGTGTTGGCGGGATACCCAGCGCTCGGATCACCCCTACGTGGAAGCTTGGACATTCTACATGCCTGTTTTCACTTATGTCTTGTAAGTGCATTTTTAATAAATGTTTTGCTTTTAACCATATGCTACACTTAGAGGGGCGCCGCTTGTTTCCCTGTTTTGTTGTCTACAGAGTAGGGTTGCCACATCATCCCTTTAATCCAGGACACATATGAATTACACAGGTTCTGGGGCTAAATTAATGCAGATAAGGCACCAAGTGAGTTTAATTACCACCTTAATCAGCCACAGAACCTGTGTAATTGATATGTGTCCTGGATTAAAGGGATGATGTGGCAACCCTACTACAGAGTCGCTTCTGCTCCGTCAGCTTGCTGCCCCACGGATCTCCTCCAGCACCCAGCCTCCCTTTCCCCTCCCCCCCTGGATGCCCAGCCCACCCTGGCGTACACTTTCACCTGTGGTTGTTCTCACAAACTTCAGTCGTGAGGCCTGCAAGCGCTGCATCTCTCCTCCATAACCACTTCAGCCCCAAAATATTTGCCCCCTTTCATCACCAGGCCATTTTTGCGATACGGCATTGTGTTACTTTAACTGACAATTGAGCAGTCGTGTGACGTTGTACTCAAATAAAATTTATGTCATTTTTTTCCCCACAAATAGAGCTTTCTTCTGGTGGTATTTGATCATCTCTGTGTTTTTTTTTATTTGTGCAAAACACAAAAAAAATCAATACATTTAAAAAATATATATTTTTTACTTTCTCCTCTAAAACATATCCAATAAAAAATTTTTTAAAAAATCTAATGTCTTCATAAATTCAGGCCAGTATGTATTCTGCTACATATTTTTGGTAAAAAAAATGGCAATAAGTGTATACTGATTGGTTTGCACAAAAGTTATAGCGTCTACAAACTATGGGATATACAGTATACTGGAACTTTTATAATTTTTTTTTTTATACTAGTAATGGTGGAGATCAGTGACTTATAACCAGACTGAGATATTGCGGTGGACAATCGGACATTAACTGACACTTTGTGGGAACGAGTGACACTAATACAGTGATCAGTGCTAAAAATATGCACTGTCACTATACTAATGATACTGGCTGGGAAGGGGTTTAACCTCTAGGGCGATCAAAGGGTTACCTGTGTGCCTAGCCAGTGCTTTTGTATACTATGTGAGGTGCTTTTACTAAGGGATGTGATGGATTTTCTTTCTGCCTTGAGGTCAGGACTCTGTGCAGGCCAGTTGTGTTCGTCCACCCCAAACTCACTCATCCATCTCTTTATGGACCTTGCTTTGTGCACTGGTGTGCAGTCATGTTGGAACAGGAAGGGGCCATCCCCAAACTGTTCCCACAAAGTTGGGAGTATGAAATTGTCCAAAATGTCTTGGTATGCCTACGCCTTAACAGTTTCTTTCACTGGAACTAAGGGGCTAAGCGCAACTTCTGAAAAACAACCACACACCATAATCCCCCCTCCACCAAATCATTTTGACCAGTGTACAAAGCTAGGTCCATAAAGACATGGATGAGCGAGTCTAGGGTGGAGGAACTTGACCTGAACACGATAGAACACCTTTGGGATGAATTAGAGCGGAGACTCTGAGCCAGGCCTTCTCTTCAACATCAGTGCCTGACCTCACAAATGCTCTTTTGGAAGTATGGTCAAACATTCCCATAGACACTCCTAAACCTTGTGGACAGCCTTCCCAGAAGAGTTGAAGCTGTTACAGCTGCAAAGGGTGGGTCAACTCAATATTGATCTTACGGACTAAGACTGGGATGCTATTAAATTTCATGTGGTTGTAAAGGCAGGCGTCTCAATACTTCTGGTAATATAGTATATAAAATAAGAATACTTCCCGTTTTCTGGTGCATCTGTCATAACATCTGCTTTTCTATGCGTTTCATCACAAGGACTTCCCCAGGTAACAGCAGATATCAGACAGCTCCAGGATTCATTCTTAAATACTACTTTGCCCATTTATCATGCCCTGCCTTACTTTTTATACCACTGTGACAGACCCAACTGGGACAGGGGCTTTTGGAAGGGACTAGGTGCTGGAGAGAGCAGATCATTCTCTCAAGTAATGAACGCTGAGAGCAAGGCTTGGATAAATTCTCTGAATAAGGACAATAAAGCTTTCCTTCTGGAGTGGATGGAAATGTGTAATATTAATCTTATACAGATTAATGCGAAGAGGGAATGTGGTAGCCCTCCTGCAGACTAAGTTGGAGAAGCTCTTTCACTTGGGACAGAAATATTTATCAGCAAACTCCCTTAATAGATCTATGAAGAATAATAAATTCCACCTTTTCAGACTGCTGGAATATTATATGAGCATGAGATGAGGTGGCATCCATGATTAATCAAAGAACAGTCTGGGCACCTAGGATTGTTTAAGTGACTAGTTGTTTAATAAGCATTATGTTTATGTTGGCTGTTTCTTAGCTATGGTAATTATATTCCTGTTTACAGTTTGTATTATTAGGGTAATGTGAGCAAACTCTTATCTGATTTTTATGGTTTATATTCTGTGTGAATTTACAATAAAGAGTTCCAGTCCCAGTATGCACCTAAGCTAGTGTCGTCTAGTATCTCGGGTGCAATATTCAGCCATAACACCGGGGTTCCTGGTTGCAGACTGGAGGAAGCTATATCTTGATGGAAGCACCCAAGCTAGGTGCTGGACGGTTCCGTCAAAGCACCTCCAGCATTTTATAAGCCTTTTATAAACTGCATATGTTAGTCCATTGAGGGTATACAAACACAGTCAATTACCCATTTTTTGGCAAAATATATAAAGTGGGGTTGCATCGAGTAAACAGATACCTTACATGTCACTGTCTGATGTCACATCTGCCCTTCTACGTGTTTCATCACAAGGACTTCCTTAGGAAACAGCAGACTTCAGCCAGCTCATGGATCCATGCTGAACCAGTTTACTGTCACCGTCGTAAATGCTAGGTTGATGGCTTTGGGGGGGGTTTACACACCTGGATGCAGCCGCCAGGATTGTGTGTAAGGCTGGCCATACACGGTTTGAATCTCAGCCAGTTCCTACTGAAATTCAAACCATTAATGGGCAGGCTGAATGTACCAAGTTGATCAATCAATCTACTTTGGTACAACCAGCCTGCCGGATTTGCTTATGATTATGACTAGTGGCTGCTATTGCCACTAGCAATAATCACTGTCTTCTTCTGACGGGGGGTGGCTTCCCTCCCCCTCCCCCACCAGGAGAAGACAATGGCCAGTCAGCAGGGATTCCTGCATCAACACTATCTGTGTTGATGGGGGAATCAAGTGAATTTCTTTCCTGCAACCTATGATTGCAGAAATAAATTCACTTTGTGTGTGGCCAACCTAAATCTGACAAGTCCGCTGTCAAAGAGAAACGATCTGCGTAGCGAAAACTGGCAGGGCAGGTGCTGTCATGTAGAAGGGATGGAGATCAGAGATAATTCGTTTGCTGCTCTCCCCTTCCTGGTGATGACCAGGAAGCAATGTGTAAAATGTCACTTCCAGGTATGGCCGGGGAAGATGCTATTGGATTGTGATCTGCACTCCATTCGTTCAATTGCAGGGCAGGTGAGACATCAGGGTCAGGGACCCCTGATGTCTCATTAAACAGATGATGAAAATAAAAATTAGAAAAAAATAAATTAAAAAAGTGTAAAAGTTACACCCAAGCACTTAAAATCCTCCACAAAATGTTTGAGCCCCCCCACATACATGAGCGTATCAATGTAAATTCATGCATGGGGGGAGGCTACGTGTGAAAACATTGAATGTGCTACTGATATGACATATCCCTGCATGCAAGATAATTCTAGGCCCATTATTCACAGTGAACTCTAAACTGATGACCTGCAAGGGCTTTTAAAGTGTTGCCTATGGAAGAATTAGGGCATTGGAGTTTGTCGCTAATTCACAGGCACAAACAATTTTAAGGTTTGCCATGTTGAGTATCTGTTTACTTGATGCCACCTCATATTTTAAATTTTGCCAAAAAAATGTGAAATTTATTGCATTTGCGCAACCTCAATATACTAATATTTGTGGTTTCTAAAGGATTTTATACCTGTAGGTGATATTAAAAGGTAGGGATGGTATGATATATAGGCATAAGTAATATTTAGGTATGGATCCTTGAGCTGTCTAATGTCCGCTGTTACCTGAGGAAGTCCTTGTGACAAAACGCATAGAAGGGTGGATGTAAAAATAGATGCACCAGAAAACAGGAAGTATTGTTATTTCATATGTACAGGAGGGTACTAATGTGTGCTCCACCCAAGAGAGGAGAAGAGAAGAGAGGAGAAAGGTTCCTGGCTATCTTTCAATCCATTATAACACCGGAGAAGGGGGAAAGGAGAGAGGTGTTTGGCTGATCTCTTATTTTGGCCATTTATGGTCTACTTAAAGTTAAGAGGTCAAATGAATGTGGTAACCCTTCCTGGGTTTACAAATACTGCACATGAAGGTGGAATGTACTAGGAAGAAGGAGTAGTGAAAGCTGATTGTAGGCAGGTGGTGTTCAACATAAGGATTGCTCCTGCTATCTAGTGGAGCATTGTGGAAGTTCCCATTTAAGGTGGATGGAGTCTTCAGCTACGGGCTGTTGGTGGGGAGTGTTGAAAGAGAGAGAGCAGCTTATAGGAAGGAAAAGCGTTAATCAGGACTTAAGGACAGAGGTCTGGAGCAGAAGTCTGCAAGAAAAAGTGATGGATTGGTGTGTCCCCTTGTGGTCTCCACTCCTGGAGAATTGGATAAGAATTGAAAGGAAGAAGAGCAAGGGACTCAGAGTACAAACTTACCGCTTAGCTAAAAGGCACAAGCCACCTCACGTTCCTACCAAATCTTCTCCAGCCAGTATTTGGAATGTGTTACTTCCAAGATTTGGACTTTCTGTTGGAAGAGTTATTCAAGTACATAAAAGTTAATTTTAACAAGAAGCCTCTGTGAGACAAAGGAATGGATGAAGTTATAGACAAAGGCAATCAGTATCTGAGAAGTGAGTGAGTAGTGCAGGCCTGGTCGGTATTGAACTTGGTGGTCAAGGTAGAGAAGGAGCCCCTGCATGACAGTAAGAATGGCATGTTTCATGTGACCTTGGCCTCCATGTTCCAATGGCCCTGGGTGGTTGGCTGGATTCTGGAACCCCCTAATGAACCATGTGCCAATCATGTAAGCAAGTACTCCTGGCAAGAAGGGGCTAACTAGGAAAGAACTGTGAGAAAAACAGGAGGATAGTAAGGGTAGGCTTCAGGCAACCATCCATGCATGTGATACCAATTGGTTTGGGCTGAACACCCTGTGATGCCCTCCAACCTGTATTTAGAGACTGGTGTCCAGCTGCATGTGAGGCTCAAATGAGGAGAAGCTAGCTATTCGCCTCACATGTTGGATATTATTGAATCACTATTTGCTGTATGGCATTTCATGAACACTAATCATTGTTTATGATATGAGTTGTGTTGCCATTGAGATCATTATTATTAAATGTTAGATTATTTGTACTGTATTGAAGATATTTATGTTCAGTGATATTTAGTTATTTATCACTTTTTTAAAGGCTTTTTATAGTGCTGGTATATTTATTTATTTGGTTTTATTATCCAGGGGGATTAATATTAATGAATTAATTTATTTGCTTTTACTATCCATGGGGATTCATATTTTACCAGCATCTTGGGGCTAAGGTGGGAGGTTTTCTTTACACACCTGTTGGATTCCTTTAGAGCAGGGCTCTCCAAACTTTCTAAACAAAGGGCCCAGTTTATTGTTCTCATCCAGGGGCCGGACTGTGGCCATTGGGAGTAGACATTTTCCTGGTGTCAGTGGGATTAAACAATGCATATTTGGTCTTAGGGGGAGGAATAGTGCCCCATTGCTTGTATCAGTGGGAGGAATAGTTCCCCATCATTGGTGTCAGTGGGAGGAATAGTTCCCCATCATTGCTATCAGTGGGAGGAATAGTGCCTCATTGCTTGTATCTGTGGGAGGAATAGTTCCCCATGATTGGTATCAGTGGACGGAATAGTGCCCCACCATTGGTGTCAGTGGGAGGAATAGTGCTCCATCATTGGTGTCAATGGGAGGTATAGTGCCCCACCGTTGGTGTCAGTGGGAGGAATAGTGCCCCATCATTGGTGTCAATGGGAGATATAGTGCCCCGCCGTTGGTGTCAGTGGAAGGAATAGTGCTCCATCATTGGTGTCAATGGGAGGTATAGTGCCCCACCGTTGGTGTCAGTGGGAGGAATAGTGCCCCATCATTGGTGTCAGTGGGAGAAATAGTGTCCTATTGTTGGTGTCAGTGGGATTACTAGTGGCCCATCATTGGTGGCAGTTTGGGGAATAGTGCCCCAACCGTTGGTGTCAATGGGAGGAATAGTGCCCCATTGTTGATGTCAGTAGTAGGAATATTGCCCCATTGTTGGAGTCAGTGGGAGGAATAGTGTCTTATATCAGTGAAAGGTAGACACTGCTACTCCAATGATCTCAATTAGCTTCCAGATCTTGTCCTGATGCACTCTTTACATAGGAGGTCGGCCACTTGGCACAGGTGCCATTCAAAGACGCTTTACATTTTCTCAATGAATTGAAAGCATTGGCTAATTGGACAAGGTGAAGAGAAGAGGCAGTGATATCACACTCTCTATCTCATCCAATCAGAGAGTGCTCTGCCTTCATTCAGAAAATGCAAACATGTTCTGAATGGCACCCATGCCAAGCAGCCATTCTGTGTTCAGAATGCAGCCAGTCAGCTGCTCAGCATGGGACCCAGAAGCAAGTGGAGATCACTGCAGTTGTGGCATCTACCACAGTGATTTCCAGCTTCCAGGGGCATTGACCAGGTATGGTATATGCAGTATCTCACAAAAGTGAGTACACCCCTCACATTTTTGTAAATCTATAATAATATCTTTTGATGTGACAACACTGAAGAAATGACACTTTGCTACAATGTAAAGTAGTGAGTGTACAGCTTGTATAACAGTGTAAATTTGCTGCCCCCTCAAAATAACTCAACACACAGCCATTAATGTCTAAACTGCTGGCAACAAAAGTGAGTACCAGTGGCGGCTGGTGAAGTTTTTGGATGGGGGGGCGCCAGGCCCCACCCTTCCCTTTGGCCCCTCCTACTTTTAATAAGCCCTGCCCCTTATAGAATCCACCCACTCCGTCCCCTGTATTCCACCTATTGTGTCAGGGGTATACAGCTCAGCATCACAGGACACAGTATACAGCTCAGCATCACAGGACACAGTATACAGCTCAGCATCACAGGGCACAGTATACAGCTCAGCATCACAGGACACAGTATACAGCTCAGCATCACAGGACACAGTATACAGCTCAGCATCGGGACGCTACGACTCGACATATGACACAGGACACTACGACTCGACATATGACACAGGACACTACGACTCGACATATGA
>BLSH010404689.1:15104-36078 GCA_018402905.1 Glandirana rugosa | reverse complement strand
TTTCTTCTTTTTTTTTTTCTTCAGTTGGGGCGGGTGGATGTCCACCGCGGTCATGTAACTGAAAAAAAAAAGTCAATGTACTGGCGCCACCTGTAGGTGGGCGGGGTTGACTTCTTTTTTTTTTTCTTCTTTCGTCTTTTGCCGGCGGGGAGGCGGCGCCCCAGCGCCCCTCCCACACCAGCCGCCGCTGGTGAGTACACCCCTAAGTGAAAATGTTCAAATTGGGCCCAAAGTGTCAATATTTTGTGTGGCCACCATTATTTTCCAGCACTGCCTTAACCCTCTTGGGCATGGCGTTCACCAGAGCTTCACAGGTTGCCACTGGAGTCCTCTTCCACTCCTCCATGACAACATCACAGAGCTGGTGGATGTTGGAGACCTTGTGCTCCTGCACCTTCCATTTGAGGATGCCCCACAGATGTTCAATAGGGTTTAGGTCTGCAGACATGCTTGGTCAGTCCTTCACCTTTACCCTCAGCTTCTTTAGCAAGGCAGTGGTCGTCTTGGAGGTTTATTTGAGGTCGTTAACATGTTGGAATACTGCCCTATGGCCCAGTCTCCGAAGGGAGGGGATCATGCTCTGATTCAGTATGTCACAGTACATGTTGGCATTCATGGTTCCCTCAATGAACTGCAGCTCCCCAGTGCCGGCAGCACTCATGCAGCCCCAGACCATGACACTCCCACCACCATGCTTGACTGTAGGCAAGACACACTTGTCTTTGTATTCCTCACCTGGTTGCCGCCACACATGCTTGACACCATCTGATCCAAATAAATTTATCTTGGCCTCATCAGACCTCACAAAATGGTTCCAGTAATCCTTGTCCTTAGTTTGCTTGTCTTCAGCAAACTGTTTGCTGGCTTTCTTGTGCATCATCTTTAGAAGAGGCTTCCTTCTGGAATGAAAGCCATGCAGACCAATTTGACGCAGTGTGCGGCGTATGGTCTGAGCACTGACAGGCTGACGACCCCCCCCCCCCCCACCCAGGGCCGCTGATAAGCCAGTAGAACTGGCCCTGTTGTACCGGGCCCCGCCACCAGGGGGGGCCCGGCCAATCTGAATAGCGTGTGTGCAGTCTGCAGAAAAAAAAAAGTCTTTCTCCGGGCAGCGTCAGCTGTTGTCTCTCCAGCTCTCACAGCCCCTCCTCCTCCCTCCCAGATGAAAGACAGACAGTGGCCACTCTGCTTCTCTCCAAAGAATCCCCTCCCAGGTGGGCGGTAGCAGAACTGCCTCCAGCCCAGCACACTCCTCGGTGACTGGAGGTGAGTGAGTGGAGGGGGGAGGAGCCAGCAGGCACAGTACAGGAATGGCATGGATCCTCAGTGGAAGAAGGTAATAGACAAAGTGATTTATCAAGTGTGACTGATTTACCTATGACACAACCTGCTGTATATAGATCATGGGACCATGTAGAGATAGAGGAGGAATAGAAGGGGACAGAGAAGGGGATATAAAGACAGAGCAAGGGAATAAGAGACATGGGGGTAAAACAAGATGTCAATGCCTTTTACATGGGACAGACTCTGCTTTGCTCAGCAGGGGATCTGTATGTTGACTGCCTGCTAAGCAGTAGGATAACTTGTCCCCATCCCCTTATGCCAGTGTTTCTCAACTCCGGTCCTCGGGACCCACCAACAGGCCAGATTTTAAGTATTACCTTGGCGAGCTGCAGACTAGAACACTGCAATCACTGGGCAGCAAATGATATCACCTGTGATGCATTTCAGTTATCCTGCAAACCTGGCCTGTTGGGGGGTCCCGAGGACCGGAGTTGAGAACCACTGCCTTATGCCAAGCGGACACAGACACAGCCCACTTCACTCTATGGGCTGTGTGATAGAATCAGACCACCTGTCAGTTTACACCTGACTGGTACCCGTCCTGATCCGCCCAGACAGAGGGTAACAGTCAGCTTGTTTTTGGAGTATTGGATTGGACATAGGCAGGTATAAACCAACACAAATCCATTTACAGCTGCCGCTCCATAGAAGAGAATGGAGGGTCCGATCAGGTCTGCCTGAAAAACACAGGCGGACCCAATTGGACTATTCATGCGAAAGTGCCTAAAGTTCAATGTAGAATAATTAATATATATATATATACATACATACACACACATTCAATTTGTGCTGTGATAAACTTCTGCAGATCCACTGTAAGCTGTTTGCACCAACCTCAGTCTACCATCACCAAGACAAAGCACACACCATCTGCTTACCAAAAAATTTGACTCCTAAGGCCTCATACACATGGACGTTTCTAAAAAAATAAACAAAACGTCAGGCCCGACGTCAAGGAAAAAAAGTCGGCGTTTTTCGGCGTTATGCATCGGCGTTTTTGAGCGTTAGTGAGCGTCGGCGTCAATAGGCGTTTTTTAAAAAAAATCATCCCTCTGCTATTTTTCAACCTAAAAACGTCGGCGTCAAAAAACGCCGGAAAACGCCGGTATAATAATAGGTGGCGTTTGTTGGCGTTTCTTGGCATATTGTGGCGTCGGCGTCAAAAAATGCCAAAACGTTACAGCCTCAGAACGCGATGGCCGTGGGTTCTAGTTTCAGCTCACTAACGCTGACGTCATCTACAGCTCAAAAACGCTGACGTTTTTATGGGGCCATTGACTAACATGGAGAGCTGCAAAAAACGCCAGAAAACGCTGGCGTCAAAAAACGTCCGTGTGTATGAGGCCTTAAACGTATAAAGTTACATGCACTTGTCATCTGCCGGATATTTACAGCTACTTCTCTCAAAAAGTGACAACACATAGTAGCTTTCTGCCGGAAGCCACCTTTCACCACTCTGCCTGGTCAGGTACCAACCACAGCAACCCAGCGTATGCAAAGAATAAAGCATGCAATATGCATTGCCAAGACATACTGCGCTGCTTTAGGAAAGTAATGTACTTACAGCAAACTTTACTGGGATAAAGTAACAAATGTATTACTTGTCCCGGTATTGCTCTATAGCGTGCTTTATTCTTTGCATATATGGGGTTCCCTGTGGTTGGTACCAACCAAGCTACTATACCTATAGTGTTGCTTATCGAGTGAAGTGGCTGTAAATAGCCAGCAGATGGCAAGTGCAAGTGACCTCATAAGTGTAAGGCGTCAAATTTTTTGGTACGAAATTGGTATGTGCTTTGTCTTGGTGATGGTACACAGAAGTAGGTGCAAACAGCTTGCAGTGGATCTGCACAGGTTTATCACAGCACTGTTTCATTGGATTTTTTGTGTAAAATGTATGTTTTATGCTTATTATTTATTGTGCACTTTGGAATGTATGTATATTATTCTCAATATCTGTCACTCTATAGCACTTTATTGTGTTACACACTTATATGATGGGTGTTTTCTTTTTATGTTTGCTTATGTAAGATATTTTGCTTTTTTTTTTTTTGTTCTGTGAAATTAGTCGAAATTAGTAAAACCTGCACTTTGTTTCAAGGCGGGTCTGGGGAGGGGCCAGGGGTGGAGCTGAAGGAGGGACCAGGGGTGGGGCTGAAGGGGGCCCCCATCAGGAAGGCTGTACGGGGCCCCATGATTTCTATCAGCGGCCCTGCCCCCACCCCTTCAACCTCTGCACTGCAGCAATGCTGGCAGCACTCATACGTCTATTTCCCAAAGACAACCTCTGGATATGACGCTGAGCACTGCACTCAACTTCTTTGGCGGACCGTGGTGATTCCTGTTCTGAGTGGAACCTGTCCTGTTAAACCGCTCTATGGTCTTGGCCACCATGCTGCAGCTCAGTTTCAGGGTCTTGGCAATCTTCTTATAGCCCAGGCCATCTTTATGTAGAGCAACAATTCTTTTTTTCAGATCCTCGGAGAGTTCTTTGCCATGAGGTGCAACAATTAATAATTCATTATAATATAAAATAATAATACAATAAACTGGTAATAATGTTTAATATAACATAATGTAATAATATGCAGCATTATATGAAAAACATGCAACAGTTAATAGTTCAATATAATATATTAACCTAGCAAACATGTAACAATATATAATATAATATCATTTGATATAATACATTATAATATAGTAGCAAAGTTATCCCAATTTGGCTGCAAAAGTAGAAATACATTACAAAAAACTCACCAAAACACTCTCATTTTGCCTTTTTTTTGCCTCCAAAGCATTTCACAAAAAATTGCAAAACTTTACCAAAATCTCCCAATTATTGCAGATATTTTGTTTATCCCTACTACCCAATACATTAAAATATGCCTTGTCTGGTCACTTTGCAATAACTCAACTGCAGTATATATAACTACACTATATTACCAAAAGTATTGGGGCTCCTGCCTTTACACACACACATGAACTTTAATGGCATCCCAGCCTTAGTCTGTGGGGTTCAATATTGATTTGGCCCACCCTTTGCACCTATAACAGCTTCAACTCTTCAGGGAGTCCACAAGGTTTAGGAGTGTCTATGGGAATGTTTGACCATTCTTCCAGAAGCACATTTGTGAGGTCAGGCACTGATGTTGGATGAGAAGGCCAGGCTCGCAGTTTCCACTCTAATTCATCCCAAAGGTGTTCTATCGGGTTGAGGTCAGGACTCTGTGCAGTCCAGTCAAGTTCCTCCACCCTAAACTCACTCATCCAGTCAACGGAACTCTTAAAGTGGTTGTATACCCTCCAAAGGGATTTTTACCTACAGCTAAGCCTATAATAAGGCTTAGCTGTAGGTAAAATGAATATCTCCTAAATCTGTACGGTTTAGGAAATATTCCCCCTGCAAGCAGCTGTGGCTTCCCGGCACATGTGCCATGATATCTCGGCCAAGGCCCGGACCTTGCTGCAAAGATGGGCTCCCGCAGTGACGTCTTGCGGCTCCAGCCAGTCACAGCGCCGGAGCCACATACCCAGAAGCAAGATCTGAGAGAAGATGTCCGCTCCCTCAGAGGAGACCGAGCAGCCCTGACGGATCTTCGTTCCAAGGTGAGTATTTCATAATGAGCTAGTATGCGATGCATACTAGCTCATTATGCTATTGTCTTGCAGGTTTTTTTTTTTCCGGTTCCTGGGTATACAACTGCTTTAAGGCGTCAGCATACCAAGACATTCTGGACAATTTCATGATGTCAACTTGTGGGAACAGTTTGGAGATGACCCCTTCCTGTTCCAACATGACTGCACACCAGTGCAGAAAGCAAGGTCCATAAAGACATGGATGAGCGAGTTTGGGGTGGAGGAACTTGACTGGCCTGCACAGAGTCCTGAGCTCAATCTGATTTAACACCTTTGGGATGAATTAGAATGGAGACTGCGAGCCAGGCCTTCTCGTCCAACATCAGTGCCTGACCTCACAAATAGGTTCTGGAAGAATGGTCAAACATTCCCATAGACACTCCTAAACCTTGTGGACAGCCTTCCCAGAAGAGGTGAAGTTGTTATAGCTTCAAATGGTGGGCCAAGTCAATATTGAACCTTGCGGACTAATGCCTCGCACACACGGGATGACGATCGTATACAACAGGTCGTAGTAACGACCGTTGTATGCGATATCGATCGTTCGTATGCACAATTAGAACAAGGGAGTTGTATGAGCAAACTAGAAAACTTGGTCGTACCAACAAGCGGTCAAACAACCGTTGTATCGTGTGTACAGAACAGTTGGTACAACAAGTTGTATTGGGCAAAACACGCATGCTCCGAAGTCAGGAACGGCCAGATGCTAATTACATGCACCTGAACGTTCTTCTGTGCTCGTACGATCTTTTAGTGCAGTCAGTGTGCAAGTTACATTATGCAATATACGTACGATCGTCGTCCCGTGTGTACGAGGCTTAAGACTGGGATGTTAAACATTAAAGTACATGTGCGTGTAAAGGCAGGCGTCCCAGTACTTTTGCCAATATAGTGTACATACTGATCTTATTGTGTTTTATAAGCCAATTTTTCCGGTTCTGATAAATGTTTCAGCAAAATCAAACGCATACAATGCCCTTGCAAATCCATGTATGACTTTTATTGCACTTTGAATAATATTAATAATAATCAACTAAAATGCCTCTCCTTCTGCTCTCCAATTCTAGGCACCTTGGTGCTGTCTGTTTACAACTACAACTTATCAAGGGCGCTTGTCTCCAGATCAGCACTGGGAATTCTGCTTATCATATTAGCCCTGATTTTGGCACATATAGGTAAATAATATTTAATTTTTTATTTACTTCTTATTTTTCAAAGTTACCTGTAATGCACACTATATAGTTTAAATTTGTAGACACCTCGCTTCTGGCGATCTCAACAGTTGGCGTTGGAAATGGACTCTATCTTGGATTTGGAGCATCTTTTAGCAGTAGAATATGATAGGATAGACCAGTCTTTCTCAACCTTTTTAACATGGAGGAACCCTTGAAATAACTTTCCAGGCCCAGGGAACCCCTGCTAAATATTACTATATCACAGTGATGGCGAACCTTTGTGAGCCCGAGTGCCCAAACTGCAACACAAGACCAACTTATTTATTTCAAAGTACCAACACGGAATTAAACCTACCAGCAGTAGAGGATGGGACTGATCATCCCTCTGAATGATCCCTAAGGGACAAAAAACGTACGATTCTGCCCAAAAAAAATACTAATATGCTTTTTTTAAAGAAGTGTGTTAAGCTCAGTGTGCAGGGATCAGGAGTGTGTTATGCTCAGAGTGCAGGGTTAAGGAGTGCGTTACGCTCAGAACTGGGATTTACAAAACAAACAAAATGTCCAGGTGCATGAACAATGACCCAATGTAATTAAGAAATGATTGAGCTGAGGCCGCTACTCTCCCAAACTTACAGATCAATGATGCAAAACTAAAACAAACCAACATAGGAAGAAAGCGCTGGACCACAGTATTAAAAGGAAACCAGGCTTCTGATGAATGAAAATAAGAAATGTATTACATAAATAATGAAAGTAAGGAGAACCATGGAATACAGCAGCCTGGTTGCAGTCATACATGAATCATGGTGAAGGACCAACCCTCAAAGTACCTGAGGCTGGGGCCACATGGATGACAAGGAGGCTCCGATGGGACACAGTTGAACTCCTAGGCGAGATATTGCCGCTGCCAGGAGATCCTGACCAAGGACACAGGATACGTGGATCCAGCGGGCTATGTTATGGAACCCCAGGTGGAGGGAGCTTTAGCGGTACCCCAGATTGCCGGGGACCGGCGGCTGCCCTAGCCACGCTGGTCACACGGAAGTGACGTCACGGCCTGGCGGAAATGGTGCAGAGAGTTCCGCGGGTTAAGGGCAAGCCCGAATGCCGGAACCAATGGAGGCGCTGATGCAAGCCCGCCCTGCTGCCTGATTGTACTGATGTGTGGAAGGAAGCTGGCTCCTCTGTGCCTGCACTGCCAGTGCAAGTAACTGCCTGGCTGGGGAATTCCCCCTATCCTTGTGGTGCTGGCACCATAAGCTTGAGTGCTCACAGAGAACTCGAGTGCCAGCATAGAGGACTCTGCGTACCAGCTGTGGCACGCGTGCCATATGTTCGCCATCACTGCTATATCAAAAGTTTACAGTACATTAGTGTGATGGTCATTAGAAGAATGCTTCCTACATTTCTGGTCAATGAGAAGATGACCCCCCCCCCCCCCCCTACAGATAGCTAAAAAAAGACCCTTATTGATAGCAGTTTCTCATCAGAGTTTCAGAAGTTGCTCATTGCTCAAGGAACCCCTAGTAACCTCTGGAGAAACCCTAGGGATCCACAGAACCATAGCGTTGCAGAACACAGTCCAGGAGACCCAGATAGTCGTTTGTTGGTTCAGCCCATATTTTCTCAACCAGGGTTCTAAAAAGGTATATTGTGTGTGTGTTGGGGGGGGGGGGTGCTTAAAGCTTTTTAGCCCTTAGGGGTATCATCCCTTTTATAATGCATATAATAAACTACCAGAGAAACAGGACTTTGTATAAACAGCACATCATAGGTGTAGTACAAACAGACAATATAATAGTACACTACATTGCCAAAAGTATTGGGACGCCTGCCTTTACACTCACATGAACTTTAAAGGAATCCCAGTCTTCGTCCATAGAGTTCAATATTGAGTTGGCCCACCCTTGGCAGCTATAACAGCCTCAACTCTTCTGGGAAGGCTGTCCACAAGGTTTAGGAGTGTCTATGGGAATGTTTGACCATTCTTCCAGAAGAGCATTTGTGAGGTCAGGCACTGATGTTGGACGAGAAGGCTTGGCTCGCAGTCTGCGCTCTAATTCACCCTAAATGTGTTCTATAGGGTTGAGGTCAGGACTCTGCGCAGGCCAGTCAAGTTCCTCCACTCCAAACTCGCTCATCCATGTCTTTATGGACCTTTCCTTGTGCAGTGGTGCGCAGTCATGTTGGAACAGAAAGGGGCCATCCCCAAACTGTTCCCACAAATTTGGGAGCATGAAATCCTCCAAAATGTCTTAGCATGCCGATGCCTTAAGAGTTCCCTTCACTGGAACGAAGGGGCCAAGGCCAACCCCTGAAAAATGACCCCACACCATAATCCCCCCCTCTACCAAATGATTTGGACCAGTGCACAAAGCAAGGTCCATAAAGACATGGATGAGCAAGCTTGGGGTGGAGGAACTTGACTGGACTGCACAGAGCCCTGACCTCAACCCAATAGAACACCTTTGGGATGAATTAGAGCGGAAACTGCGAGCCTGGCCTTCTCATCCAACATCAGTGCCTGACCTCAGAAATGTGCTTTTGGAGGAATGGTCAAACATTCCCACAGACACTCCTAAACCTTGTGGACAGCCTTCCCAGAAGAGTTGAAGATGTTAAAGCTTCAAAGGGTGGGCCAACTCAATATTGAACCCTATGGACCAAGACTGGGATGCCATTAAAATTCATATGTGTGTAAAACCAGGTGTCCCAATCCTTTTGACAAAACAGTGTATATTAAATCAGTGCACTTTATTCAATGTGTAACAAATATTTTAAAAATAACCAAAACCATATGCACATGCTAGCCACCTGCAGTTATTATTTATATTGTCTTGAGAACCACTTTAAAGGGTTGACGCGTTTTACGGGAAAAGCCGCTTCCTCAGGAACTTTGATCTTAGTTCCAGGATACTGAGATTGTATACATAAGGTAAGTGTTGGTACGTTGGAACGCTTCACATCCATCAAGAAGTTTGTATATACAGTAAAACCTCGGATTGCGAGTAACACGGTTAACGAGCGTTTCGCAATATGAGCAGTTTTTTGAAAAAAATCCCGACGAGCGCTGTCTTGCAAAATGAGCAGGATTAAGCCTCTGTGCATGCAATGTGGCCAGAGGTCCTGGGGTGCTGGTGAGGCTCGGAGACTCTCGTAAGCCGTCAGAAATACTAGGGAATAGCTGTAAATACTCGGAAATACCGAAAGTATTAACAGTTTCTGAGCATTTCTGAATGTTTCCGAGCCTCAGCAGCGCCCCCACACCTCTGGCCACATATGGTATTGCGTACACCAGCGCCCCTGTATCTATGGCCACATACAGTACTGCATTGACAAGCAATCACCATGGAAGGAATTATCTGAGTTTCCATTGTTTCCTATGGGGAAACTTGCTTTGATATACGAGTGATTTGGATTACAAGCATTCTCCTGGAATGGATTATGCCCGTAATCCAAGGTTCTACTGTATAGCTATAGCAGCTAACTCCATATATCAAAGATTCATTTGCATCCAGAAAAATACATTGTTTAGACTGGGCAGTCCAGGGGTCCAGTGCTCTATGTGCATGTGTTCCATATGCAAGAGGGCGCGCCACCTTGAACACATGCTGGGCTTTTTGGTGGGCCATTCTAAACTCCCCGAGCAGCATTTTTAGACTGCACAGTCTAAACAATGTATTTTTCTGGGTGCAAATCCGTCTTTGATATATGAAGTTAGCTGCTATAGATATAGTGTATATACAAACTTCTTGTTGGATATGGAGCGTTTTTTGGGTTTTGGTGCCCCCCCCCCCCATGGGCCTGCCAGCCGTATACCAACACTTACCTTATGAATAGAATCTCAGTATCCTTGTACTAAGATCCGAGGTCCTGAGGAAGCGGGAACTCCCTCGAAACATGTTGACCCTTTAAAGCGGATCTCAAGGCCATATGAATAATAACTTTGGATGGCTAACACGTTCATATGGTTTTGATTAATTTTTTGAATAGTTGTTACACATTGAATAAAGTGCTCTGCTTTTATATATTATTATATTGTGTGTTTGTACCACACCTAAAGATGTATATAAAAAGTCCAGTTTCTCTAGTAGCAAGGTCCATAAAGACACGGATGAGTGAGTTTGGGGTGGAGGAAGTTAACTGGCCTGCACTTCAAGCGGATAAAACACCTTTGGGATGAATTAGAGCAGAGATTGTGAGCCATGCCTTCTCGTCCAACATCAGTGCCTGACCTCACAAATGCGCTTATGGAAGAATGGTCAAACATTCCCATAGACACTCCTAAACCTTGTGGACAGCCTTCCCAGAAGAGTTGAAGCTTTTAACTTCTGCCAAGTTAAGCCAAGGAGCCAATTGATTGGCTCCTCCTGCTGCTTCTCCCTCCTCCGGCCTGAGCTCTGCTGTACATGGGATTGCAAGAGGCAGATACCAAGTCAAATTCAGGTACTTAGGCTTTTGGAAATAAAATCTATTTAACGATTGATTAAAAAACACAGAGCTTCTTTGTTTGTGTCATTCATATTTGCCTGGAAGTCAACTGAGTGGTAGACACTTAAAATGAGTGGTAATGTTTAAGTGCAATATTTTTAGTTTCAACCTGCATTCACCCGCAGCGGAAAAACTTGAATTGTGACTTTTGGGTGCAGCTGTTTTTTCTTCTTTCTTTACATTCACACACAAGAGAAGACTTGTTTGTGGGTGATGATTCAAGAGAAAAGTGTCAGCAATCCAAGAAGTCAACGCCATATAGAAACACTACGCTTCACTCAATCATCTTTAGTGAATCAAGCCAAACTATTCTAGTGGATATCACTGGATTCCAGCAATGGCGGTCTTACCATATGCCTTTGGTTGACTTGAGCTTAAAGCTATTATTCTTTATAGATTATGATATAGATATATTCCACGTAAAGCACTTTAGCCCAAGTTTCTGCCTATGGATAAAATGTAATTATTAAAGTTCAGGGCACCATCAGTGCTATAGCTTTGGAGGGTTTAACTAAGTGTTCACCTGCTGGCGGCACTACGCTTCCCAGAACAGAAGGTTGTAGTTCCGGTGTCCACCAGCGGGTGTCTCCCAGCAGTCAGCAGATCCCAGTAATCAGCTTCAACCTGATGCTGGCTGCTAGGAGAGCATTTAGGCCCTCCCCCCCATTAGTGCCTCCAGTGTTTTGCAGCTCAAGGGAGAAAAATGAGGTGATCTCTGGTGCCGCACATCCGTATGGTCCTATGGTGGTAATCATAGTGGTAATCTCAGCCTAGACTCCAATCAGGCTACGTCCCAATGTGTTTTGCTCCACCCTCTGGATGTTAGTCATGGGGATAGAGATCCCATGCGTGTGGGGGGTATTTAAGCCTCATTGGTAGTGACTTAATTATGTGAAGGGCTGACAGGTGTATACAATTGCTCGTTTTTGCTGTTTAATTCAGAATAAATGAAATTAAAGGATAAAAGGCAAAAAAAAAAAGAAAAAATAACATGGAAAAGGGGGAGGGGATGGGGGTTTAGAGGGGGATGAGAGAAAAAAAATGAAAAACAAAACAAAAGGGATGTTCACATACATTCTTATTTCACTTTCATTTTTTTATTGATTTTCTCTTATTTTTTTCCTTACCTTTCACATCCCTTGTGTTTTTCTTTTTTTTTCTGTCGCTCCCCCCCTCCCCCTTTTTCCATCTCATTTTTTCTATTTTACTTTTTATTTACTTTTTTTTGCCCTTTATTCTGTGATTTAATTTTATTCATTATTAAACAGCAAGAATGAGCAATTGTATATATTTGTCAGTCCTTCGCGTAATTGAATGACTACCGATGATGCTTAAATACTCTCCCCACACGCATGGGATCTCCATTCCCATGACTATGCACCGGGGCAGAGCGAAGCACATTAATGGCATTGCCTGGTTGGAGTCCAGGCTGAGGTTGCCATTCTAATTACTGCCATAGGACCATACGGATGTACGGTACCAGGGATCACCACTGTCTCTCTCTTGAGCAGCAAAACACTGGAGACACTAATAGGGGAGGACCTAAATACCCTCCTAGCAGCCAGCATCAAGTGGAAACTGATTACTGGGATCTGCTGCTATGGATGTGCGGCACCAGGGATCACTTCCTTTTTCTTCCTTGAGCTACCGTAGGAGCCGGAATGGGCTCCATCCCTCACCTGCACTTCCAGCAGCGCATGCAGAGGAATGCCATTGATTCTGATCTTGCTCCTGTCCTGTACCGTGTATCCTACTGCCTTGTACTTGCTCTGCCTTGTTCCTAATCTCAATTTTGGTTCCCCCTTCCCCGCATCTCCACTTTTCCCCTGCTTTTCTGTGTTCCCCGTTTAGCATATATTATATACAGTATAGTTAGTTGTTAGGCTTTCTGTTTGTTAGGTTGATTAGTTAGGTATCCCATTGTTGGTGTCAGTGAGATGAATCGTGCCCCATCATTGGTGTCATTGTGCCTGTTCATCATGTCATTGTGAGGAATTGTGCCCCATAATTGGTGTCAGCGGGAGGAATTGTGCCCCATTGTTGGTGTCATTGGGCCTGATGGTTGGTGTCATTGTGAGGAATTGTGCCCCATTGTTAGTGTTATTGTGAGGAATTGTACACCATAATTGAAGCCATTGGGAGGAATTGTGCCCCTCCATTGGTGTCAGTGGAGGGAATTATGTGCCATTGTTGGTATCAGTGGATGAAATAGTGCCCCAAGGGTGAGATAAAAGCAAGCAAAGGGCCACATCCAGCCCCTGGACCATAGTTTGGAGACCACTGGTTAATCGGTCAATCAGGCTGGATTGCTGTTCCATGAGGGTTAATGCTCTTGGAGTGCTCCTTTGGGTATTTGGCCCCTTCCCTTTTATTTATTTTCAATAATTTTTTTGCATGCATTATTTATAGACTGTAAGGGGGGGGGGTAAAATTAGCTCTGACGAAGAGGACATTGCCCTTGAAACACATAAGCAAGTCCTCTGTGGATGGCCACTGTTCCTACATCAGGACTGGATTGAGTTCATGCTTGCAGTTGTTCACCTTTGTGAGTACATTCAATTTTATGTTTTTGTTTTACAATAAAGGGTCTTATGAGCATGCACTAGGCTGGTGCACCCTCTCTTTTTAGTCTTTGTTTCAGTTCTTGGTATAAGGATTTCCCTGATGTGAAGTGGGCAGCAAAGCCTATACAGTATGTTGCAGAGTTCTTCTATGTCAGTTTCTTTGCCCGTCTGGTGAGACAGAGGAGGAGCACCATCTAGGACCAGCTGTATAGACTCATTGGGGTTGATTTACTAAAGCTGGAGAGTGCAAAATTTGTTACAGCTCTGGTTAGAAACCAACCAGCTTCCAGGTTTTATTTTCAAAACATAATTGAACAAGCTGAAGTTAGAAGCTGATTGGCTACCATGCACAGCTGAACCAGATTTTGCAGTTTTAGTAAATCAACCCCAGAGACTTGAGGGTTGCCTTCACGCGTAACGCTGATAGTTGTTTTTCTACAAGTAATGCTGTCTAATGAAAGCTTGACCAAGTCATAAGGACCAAGTAATGTGTCTACTTTGGGAGGCTATAAGCACCACCACCAAATATTCAAATATATAATACATAACCTATATGATCAATTACATATAATTGACCCTTCCTAACTGGTTTATGAACAGGGCAGGAAGGCACAGGAGAAGGAAAGAGAGTTTCAAGGAAGCTTGAGGGAGACCTCTATATGTTAAATTAACATTAAAGTGGACACCTGGTGATCACACGCTTGTTGGATCACGAACATGTCTCCAAGCTTTGCTCCTGTATTGTCACCTTGTCACCCGGGATTTCATGGTGATCACAAGTGGCCATTTTAACACACATTACATAGGCATGGTCCACAGTTATCACCATGAGGAAACTCACCCTGAGAAATGCAGTCAACTTTAGCTTGCATGAAAACAGTAGGGGTTACAAAGGAGGAAAAAGATTTAAAAAAGTATTTTATCAAAAAAAGTCAATTGTTTATGATAAATGGTGGTTTATGACTAATTGTCATCCAGGTAGGGTTTATGTTGACTTTAAAAGAAATATACTAAAATGAACATTCCTTATATATTTTGTTTTCCTTTAGGGATCCAGAAAAAGTTCAGCCCGGAGCCCCTGGTAGTAACCTTATGCATGACGGTGTCAGCCCTCTGGAGCAACTGTGGCATTGTACATCTCTTAGTCGATAACAAGATAATTTCAGCATCAGGACAGATACAAGAAACCCTTTTTCCAGGCCTACTTGCCATCTGCTGTTCCTTTCTTATCATAGGATGTGTGGGAACACTCCAAAAAAAGGGACCCTTACCACTATTGTCTTTTGCTCTTGGCCTCGCCAACATTCATGTCCTTGCCCTGTACCGTGACCCAAGCCTTGGTTCCTCGGGTATTGCTAGTAACTTTATGATAGTTACCGTGATTAGTGTTTATCTTGTGGCCCTCAGGTTTGCAAACATGAGAGCTGGAAAAAAACCTTTGCCGGTTGAGAAAAAAGTCAGTTGTTCGAACCATGTATCGAGGAACCACCTTGTGATGGCAGGAGTTTTATCCAATGTAGTGTCCTCCAGCATCCTCTGTGGAAAACTTTTAGGGACAGCCACCATCTTCTTCAGTGGCCAGGCCAATTGGATGTTCACATCGGCAGCGTACCAGGTAGCTGTGTCTGTTGCATCCTTTTGGGCTAATGACACAATACACGCTACGTTCTTCAGCTTCTTGGCCATGCTAAAGGTCGTAGAAGGATATTCCCTTATGAACCAGTCAAGTACATCAGGGGAGCAGTTACTCACTACCTCATTCATGGTTGTGTTTGCCGTCCTTTTCTTGGCTTTATCTTTCATTATGTGCCTTCAAAATGTCTGCCTTGGCTTATACACCCTCCTTTTTTCCATTTACTGTGCTACTTTAACTTTTCCCTTGGGCATTAACCACAGTGCACCGCAGTCGGTCAATCTGCTTATCTTCTTTGCTTCAAATATCTATATGTGTCTTAGACTCTATCTGTCAAAGACAGATTTCAAAATCCCAGAAGGTAAAGGGTTGGAGGGGATAATCAATTCCTGTTTTCAAGGTATGAAGGTCAAGCCAAGAATAGTTAGGCGCCATCCTTATTCCTCTACCTTGAATACTCGAGACGTAGACGCCATTGGCCATGCATTTAACACCCTGGCAACATTTGCCATGACAGTACAAACACAGGGCACTTTTATAATGGTCATAGCAAGTGGAAGCATGGTGCACATAGCTGGTATGATGTCCCTGTACACTGGAAAAGCGGCAGAGAGTAGTGCGTTTATTTTTTACGGAGTGCTGTGGGTAACATGGGGCTTTGCAAAGTATGTAGCGTCCCAAGTGCCAGTGAGAGCATTTTATATAGCCCTGGGGATTATTTGTTTTTTAGTTTTCAATGGATTTCTTACCGTGTGCATGACTGTGCTGAGCAAAGCCTGGTTCCTAAATTCACTTCTACTGGAGGTTCTGCTTGTTTTCAGTTTATTGGACACCCTGAATATTGTGCCCAGTCAATGTGTGGTTGGTTTTAGCATATTGTTTGGCGCGGTGAGCTTTTACTGCTTTCTAGCTTCTCTCCTTAATGGAACTTTGGTGGCACCACATCTGCCATGGGGGGAGCCATTCCTAAAACCCACACTGCCTGGGGATAGCTGTACCGTATGCCCACTTCCTGCAAAGAAGGTCACATCGATTAAGAAAATAGCAGGTAAGAGAATGCATTATAAATAATGTTCCCTTACATGTTAAAAAAAAAATCATAAAATGTATTGTTTTACGTATTCACCATGACTTGCAAGTGTCTCTGGTTATGCATCAGGGATAACATGGTTTTGTTGATGAACATAGCCTAATCATTACATGGCTTTGTTAATAAACATAGCTTTGCTAGAGATAGCCATAGCTGTATTGCTTTCTAGGTGCACAAAATGTGCACCTGGAAAGGGATACTATTGTTTATATATATATATATATATATATATATATATATATATAGTGACGATATGCAAAGCGAAGTGAAGCAGAGTCTTTTTCGGTTCCACTGGAGTCCAGTCTCAGGTATGGTTAAATGTCCAGGAAGAGATGACAGTATTGCTTTGGCCCGGGACTCAGTATCACTACACTGAGAGAACTACACCTTGGGAATTGGTTGCTCTAGGGATTCAATAAGTATGGAGAAGGCCAGGGAGAGATTAACTCAAAGATTATTCTGGCCCGGGCTGTATGCAGATGTCAGAGTACTGTGAGTCATGTCCCGATTGTCAAATGTCTGCACCGTCACCCCATTTTCGCAGTCCGCTTGTTCCCCTACCCAAAATTGAAGTGCCTTTTGAGAGAAATGGCATGGATCTGGTAGGGCCAGTAGTAAAGTCTGTCCGGGGACAGCAACACATTCTGGTAATACTGTACTACGCAACATGCTATCCTGAAGCCATACCCTTGCGGAAAACCTCTGCTAAGACTATTGCCAACAAATTGGTCCAGGTGTTTAGTCGCATGGGGATCCCAAGGCATCCCGTTGATGTCCAGGGTTACTAAGGAACTGTGAAAGTTGTACAAAATCTCCCATCTCTGTACCTCTGTCTACCACCCCTAGACAGATGGATGTGTGGGAGATTAGCTTGTGGGCATCACCTTTCCTGGGAAAAAGGCAGCTTGAAGGCAAACTTTCTTAAAAGTCTGGCGGATTTTATTGGTAAAAGGTTTCAAGTCATAAAACAAACAAAATAGCAAAACCTTGCCATCCAGAGCTAAACTATTACTGAGCACGATACCTCTCTATACGATGTCGGGCTTGTCCCTGACACCTCCTAACAAAACAAATGCAAACCTTTTCTTATTGAGTCCCTATTGAGCTCTCTCAGTGTAGTGATACTTAGTCCCAGGCCAGATTAATACTGTCGTCTCTTTCTAGACATTTAACCACACCTGAGACCGGACTCCAGTTGACCCAAAAACACGGGCCGGAACCAGCCCTGCCAGGGTGGCTGGGAACACCCAGACTCAGTTTTAGTCCAATCCAAATGAATGTATGTGAGGCGACAGGTAGCCGACATCTCTCACTTCGCCTTGCATATCTTCACATATATATATTTATTTATTTTATTTATTTCAGGTACTTATATAGCGCCATCAATTTACGCAGCGCTTTACTTATATATTGTACATTTCCACCAGTCCCTACCCTCAAGGAGCTTACAATCTAAGGTCCCTAACTCACATTCATACACATACTAGGGACAATTTAGACAGGATCCAATTAACCTACCGGCATGTCTTTGGAGTGTGGGAGGAAACCGGAGCGCCCAGAGGAAACCCACACAGGCACAGGGAGAACATGCAAACTCCAGGCAGGTAGTGTCGTGGTTGGGATTCGAACCAGTGACCCTTTTGTTGCCAGGCAAAAGCGCTATCCACCTCACCACTGTGTAATTATAATGTTTTTGGAAATGTTAAATTTAAAGGAGCTCTCTCAATCCATTTAACTATTAAAAATCACCAAAAACAAACATTTTTTATTTTATATATACTTTTTAATATACAGTGAATATTTTTTCACTCTTGTCAAAAGATAAAGAATTGGGTATTTTTCTATATATATATATATATATATATAAATATATAATATATATATATTATTGCCAAAAGTATTGGGACGCCAGCCTTTACACGCACATGAACTTTTTTTTTTTTTTTTTTTAATTCTTTATTTAAAGATGTGTCACAGGTACTGTACAATGAAAAGGAAACTTCTCAGTACAATCAATCAGTGTCAAACTTGAGGTACAACCAAAACTGCGTACTGTATTGCGAAAGGATCGAAACATGCATTAAATTCAATTAGAACTACAAAACATTCAAACCTACATGTACGTAACCTTTCAAGCAGTTGTGCTAAAGGCAAGCTTGTTGGAATGGGGGTATCCCCAAATTGCCAGGAAAATCTATCACATCACAGAGGGAAGTCTAAAACGGGGAAGATAGCACAAGCCTCTAAACACCATATTTTTATTTATTTTAAAAGGAAAATAGAAAGAAAGCAGATGAAGGAAGAGTGAAGGGGTGCTATAAGAGACAGAATGAAAAAAACAAAAAGGTGGGTAAAAAAGGAACCAGGGTGGGTAGTAGTGGGGTGGAGGGGTCACTTCCAAGGAGCAGGCATCAACAGCATCAGTCAAGCAGTGGGGACCACCGACAATGAGTCTTACTTAAGTATATTGGAGGAATTTGTCAGAGAAGCGGAAGAGGTCCCAATAAAACCATCTGGACTTATGTTCCTCTGACGTATCCATGTCAGATCTTCCATTTGCTCTATGTCCTTCACTCTTGCGAGCCACTGGGCCACCGTTGGGGCAGACTCTTGCTTTCATATAGGTGGAATGCAAGCCCGTGCAGCATTAAGGAGATGTTTGAGAAGAGATTTGTGGTAATGTTTCCTTGACAATGGGGTAAGGTTAAGCAGGACCACAGCTGGGTTATCTTGTAAAGAAATGTCTGTGAATTTATGTATGAACTTAAGCACTGGTTGCCAGAAAGTGGTAAGCCTAGGACACTCCCAAAAAATATGTAGGATGGTACCCGCATGGAGGCCACAGCACCAACAGCGATCCGTCTGATGAGGGAATATTTTTGCTAGAACTGATGGGGTTCTATGCCAACACGTCATAATCTTGTACGTGGTCTCCTGATATTTGCCGCATAGGGAGGATTTCTGCGCAGAAAAAAGTATGCATTCTTTTTGGGGTTCAGTAAAGGTAACTTGCAAGTCTCTCTCCCATTTTGCTAAGAATGGGGGGTCTTCAGTGGCATGGAGATCCAGCAAAGAATTATAAGAGGTCGATAATGAACTCCGGATCGGGCCTTCTCCCAAACAAAGTTCCTCGAAAGAGTGGAGCCTACGAGCAAAAAGGGCCAGTTTAGGCAGCGATCCTAGAAAGTGTGACAATTGAAAGTCCGCCAGTGATCCAGTTTAAGAGGGGCCCATCCAGAGAGCAAAGTCTCTGTAGATATCCAACTGGGTGATCGTAAGAGCTTAGAGACCCTCAGATGTCCCTGTGAGCTCTGCGAAAGAAAAGTTGGATCAGTGAGACGGGCATAAACCATGATTGGAGTCATTAGAGAAGGGAAACTGCTTAGTGAAGATAGTCGGAAAAACCTGTCCAGGTCTGTTAAAGTGGGGCCAATCAAAGGGTGAGTAGTTAAATGGGTAACGTGGGTTTTCCCTGCCCAAGGTAGGCCAGGAAGCGGAGCCTGGGCTGCTTCCTGTTACGCACATGTACTTTATGGCATCCCAGTCTTAGTCCGTAGGGGTCAATATTGAGTTGGCCCACCCTTTGCAGCTATAACAGCTTCAACTCTTCTGGGAAGGCTGTCCACAAGGTTTAGGAGTGTGTCTATGGGAATGTTTGACCATTCTTCCAGAAGCAAAATTGTGAGGTCAGGTAGTGATGTTGGATGGCTCGCAGTCTCTGCTCTAATTCCTCTCAAAGGTGTTCTATTGGGTTGAGGTCTGCACTCTGTGCAGGGCAGTCAAGTTCCTCCACCCCAAACTCGCTCATCCATGTCTTTATGGACCTTGCTTTGTTCACTGGTGCGCAGTCATTTTGGAACAGGAAGGTGCCATGCCCAAACTGTTCCCACAAAGCTGAGAGCATGAAATTGTCCAAAATGTCTTGGTATGCTGACACCATAAAAGGTCCCTTCACTGGAACTAAAGGGCCAAGCCCCAACCCCTGAAAAACAACCCCACACCATAATCCCCCCTCCACTAAATGATTTGGACTGGAGAGACTGTGAGCCAGGTCTTCTCATCCAACATCATTGCCTGACCTCACAAATGCACTTCTGGAAGAATGGTCAGACATTCCCATAGACACTCCTAAACCTTGTGGACAGCCTTCCCAGAAGAGTTGAGGCTGTTATAGCTGCAAAGGGTGGGCCAACTCAATATTGAACCCTACGGACTAAGACGAGGATGCCATTAAAGTTCATGTGCGTGTAAAGGCAGGTGTCCCAATATTTTCAACAATATAGTGTGTATACATACAGTACTGCTCATAAGTTTACATACCCTGGCAGAATGTATGATTTCTTGGCAATTGTTCAGAGAATATGCATAATAACACAAAAACTTTTCTTTCACTCATGGTTAGTGTTTGGCTGAAGCCATTTATTATCAATCAACTGTGTTTACTCTTTTTAAATCATAATTAGAACAGAAACTACCCAAATTACCCTGATCAAAAGTTTACATACCCCATTTCTTAATACCGTGTATTGTCTCATTTAACATAAATGACAGTAATGGGACAGAATAACAATCATAAATCAAACTTCACTTTTTAATACTTGGTTGCAAATCCTTTGCAGTCAATTACAGCCTGAAGTATGGAATGCATAGACATCACTAGACGCTGGGTTTCATCCCTGGTGATGTCCTGTCAGGCCTCTACTGCAACTGTCTTCAGTTCCTGCTTGTTCTTAGGACATTTTCCCTTCAGTTTTGTCTTCACCAAGTGAAATGCATGCTCAATCGGATTCAGATCAGGTGATTGACTTGGCCATTGCATAACATTCCACTTCTTTCCCTTAAAAAACTCTTTGGTTGCTTTCACAGTATGCTTCGGGTCATTGTCCATCTGTACTGTGAAGCGCCATCCAATGAGTTGTGAAGCATTTGGCTGAATATGAACAGATAATATTGCCCGAAACACTTCAGAATTCATCCTGCTGCTTTTGTCAGCAGTCACATCATCAATAAATACAAGAGAACCACGAAGTGTCATGTC
>BLSH010404689.1:0-14884 GCA_018402905.1 Glandirana rugosa | reverse complement strand
TTATATATATATATATATATATATATATATATATATATATATATATATATATATGTGTCAGTCCATATATTTATAACCCTGTAACTGTGTTAAGATTAGAAAGACCGAGATATGTGGTCTTCTACACGAAATTGACGTCTGAAAGTCGAAATTAAACTTTCATAAATGTAGGTTTAGTCCACTTGCCACATCCTTAATGTTGTCAAACATATACACGGAGGGTGAAAAATTCCCTGGTTTTCATTACCCTGTTAACCGACGAGTAGACAAGGTACCGGTCCACACACAATAAGGGAGTGATAGGGTAAATGTTCCTCGTCTATTTTCCAGGTCTCAAGTAAAGTTCACACGATAAACGTAAACCTTAGACAATGACAGTTTAAAAAGTGGGAGGCACATATACAAACTGTTGTAATTCCTACACCGTTCACCTGATTTGGATGTAAATACTTTCAAATTAAAGCTGAAAGTCTGCAGTTAAAGCACATCTTCTGGTGTATAGAGCCAGAAAGATTAGAATTGTGTCAATGTCCCAATATTTATATACCTGACTGTGTATATATATATATATATATATATATATATATATATATATATATATATATATATTATATATATGTATTTATACAGTCCTATCAATAGATAGAAGACTGGTGTTTTTTTCTATAAACCTTAAGAATGTTATGCCGTGTACAGAGATAAAGAAGTGAATTTCTTTGGTCATCAGAAGTTTTGATTTGAGTTTTTTTTTCTCTATACTGCTTATACACATATTGATTTTCCAAGCTGACCAATGTCTACATTTGTCTTGCAGGGCTCATGAAGACCGGTGGGATTTGTGTTATTCCTGTAGATCTAGGTTATGCCATTGTATCGTCCTGTTATTTCTCAGACTCTGTGCAGAAGGTGTCTCAGTAAGTCCATTGTCTTCTCACCCAATGTCGTCATATGTGACACTGGTCTGGTACATTCAAGCCATTTTCTTTGTCTTAGATTGAAATGTACTTTAATAACTCTTGTATCAAACAGCAAAAATGATACTAGAAGTTACAAGTTATCAATGGGATCTGAACCATGGGTTCAGAAATAAAAAAAAATAAATACATTTCCAGTTAATAAAAAAAAGAGTTATAACCCGTACATCCAAAACAAAAAGAAAATTGGCTTTACTTACCCATCTTTTTGGTTTTACAGTCACCTCCTTTAAAGTAAAGAAGTCACTTTGACTTGTATGGATGAAATACAGGTTTGCTTTAGCTGTTGGAAAATTGTACATTTTAAAAAATGACTTTTAATAATGAAATATTCCTAGATAGATATCAATCTAGATTATAAATTTGAAGCCTGAAGCAGGTTCCTGATGAACAAGACAGAATTTGAACGATGGGTGGCCTGTCGACCTTGTCATTCACTGTGCATTGCAGACGAGACTGCAGAGAAAGGGACTGGGGAATCTCTATTCTCGTTCCCTTTCTCTGTCTCAAAAGTGAAACATCAGGGGTCTATTTAGACCTCTGATATTATAACAAAGCCCCCCCCCCCCAATAGGGCTCCTAAAAAAACATGTAAAATAAAAACTTTCAAAAATTGTAAAAAATGGCTACTGACACCAACCTCTGCCCTACTGACACTGTCCACTGCTCTACTGACTTACACTGTCCACCACTAAGGTAGGCTAACTCTATATTTCTACTGTGACATTTGTATTATATTTTTGAAAGTTCCCCTCACTATTCAGTCAGGCCTACTTAAAAAAAAAGGGGGGGGGGGGTCGAACCCCGGTTATCTTTGACCTTTTTCAAGTTGTTCAGGTAGATCTCCACCTCTCAAAGGTTGCCTACCCCTGGTCTACAGCTATGGTCACCACACTTTGGCCCATGGGCAGTTGTGTCCATTTGCTTGACTTTATCATTTATGTAGAGTATCTTTATATTTTTGTAGTATAGCAGGTACTTACATCAATTTACAATATATATATATATATATATATATATATATATATATATATATATATATATATATATATATATATATATATACAGTGCCTTGAAAAAGTATTCATCCCCCTTGAAATTTTCCATATTTTGTCATGTTACAACCAAAAACGTAAATGTATTTTATTGGGATTTTATGTGATAGACCAACACAAAGTGGCCCATAATTGTGAAGTGGAAGGAAAATGGTAAATGATACAAATAAATATGTGAAACGTGTGGGGGGCATTTGTACCATTTGATCCAATTGCCTTCAAAAATCACCTAAGTCCACCTGTGTATAATTTTATCTCAGTATAAATGCAACTATACTGTGAAGCCCTAAGAGGTATGTTAGAGAACCTTAGTAAGCAAACAGCATCTTGAAGACCAGGGAACATACCAGACAGGCCAGGGATTAAGCTATGGAGAAGTTTAATGCAGGGTTAGGTTATAAAAAAATATCACAAGCTTTGATGGAGCTCTGTTCAATCCATCATATGAAAATGGAAAGAGTATGGCACAACTGCAAACCTACCAAGACATGGCCGTCCACCTAAACTGACCGTCCGGGCAAGGAGAGCATTCATCAGAGAAGCAGCCAAGAGGTCCATGGTAACTCTGGAGGAGCTGCAGAGATCCACAGCTCAGGTGGGAGAATCTGTCCACAGGACAACTATTAGTCGTGCACTCCATAAATCTGACCTTTATGGAAGAGTGGCAAGAAGAAAGCTAGTGTTGAAAAAAAGCCATAATAAGTCCCGTTTGCTGTGTCCCCCACATGGCTTCTCACAAACTGCAAACATATGGAAGAAGGTGCTCTGGCCACATGAGACTAAAATTTAACTTTTTGGTGGAAAATTAACACTGCACATCACCCTGAACACACCAACCCCACCGTGCAACATGGTGGTGGCAGCATCGTGGTGTGGGGGTGCTTTTCTTTAGCAGGGACAGGGAAGCTGGTGGGAGTTGATGGGAAGATGGATGGAGCTAAATACCGTGCAGGCATGTACTGGCCATCGGGACTACAGGGAGCTCCCCTAATTTGCCTATTGCAGGGTTTCCCAGTTCTGCGGTGAATTCCCCCGATCTACCTGTCAATCACAGTCTGACAGCTGACGCCTGACAGGTAGATCGAGTATCTGTATCTGAATCAATATTTGGCGTGACCACCCTTTGGCATCAATCCAGCATCAATTCTTACACTTGCACAAAGTCTGGGATTTTGTAGGGGTAGAGTTAGGTGATTTAGTAACCAATATACCAAGAAGGTGCTAATGATCATCAATTTCATATGTAGTTTGAAACATAGTCATTGACTGACACAGAAGCAGCTGTGTAGGAGTCTGAAAATTGGATAAGGAACAGCCAAACTCTGCTACTAAGGTGAGGATGTGGAAGACGGTTTCATGTCACAGGTCATACATCATGGCAAGGCTGAGCACAGCAACAAGACACAAGGTAGTTATACGACATCCATAAGGTCTCTCCCAGGAGAAGATTTCTGAGCAGACTGAGGTTTCAAGATTTGCTGTGGAAGCTCTTTTGAAGAAGCACAAAGAAGCGGGAAATGTTGACGATTGTAGACACAGTGGTCAGCCAAGGAAACATCATGCTTCCTTCCCTTCTACATCGGAAGATGTCCAGCAGTGCCCTCAGCACAGAACTCCTGGAAACCATTGGGATCCAGGTACACCCACCTACTGTCCGGGGAAGTCCTCCCAGAAGTGGTCTTCATGGAAGAAATGTGACCAAAAAGCCATTCCTCCAATGTGAAAACAAGGCTAAGGGACGCAACTATCCAGGAAAACATAGGAACTACGGTGCAGAAAAATGGCAGCAGCTGTTCTGGGCTCAATGAGACTCAATGAGTTAAAATGTGAAAAATGTAGCTGTAGCAGGATGCAGTTTGTTGGGGGAAGGACTGGAGAGTGGTACAGTAATGAGTGTCTGCAGCCAACTGTGAAGCATGGTGGAAGTTCCTTCAAGTTTTGGGCTGCATTTCTAGTTGGAGATTTGGTCAGGATCAATGGTGTCCTCAAAGATGAGAAATACAGGCAGATACTTATACATCATGCCATACCATCAGGGAAGCATGTGATTGGTCCCAAATGTATTCTTCATCAGGACAGCCACGCCAAATATACAGCCTATGTCATTAAGAACTATCTTCATGTAGCACCCTGAATTTTGAACATGGGTGCTGTCACGTACCTGGTGGTGGAGTCTGGCTTATGCAGAAGGCAACCTCTCTTACGGCCCTGGTTCCAGAACCCCTGATAGAGCAGACAGGGAGCGCTGGAGCACAGGGGAGCACGAGGGCTGGATAGGACACTTGTGATGGTAAGATGTCGTCCAGATGGTCGTGCAAGATGGAAGAGTAGTGAGACAGGCCGGGTCGATAACATGCGGGCAGAGCAGTACAGGAGGAGCAGGCAGTCGGATGGTCAAGTGCAGGCAGGGTCGTTAACAGGCAGGCAGATTGAAGTACACAGGGATCAGACAGAAGGGTGGTCGTAGGCAAGCTGGGGTCGGTGCAGGCAGAGTTCAAGCAGATGCGGGTTCAGGCCGGGTCACAGGTAACAGGTAGCTCAGGACGGGTTGCTCAGGAACACGGATACGCTGTAGAAAGGACAGCATTTGCTTACAGGAAACAGGAAGTTTAAATAGGGCTGCTCATTCAGGAATTAGAGGAAACCACAACCAACTGACTTAACCCTTAGCACAGTCTTCTCCTAACAGGTGCTGTCAAATTTAGTTTGCTGGGTGGTAATTAGCCTGGCCAATTGTTAAGGGATCTCCTGATTCTTTTCTTAACTCTGACTTTGATACACCTCTCTCCTCTGCTATTGGGTGGCACTGCTGCTGATGGCATTGGAATGATAAGGTATATATGAACTTGGAATATGAATGTATGGGCTGCTCCAGCCAATGGGTGGGGCTTTTCTTGGGCCCCATGGCCTGCTGGGAGAGCCTATATATTTGGGAGGAGTCAGGAGATCGGGGTTCTGTGCCACATGGACGGCTGCCTGGGTGGATGTGTGTTGAAAGCTCCCGGCTACTAGTCCAGAAGCCTAAGGCCTATGCGGGAGTTCTTGTATGCTAGGCAGTCTGAGGCCTACCCAGGACCAGAGGAAACAGCGAAGGGTTGGGGCTTCATGTCGGAAGCCTAACCAAGTCGCACGGGTTCTGCCAGCCGGAGAACCCCTCTTTGTCAAAGGTGAAGGGACAGAGTTGCTAACAGAAGACAACCATTCCCGTTGCCAGAGGCAAAGTGTGAACCAGGGTCAGAGGTGGAAGGGGAAGCTGTTGCCTATGAGGGACAATGCTCCTGTTATCAGAGGGCAGAGTTCGGAGTCTGAGAGAGAGTACAAGAGCAGCCTTTTTCACTAGCTGGGGGACAGTGGAAAAGTTGGAAAAGTCTCAGCAGAAGTCAAGCTAAGAACCCAGTGAAATAGAGGGGGTGCCGCTTGCAAGAAAGAGTTCAGCAGTTGGGCTGAAGAGCCGAGGAAGGGACCCAGCAGGTTGGTGTGGGGGACACTTGGAAAATACAGCGGTTGTCTGTGTGAAGTTCAAGGGACCCAGAGGCAGTGGGAGTCCAAGGAGTCTTGTTGGGAGACTATGAGTGTAAACTCGTGAAGCTAGAGTGGGAGGCTGTGAGATGGAGGCCAGATTTACACAACAGGGATACCAAGCTTGGTATGTTCATCAATCTGTGCTGAAGTGCAAAGCACAAGTTCATCACTCAAGGAAATAGTTCTAGTCAGGCAAAGTTCAGTTGCAAGGCCTGTGGGACTATACAGCTATATTAAGAGCCTTATTCACTCTACTACATGCTGTTGCACCTACCCAAAGGGTGTCCTGGCTCTAACCCTCTCTTACCAGTTATTATAGAGAAAAATAAATCTCTTTTGTTCTGCATCATCAAAGTGTCTGGCGCCCAACTCAATTCTTCTACCGGCATCCACCATGCCTAGTGACCCACACTGTAAGGATGGATGTCAGCTCTTCCTGGCCCTTAGGATCACCAATGCCTCTTCAGAGGTCGGGGCCTGGGCTACATTCAGTATAAAGAAGAACAAGGAGTCCTGGAAGTGGGAAGTGATGGTTTGGCCCCCACAGAGCCCTGATCTCTCCATCATGGACTCTGTCTGGGATTACATGAAGAGACAGAAGGATTTGAGGCAGCCGACGTCCACAGAAGACCTGTTCTTAGTTCTCCAAGATGTTTGGAACAACCTACCTGCCAAGTTCCTTCAACGACTGTGTGCAAGTCTACCTAGAAGAAGGCAAAGGGGGGGAGTCACACCAAATATTGATTCAATTTAGATTCCTATTATGCTCATTTACTTTCCATTTTGTTAATTGATAAAAATAAACGATTAACACTTCTGAAAGCATTCTTAATTTACAGCATTTGCATCACACCTGCCTAAAACTTTTTCACAGTACTGTGTGTATATATATATATATATATATATATATATATACTCATCAGTCACTTTATTAGGTACAGGTTGCTAGTAGCGGGTTGGGCCCCCTTTCACCTTCATTCTTCGTGGCATAGATACAACAAGGTGGAAACGTTCCTCAGAGATTTTGGTCCATATTGACAATGATGGCATCACCCAGTAGCCGCATATTTTTTGGCTGCACATCCATGATGCGAATCTCCCGTTCCACCACATCCCAAAGGTGCTCTATTGGATGAGATATGGGGAGTGTGGAGGTCATTGGAGTGCAGTGACCTCATTGTCCAGTGGTGAGATGATTGGTGCTTTGTGACATGGTGCATTATCCTGCTGGAAGGAGCCATCAGAAGATGGGAACACTATAGTCATAAAGGGATGGACATGGTCAGCAACAATACTCAGGTAGGCCGTGGGGTTTAAACGATGCTCAATTGGTACTAAGGGGCCCAAAGTGTGCCAAGAAAATACCCCCCACACCATTACACCACCACCACCAGCCTGAACCAGTGATACAAGGCAGGATGGATCCATGCGCCAAATTCTGACCCCACCATCTGAATGTCGCAGCTGAAATCCACACTCATCAGACCAGGCAACGTTTTTCCAATCTTCTATTGTCTAATTTTGGTGATCTGTGCCAATTGTAGCCTCATTTTCCTGTTCTTAGCTGACAGGAGTGGCACCTGGTGTGGTCTTCTGCTAATGTTGCCCATCTGCTTCAAGGCTGAATGTGTTATGCATTCAGGGATGGTATTCCGCATACCTCACAAATGCCCTTCTGGAAGAATGGTCAAACATTTCCATAGACACTCCTAAACCTTGTGGACAGCCTTCTCAGAAGAGTTGAAGCTGTTATAGCTGTAAAGGGTGGGCCAACTCAATATTGAACCCTACGGACTTAAGCCTCGTACACACGGGACGACGATTGTGTTCAACACGTCGTACTCACGACCGTTGCATGCAGAATCGATCGTCTGTGGCGGCGCTTTCAACAGTTGAACATACGACGGTCGTTCGTGGGAGTTGTATGTGCAGACTAGAAATCTTGGTCGTGTCAACAAGCTCGCATACGACCGTTGAGTCGTGTGTAGAGCAGCTGTGTTCAACAAAGTTGTATTGTGCTAAACACGCATGCGCCAAGTCCACTTTCAACTAACATGAAATTAGAAAGGAGCCCAAAAGGTGACGCTACTTCCTCATTATACGCTCGTTCGCGTCATCACGTTCGGCCGGCCGCAAGTTGTATGTACGACCGTCGTGTGCATGTCAGTGGGCTACATACGACCGTCAACGTACGATTCAACACGGTCGTGTGCACGATCGTCGTCCCGTGTGTACGAGCCATAAGACTGGGATGCCATTAAAATTCACGTGTGCGTGTAAAGGCTTTTGGTAATATAGTGTATCATAGTTTGTAGATGCTATAACTTTCATACAAACCAATCAATATACACTTATTAGATTTTTTTTTTTTTTTTTTACCAAAGACATGTAGCAATATACATCTTGGTCAAAATGTATAAAGAAATTAGATTTAAAAAAAATATTGGATATACATACTGTGTGTGTATATATATATGTATATATATATATATATATATATATATATATAAATAAATAGATATTAAGTATATATACATCTGGAAAGTATTCACAGCACTTCACTTTTTCCACATTTTGTTATGTTACAGCCTTATTCCAAAATGGATTAAATTCATTATTTTCCTCAAAATTCTACAAACAATTCCCCATAATGACAACATGAAAGAAGTTTGTTTGAAATATTTGCAAATTTATTTAAAAAAAAAAATTAAAATCCCCATGTACATAAGTATCACAGCCTTTGCTCAATACTTTGTTGAAACACCAATTACAGCCTCAGTTCTTTCTAAGTATGATGCTACAAGCTTGGCACAGTTTCTCCCATTTTTCTTTGCAGGACCTCCCAAGCTCCATCAGGTTGGATGGGGAACGTCGGTGCACAGCCATTTACAGATCTCTCCAGAGATGTTCAATGGGGTTCAAGTCTTGGCTCTGGCTCGGCCACTCAAGCACATTCACAGAGTTGTCCCATAGCCACTCCTTTGTTATCTTGGCTGTGTGCTTAGGGTCGTTGTCCTGTTGGAAGATGAACCTTCGCCCCGTCTGAGGTCCAGAGCGCTGTAGAGCAGGTTTACATCAAGGATGTCTTTGTACATTGCTATATTCATCTTTCTCTCGATCCTGACTAGTCTCCCAGTTCCTGCCACTGAAAAACATCCCCACAGCATGATGCTGCCACCACCATGATTCACTGTAGGGATGGTATAGGCCAGGTGATGAGTGGTGCCTGGTTTCCTCCAGACATGACGCTTGCCATCCAGGTCAAAGAGTTCAATCTTTGCTTTATCAGACCACAACATTTTGTTTCTCATGGTCTGAGAGTCCTTCAGGTGCCTCTTGGCAAAATCCAGGTGGGCTGTCATGTGCCTTTTACAGAGGAGTGGCTTCCTTCTGGCCACTCTACCATACAGGCCTGATTGGTGGAATGCTGCGGAGATGGTTGTTATACTGGAAGGTTCTCTTTCCTCCAGAGAGACACTCTGGAGCTCTGTCAGAGTGACCATTGGGTTTTTGATCACCTCCCTGACTAAAGCCCTTCTCCCCCGATCGCTCAGTTTGGCCGGACGGCCCGCTCTAGGAAGAGTCCTGGTGGTTCCAAACTTCTTCCATTTACGGATGATGGAGGCCACTGTGCTGCAGAAATTTTTCCGTACCCTTCCCCAGATCTGTGCCTTCATACAATCCTGTCTTGGAGGTCTACAGACAATTCCTTGGACTTCATGGCTTGGTTTGTGCTCTGACATGCACTGTTAACTGTGGGATCTTATATATAGGACAGGTGTGTGCCTTCCCAAATCATGTCCATTCAACTGAATTTACCACAGGTGAACTCCAATCAAGTTGTAGAAACATCTCAAGGATGATCAGTGGAAACAGAATACACCTGAGCTCTATTCTGAGTGTCATGGCAAAGGCTGTGAATACTTATGTACATGAGAATTTTTTATTTTTTTATTTTTAATAAATTTGCAAAGATTTCAAACAAACGTCTTTCACAAAGTCATTATGGGGGATTGTTTGTAGAATTTTGAGGCAAATAACGAACTTAATCTATTTTGGAATCAGGCTGTAACATAAAATGTGGAAAAAGTGAAGCGCTGTGAATACTTTCCAGAGGCACTGTATATATATATATATATATATATATATATATACACAACCCTGGATCACTAGTATCATAACGAGCGTTTCGCAATATGAGCAGTTTTTCTTGCAAAATGAGCAGGATTAAGCCTCTGTGCAAGCAATACCACATGTGGCCAGAGGTGTGAGGCTCGGAGACTCTCGGAAGCCATCGGAAATACTCGGAAATACCTGTAAATACTCGGAAATACAGAAAGTATCAACAATTTCTGAGCATTTGTGATCACTTCCGAGCCTCAGCAGCGCCACCACACCTCTGGCCACATACGGTATTGCATACACCAGCGTCCCCGTACCTATGGCCACATACAGTACTGCATAGACAAGCAGTCACTGTGGAACAAATTATCTGAGTTTCCATTGTTTCCTATGGGGAAACTTGCTTTGATATACAAGTGATTTGGATTATAAGCATTCTCCTGGAACGGATTATGCTCGTAATCCAAGGTTCCACTGTAAATATAAATAAATAAAACACATTTCATAAATGGAAAGCCAGCCTGCCAATCACTCTATAATAAGTTATTAAATGGTATAGTATAGAATATCTATAAAGTGCGAGGATTCTCAGTGGGCTATGTCATTCTTTACAGCCAATGAGAGCCCAGCTCTTAGTGGGCACCCCGCTGCTCTGATATCATAAAAGATGTCTGGAACAATCCTATCCCTGTGACATTGGATGTAATAAATGGGATTAATCAGTGTCTCAGCAGCACATTTGTGCGTTTTCTGTATATAAGCCGTACTTTAATGACATGTTATGGAATGGGGGGGAATTGGCATGCTGATACCATAAGGCTAAAGTGAGCTCCGCTTACCGGAACTTTAACATTTTTGCATACGAGGCGCGCCGTTATCCAGGGCAAGTCTGCATTCACAGATAAGTGTTACTTTTTCATTGTAACAAGCATGCAGCGGCATCCTTCCACAAAGCCGCAGTAATCAGTCCCCCGCAGTCCCATACTGAATGGAACGCGCATTCGGGAAAACACGCATTACAAAAAGACTTACTGAATGCTCATATTTAACCTCTTAAGGGCAGAGCCTATTTTTTACACTTGGCGTTTACAAGTTAAAATCAGTTTTTTTTTTTGCTAGAAAATTACATAGAACCCCCAAACATTATATATTTTTTTCAGACACCCTAGAGAATGAAATGGCGGTCGTTGCAATATTTTATGTCACAACGCATTTGCGCAGCGGTCTTACAAACGCAATTAAAAAAAAAAATCACTTTTTTGAATTAAAAAATAAGAAAACAGTAAAGTTAGCACAATTGTTTTTCCATATTATGAAAGATAATGTAAATTGATACCCAACATGTCGTGGTTCAAAATTGCGCCCGCTCGTGGAATGGCGACAAACTTTGACACTTAAAAATCTCCATCTGTGACATTTACATTTTTTTCACGTTACCAGTTTAGAGTTACAGAGGAGGTCTTTTCCTAGAATTATTGCTCTCCGTATAACGATTGCGGCGATACCTCACATGTGTGGTTTGAACACCGTTTACATATGTGTTTGCTTCTGCGCACGAGCTCAGAGGGACTGGGCGCTTTACATTTTTTTTTTATTATACTTTTTTATTTTTTGGATCACTTTTATTCCTATTACAAGGAATGTAAACATCATTTGTAATAGAAAAAAATCATGACAGGACCTCTTTAATGTGAGATCTGGGGTCAAAAAGACCTCACATCTCATATTTACACTTAAATGCAGTAAACATGTTTGTAAAAAAGTCATTATTTTTTCAATAAAAAAAAAATCCCCTTTAACCGGTTCCTGACCGCGTACTGTATATTTACTGTGGCAGTGTGGCGCTGTCTCGCAAATAACCGTATATATATGGTGATTCGCGTGCGTGCAGCTAGGGGGCGAGAGTGCGGTGCCCTTCCGCACTCTGCAGGAGTGTGCCCGTGGCTCGGGAGGACCCGATGTCAGCCGGCAAGCTGCAATGAGCTGCCAGAGGGAAAGAACAGGGAACCGCCGATGTAAACACGGTGGTTCCCCGCTCTGTCGGGCGGCATGTGATAGATCTAGTGATTCCTGTCACTGGGATCAGTTAGATCTCTCATGCCCCTGGCAGCCCCGCCCCCTCACAGTTAGAACACGCCTAGGGAACACAGTTAACCCCTTCACTGCCCCCTTCAGGTTAACCCCTTCCCTGCCAATGACATTTACACAGTAATTAGTGGATATTTAAATTTCTGATCGCTGTATAAAATGTCATTGGTCCCAAAAAATTGTCAAAAATGTCCGACATGTCCGCCCCAATATCGCAGTCCCGATAAAAAACGCAGATCGCCGCCATCACTAGTAAAAAAAAAGTAAAAACGCCAGAAATGAATTCTCATGGTTTGTAAACGCAGCAACTTTTGCGCAAGCCAATCAATAAATGCCAATTGCGATGTTTTTTTACTAAAAATATGAGGAAGAATATAAATTGGCCAAAACCGTGTGAATAAATTTGTTTTTTATATTTTTTTTTGGATTTGGATTTTAGCAAAAAGAAAGAAATATTGTTTTTTTCTGCAAAATTGTCGCTATTTTTTGGTTTATAGCGGCGATCAGAAATCACGCAAAGGTGACCAAATACCACTAAAAGAAAGCTCTATTTGTGGGGAAAAAAGTATGCAAATTTCATTTGGGTACAAAGACGCACGACCGCGCAATTGTCAGTTAAAGCGACGCAGTGCCGAATCGCAAAAAGCGCTCTGGTCCTAAAGGGGAAAATCCTTCCGGGGGTGAAGGGGTTAAGACCATTGGGGGGAAGTGACGTTTGGAGTCGCTTCCGTCATCCGATGGTATAGAGTTGAGTAGGGGCCATCTTTCCCTCACTTGACTTCATGCCTCTCAGGGGAGGCGGGAGGGGGGGCATCTCTCCAAAGTGATCTTGCGGCCAATCCGCCGCAGAGACCAATTTTATCTAAAAGCGGACCACCCGCCATTGAAGAGAATACCGAGGTTATGCCATAACAACGATATTCAACTTCAAAGGACTGACGTATAACAACGGCGGAAGGTCTGTAAGTGGTTAAAGTAGGTCTAAACATCTAACTGCAAAAGCCCCGTGTATTATAAATTTTATATACGGTTCTTTTTTTTTATTTCTTTACATCTCAGTGCTGCTGATCTCCTGCAGCCTATTTGCATCCACTTTATGCCTACAGAGAGTATCAGGGCTGGTTTTCCCTTGATGCCATGCACCCATCACTGGAGTGTATGGAGACAGGAAGAAACTGCAAGAGAGCAGCAGCACTGTGATGTAACAAAAATTAAAAAAAAAATAATTAAAAAAAGTTTGTAATAAACCGTGCACAAAGCAAACTAAGGGGTGTACTTATAAAAACACGGCTGGTGCATGTACATTTGTTCAGTATAAGAGGGAGCGAAAAAGGTAATGCCGCATTATGGCGGTATCTTAGGAAATAAATGATAATAAATAATTAAATTATGATTTAAGAAAATAATAATTTAATAATATTAATAACATATTAATGTGTTAATTAAAATATAAAACTAAACCAGGGTCCTGCAGTCACCATATCTGGTCTCCCATAGTACACAGAACATGGAAATGCAATTATTTTAGTAAATATAAACTGCTAAATACCTTTTTCCCATCAGCAGTATATAGCAGTCTTGTTACTTCTATCAGTGGCTGGTTAATGCTTGTAGGAGGAGTTTTTTTACTGTCCTATGAGGTTGCAGGACCTCTGACCCTCTGCCTGGACAGTGCTGATTGGCCCTGTGCTGATCACATGCACTCTCCCAGAAAAAAAAACTCTCTAGTAATACACATCAAACTGAGCATGTGCAGCCTGACTCCATAGACCAGGGATATGCAATTAGCAGACCTCCAGCTGTTGCAGAACTACAAGTCCCATGAGGCATAGCAAGACTCTGACAGCCACAAGCATGACACCCAGAGGCAGAGGCATGATGGGACTTGTAGTTTTGCAACATCTGGAGGTCCGCTAATTGCTTATCCCTGCTATAGACTCTGTGTTATCAGGAAATTATTAGGAGCCAGTGGAAGAAGGGGAGGATCAGGGAAGACAGGATCAAACAGACACAAGGATTAACCCCTTAGTGAGTATTACAGTGATTATAACAAGCATACTTTACCGCATATACTGCATTTTTTTGTGAGAAAGCTACAACTCTGTTTCATTTTATGATTGTTTTTGGAAAATGACAATACATTTTCTGATTCTGAAATACAGACTGATTTTACTGCTGTGGGTTTAGTACTTTAAAAGAATCTTAGGAAAATAAATTAAAGTGATTAAATTATCAACTAAATAATAACTGAATAGATACATAATTAAATATATGAATTAAAATATAAAACATTAATAGAATATTACATTATTATAAGTAATTATGTTATTATTAATTAAATAATAATTGACCGCATACATAATAATTAAATATATTAATTAAAATATGAAATATTAACAGAATGTTATTAAATAAATTAAATTATTAAAAGTAATTCAATCACTATCAATTAAATAATAATTCAATACATAAATAATAATGAAATCATTATTTACAATTATTATTACTATTAGACAGTGCTCTACAACATGACGGTTAGCTCCGTAAATCGTAGACATAATGCAGTATTTTCCTGATTCTCTCTATTCTGTATGAATGAAAAACATTCGAGGTGGAGAGCCTAACATTTGATTCCCCCCCCCCCGTATGAGCAAAACATATGTGGGTACAGTTGCTGCAATATTTTTTTTTCTAAAATGTCATTCAGTTAGGATTAATATTTACGATGATACTGAGATGAAGAAAACTCAAAAAGATGTGAAAAATAGGTTTTGCTTCTGTTGCAGACTAGAAATCGAAACGGAGGACAATGAGGTATCGATTTTCATTAGCAGTTTCGTACATCTCCACGAAAAATCTGTCCTCAGCAGAAGGGTCCAGGGTCTAATCCAAGGTCTCTGGCCAAATCCTGCTGGTTTTGTACTTCCTAAAAAAGGCGAGTCCACAAGAATGTGTTCAAGAGTATCTTGCATGAAAGTACAAGGGTTGATTTATACTTGGAAATTGGAAGAAAAAAAAAAAAATACTGATACCGTTTTCAAACACAGAGTACGAGTACCGATACTTTTTTGCTAGTAGTCACCGATACCAATGGGTTAAATAGGGATTGTGGGGTGGGAGAGT
>BLSH010404658.1:71614-85311 GCA_018402905.1 Glandirana rugosa | reverse complement strand
TGAAGGGAATTGGTTTGCATTCACAAATGTTACGGTAAAGTCCTAATGTAAATCGGTAGGGATTATGGAAGGATGTAGATATGGGCGTATAGACCACTCCTGACTGCAGTGGCTTGTATTGTAGGAACCTAGACTATGCTCAGAGGCCCTTGACACTCACGATATGCGGGTATAGATGTAGGAAGGTATTAGGGATGGCTAAATGTAATCCTGAAATGGCATTGTAAACACTTACGTTTGGTTAAGGGAAGTCAGACATGGGTGTTCTGAGTGATGTGCGGTGAACCGGAACTTCCTTGCGTTCCACTGCGTTCCAAACAACCGGAAGTACGTATTGACGTTGGCCAAGGCTCCCGCACATCGCTCAGAACACCCATGTCTGACTTCCCTTAACCAAACGTAAGTGTTTACAATGCCATTTCAGGATTACATTTAGCCATCCCTAATACCTTCCTACATCTATACCCGCATATCTGGTGAGGACTGACGTCACCGAACATAACATCCTTGGATCTGATACGAGTCTCCGGGAACTGTGAGTGGGGAATTGGTAGGAGGGGAGCACTTGTAGTCCACCCACGGAGCTCCTCTCCTCACTTCCCTCACACTCCACCAGTCCAGTGAACCCAATTTGGAACAATTGTTCCCACAGTGAACTTTTCACTTTACCAGCATATTATCAGCATATTGCCTGATTATTTAGAAATTCCGGGACATTTTTTCTTTGATGCATGATTAATACACAATTATCTGTGCAATATCTAGGACCAATCTGGTTCAAACCCAGGGTTGTTCTCTTGAATCCCCTGGGATATGGTATAGCACTAGTCACTTTTGTTTGATCACCTTTACTGCAAGCAAATCTCTCTGTCTATGTTTTAAACACATGAGTTTTTATTCTATTTTATTCAACACAAAAGTCACAGGTTTTATGGTTAAAACATTTTTTGCACCAGAGTCACTTTATTTCACGATTCACGCTGTATATCACACCGTTAATTTATTGATGAAACTGATCATATGTATTTTAGTGTGAGGTTCTAGTAATTTATACACAGTTTGTTTATTAGCTTTTAGCTGCGCCACTACCCACAATTAATAATCATTAAAGTAATACGAAAGCCCACAGGGATTCCTGGTCACAAGCCAAACGTCACTTCGATCATTGGGCCGAGGCCCGCGAATGGATACACAAATCCGAGCAGGATTTGAAATTTCAAAAATTTGGCAATAAGCCAGGAAGACTCCTGGCCTCCATATGCAGAGGTCCCCATACCCCCACGAACATACCAACCTTAAAAAATGAAGAGGGAGTTCTGGTATCATCCCCAAAAGACATCAACCTAGTGTTGGAGCGATATTACACAGCTCTATATGGCCCTGACCTAATAGAGGAGCAAACCACGTCAGAATTTCTGGGTAACATACCTCTCCCTAAGATAGAAGCAGACGCGCTTTCACAGCTAAATGCACCTATCACAGAGGAGGAACTCCGTGCAGCAATTAGATCTCTCCCCACAGGCAAGGCACAGGGCCCAGATGGGCTAACGCCTGAATTTTACAAACTGGCCATAGACATAGTGACCCCCTCACTTTTAGCACTGTATCAAAACATCCTAAAAGGGCACCCATATTTGCCCACGGGCTACCAAGCATACATCAAGCTGATATATAAAAAAGGGAAGGACCCAACAGACCCAGGGTCCAATCGCCCCATCTCCCTTCTCAATCTCGATTCAAAGCTACTATCCAAAATCATAGCAAATAGACTGGCCCCAATAATGTCCACCCTGATCCACCCGGCACAATCAGGATTTATACAGGGTAGGTCGGTGACAGCCAGTATCAGAAAAGTACTGATGGTACTCGAGAGGGCTAGGTACCCCCAGGCGGAGGAGGCGGCGATTGTCACCCTTGATGCTGAAAAAGCATTTGATAACATTAGCTTCCGCTGGTTGGATTTGGTCCTGGAAAAGATGGGGTACTCGGGTCCGTTCCTACATCTGATCCGAGAGATGTACTCAGCTCCAAAGGCCACTATAGTCGCAGCCGGAGCCCTCTCAAGCCCCATCGGCCTACACAAAGGGACCAGACAGGGTTGCCCTCTATCCCCTCTACTGTTTAACATAGCGCTAGAACCACTATCCCGTTCTCATTTCACACAAGGAGCTGCATGGAATGCGAGTAGGGACCCAGGAGATCTACACGGCCCTCTTTGCAGACGATATAGTAATCTTTACATCGCAGCCAAGTCAGGACATACCCCTAATCAAGTAAATCTTCACTGCTTTTAGGGCCTGCTCAGGTCTTCGCATCAACTTTGCGAAGAGCGAAGTACTCCCTCTCCTCCACTCACGCGACCCGGACTGGGCAAAACATATCCCTTTCTCCATAGCAAGGAACAACATCACCTACCTAGGGATAAAGATAGGGAAAACTCCCGCCTCCCTGTACCAATTGAATATAACACCGGCCATCCAGAGAATAATCACGGAATTAGGAAACTGGGCAAAACTGCCCCTGTCATTATTTGGGAGGTGTCACCTCTATAAGATGTGCAGCTTCCCCAAGCTGCTCTACCCCCTACAAACACTACCCACCCTCCTCAAACACAAAGATATCCTAAGACTACACCGAGAGGTCTCCAGTTTTATATGGAACAAACGCAAGCCACAAATCTCCCTGCAAAAACTATTTCTCCCTAAGCATCAGGGAGGGATAAATCTCCCAAATACTAGGCTCTATAATTTGGCCTGTTTGGGGAGAGTTGGGTTGGACTGGACCACGCAATCATCTAGGTACTCAAACTATGAGTTGGAATCCCAAATGATACATCCTCTAAACCTAGCCGCTCTGCTACATTGTAGACCGAAAGACCTCCCCGTCCATTTAAAGAACAATATACTGGTCAGGGATACAGTGGTGGCCTGGAGAGAGATCCACAAACTAGCAGGATCTTGCCCTCATTACTCGAAATACCTGCCGATCCAGGGGCACCCTCTATTCCCGCAGGCCAACCACCCCCATATACGCAAAATCTGGAGTGACAATGGCCTAACGAACTTCGCCCAACTTTTGCGTCCAATGAGCACTAAGGGCACCCTATTTAAGGCAACCCGTGCCTTCAGCTAATCACTGGATCATCTTCAGTCTCTCCTGCATCTCATCAGAAGTCTGTTCCTGTGTTCCTGTTGTGACCTGGCTTGCCCCTTGGACCTGTCTCTGCTCTGCTTCCCTGACTTTTGACCCTGGCTCGAGCTTCCCGATTGCGTCTGCTTATGCATTGTCCTGCAGTGCCGCGCAGGCGCAGTTGTGTATGACCGCTCCGATTGGAACGAACGTTCCAATTACCACGAATGTTCCGATCTCCGGAAAGATCATTCAGACCCCCATTGCTGCTTCTCTGACAGTGCCCCCCCCCCAAGGGGCAGCCTCCGGATGCCCATACTGGCCCATTTCTCTGAATACTTGTTCTGGAATGTACAGACCAGACGTGGTGCATGTACATTGCTGGCAGGTTCCCAGGAATTATCTTCCTGTGGGTACCTCTTCCATTTGACCAGGTATTGTACTTGTCTGCCCCTCTTTCTACAATCCAGGATGGTCTACTTCAAACTCAGTTTCACCTTCAACCATGATGGGAGGTGGTGGCACTTCCTCTCTTCCTGGAAAGGGGCTTGGCACTGTGGGCTTCAGTAGGGACACATGGAACCCCGGATGGATCTTGTATGAACTGGGAAGGGTCAATTCAAAGGCCACAGGGTTTATCATCCTCTTGATTTCAAAGGGCCCAATGAATCTAGGTCCCAGCTTCCGTGAAGGACAGGTAAGTCAGAAGTTCAAAGCTGACAACCAAACTCTGTCTCCAACCTTGAATGCCGGGTTCTCCCTCCTTCCCCTGTCATGAAATTTCTTATAGCTCTCCTGTGCTTCTTTCATAGCCTCCTGGAGATGCCGATAATTTGATTGGAGGAAGTTGATCCTATCCTGTACTGTGGGAACTGATGCCTCCGGTATGACATTGGGCAAGAAGGAGGGATGGAACCCATAATTGGTCCAAAAAGGTGATTGATTGGTAGCTGAGTGAATGGAATTATTGTATGCGAATTCCGCACATGGAAGGAGTGAGGCCCAATCATCCTGCGAGCAGGTGCAAAAACATTGCAGATATTGTTCAACCTTCTGATTGGTCCTTCCTGTCTGACCATTGCTCTGTGGATGGTAGGCTGATGAAAGGCATACTTTGATGGACAAGGACTTGCAGAGATCTTTCCAGAATTTAGAGGTAAATTGGACACCTCTATCAGGCACAATTTTGTTTCTGGTACTCCATGCAGCCTGACGATCTCTTTGATAATTTTTTTTTTTTTTTTTCAACAATAGATTTTTATTGAAGATTTAACAAATGATACAAGAAATACTCCCTGGCTGGGAGGGTGCACTTAGTTAATTTGAAGTGAGCCAGTAAAAGGACATAATGTGATCTACAAATAAGATTTGCATATTTTTATCAATGTGGCTACAGTAGTACTCCCGTGGAGCATAACATGCATAGTATTTTAACAGAGGTGTCGACCCGTCCGTCCATCATTAAATTTAAGTTTAACTGGGGCGGTCCTATCTAATTTAGTCCTAGCCATCCCCCTCTCACTGGGAAAGATCTGCCCCCCAAGTGGGAGCTATACTGTGGGCAGATAAAGCTCATTACGGTTGGTACGGATTACGTATTTGTAATCGTCCCCAGACGGGTGGTCACCTCCGCCATTACATTGTAGTTGAACATAACCAGCAAAAAGTAATAGAGTAGGTATAATTTTGAGTAACTTAAACACAAACAAAAGATATGTCTAATGACTTCTGCTCTTGTATATCATACCTCTAGGTGCTTTTTCTGGTGAACTGTGTGAATGGGGGTTTCTAGTGGGGATTAGATGGTTGTTTATTAGTGTGGTGTCACTAATCATTATCCAGTTGGGGTGAGAGGGCCTAGTTTAGTATTAAATTTGGGTAATTTTCATTGGCTCAGTGGACCATTTTGAAGTAAGCCAGGTGTTCCACTTAACATGGAAAGTCTGAGCTCTATTGTCTTTATAAGCAATCATTTTTTCCATCAATGCTTGATTGTTCACCCTGTTGATTACCTCAGTGATTGTGGGGGGGTTAGTGACCCTCCATTTCTTAGCTATTGCTATTCAGGCAGCAAAGAGGATATGGGAGGTAATTGTTCTCAGATGCGGTGAAAAGATGTCTATTCCAATGGAGAGAAGGGCTAGTTCTGGGGTCAGTGTAGTTAGGTGGGTGGTGGTTACAGCAATCAGTTCCTTGACTTCTTTCCAAAAGGTTTTTAAAGGAGGAAAACCCCAAAATGTATGAAGGAGAGTTCCCCTGTTCTGGCACTGTCTCCAACAAAGTGGGGAAATCTTGGGGTCTATTAGGTGTAGTTTGTGGGGCGTTAGATAGTAATTGTGCAACAGTTTTAATGCCTTGTCCCAATGATCGACACATGCAGATAGCTTATTATTGGAGCTGATTGCTGCTCGCCATTGCTGCGGTGTGAATACCGTATTTAATTCTTGTTCCCATTTGTTTATGCTTTTCAGCTTGATGGCAGGGGGTATGTGGTTGTAAGATCTGTATAATAAGGAGATCCCTTTTGGTAGGGGCTGGAGTTTCCCCAGTAGGAAATGCCAAATTTTAGTCGGGAGGCAGATAGAGGTGTTGGGGTTAGTAGAGTGGAAGTGTTTGATTTGGTTAAATTTAAGTCGGTCAATTGCAGTGGGTGTGGGAATGTCGTTGATGTTAAAATGGATACCCCTTTTTTTCCATTGTTGGGTAGAGAAGTCTGGAATTAAATGCTCATATGCTGCCAATGGTAGCATAATTTTGGATTGTTGCTCTTCCTGAAAGGACATATTTGTCAAGGCTGTCCACGCCTTGACCTTAGCCTGTAGGGTGGGAGAGTCAGGTATTTGTGCTTTATGTGATGTCATGGTTCGGTACTATTTCCCTTTCTATATTTGACCATAAATTATCCTCTTGAGAGGAAAACCAATACTTGGTTTGATCCAGAATTGAGGCATGGTAATAGGCCTTAATGTTAGGTAGTCCCAGTCCCCCTTGGCATCTATGGAGATATAGTGTAGATAGTGCAATCCTTGGTTTCGATTTACCCCATATAAATTTGCAGATTGTTTTGTTCAAGTGCGAGAAGAACTTTTGGGGTAGAGGGATAGGGAGAGTTCTGAAATAATATAGTAGCTTAGGGAAAGTCTGCATTTGGAATGCAGCGGCTCTCCCCAGCCAGGAAAGTTGAACTTTACTTAGTGTGCTGAGTTCTGTTTGGAGATTAGCCAGCAGAGGGGGGAAATTTTGGGTGTATAGATTGGCGGTTGGGGTTGTTAACTGAATCCCCAGATAGGTGATGAAGGGGCTATCCCAATTACAAGGGAAGATATCTTTTAGTTAGGCCTTATGTGTTTGGGTGATACAGTATTTACAGGGAGGGCAAAGCACTTTGTTGTGTTGACTTTATAGTAGGAAACTTGTCCAATCTAGTCAGCAGGTCCTTTGTGGCCTGAAGGGAGGTCTTGGGTTTTGTAAGCATCAAGATGACGTCATCCGCAAATAGTTCCAATTTATGATGTACAGGCCCAGTTTCAATTCCGTGTATCTTGTCCGAGGAGCGGACATGTACTGCCAGGGGTTCTATTGCGAGAGAGAAGATTATGGGTGACAGTGGGCATCCCTGACGGGTGCCATTGGTAAGAGCAAAAGTGTCTGATATTAAGCCAGAGGAAAAGACTTGGGCAGTTGGGTTAACATACAGAGCCATTATGGCCCTATGGAGGAGGCCCGTAATGCCGAATTTCGAGAGGGCCCTCGACAGATAGCCCCAATGGACCCTGTCGAAGGCCTTCTCTGCGTCGAGAGGTAGGAAAACGCTTAGTTGGAGCGCCTTCTCCGCCCTATGTATTAAGTTGATCATGCGCCGCGTTCCATCACCAGCTTGCCTCCCCTTGACAAAGCCAACCTGGTCTAGTCCTATAATGGTGGGAGTCACTTGCAGTAGCCTGTTGGCAAGAATTTTTTCAAAATTTTTAGATCTGTGTTTAGAAGCGAAATGGGCCTTAAATTTTGGGGGGTAGTGGGATCCTTTCCTTGCTTAGGGATAGTTATTATAACTGCCCGTAGCATCTCCTGGGGGAAGTTGCCTATTGAGATAGCTGCGTTGAACGAATTTCTGAGGTGCGGGGTTAAGAAGGTGGCAAAGTTTTTTTAGTATTCTGCTGAGAATCCGTCGATTCCCGGGGATTTGTGCAGGGAAAGGGCATGTATCGCATCTAGCATTTCTCTCGCGGATATAGGAGCGTTAAGATGGTGTTGTGATTCTTCATTCAGACTAGGCACATTAATTTCTTTTAGAAATGATTCTATTTCAACTTCAGTTGGTTGGTGTGTTAAGTCGTCCCTTTGCAGGTTGTATAAGGCCTGATAGTAGTCTTTAAAGGTGTTGGCAATATCTTTGGGGTTCCTATACACTTCTCCTGTGCTGTGGTGAGTAATCTTATTCAAAGTAGTCTTTTGTTGTTTTTGTTTTAGTTGGGCTGCTAGCAATCTACCTGCTCTGTTCCCTTGAGAATACCAGGATACTTTCAAGCATTTAAAGTAGGTGTCATACTCAGTCTTAAGTATGGCTCTTAACTTTTCCCTACATTCTGTCAATTCTTTTAGCACTGCCTCGCTGCCTGCGGTGTTTTTCTTGTGTTTGCTTTCCAGGTCTGCTGTGGATTGGTGTAATTGGGTAATTTGGTGTGACTTTTTCCTTTTTTCCCTGGCGGCGATCTGGATGAGGTGTCCCCTCATGACCGCTTTATGGGCACACCATACGGTCAGAGGGGACACCTGTTCGCAACTATTGTGTTGGAAGTATTCCGCCAGTCTGGATTCTAAGTGCTTTTTATGTGATGGGTGGTATAGTAGATAAGTGTTGTTTCTCCATAAGCCAGTAGTGGTGGGCCTATTGTGTTCTAATATTTCAATCGTGACTGGGGCATGATCTGACCATGTGATGGTAAGTATTTCTGCTTTAAGAACATTTTGTAACACATGTTTGTCAGTAAGGAAGAAATCAATCCTTGAATAAGTCTGGTGTACCGCGGAATAGAAGGAATAGTCCTTCTCCATAGAGTGGAGGCACCTCCAGGGGTCAAAAAGGCCCTCTCCGTAGCAGAATGGGCTCAGCTCCTGTCTGTGCCTCCTACTCGTAGCGGTAGAGTCCATCCCCCTCTCCATTACCATGTTAAAATCTCCGCAGATCACCAAGTTTCCCTTCTGTAGCCGTTTAGCTCTGGCCACTGTCTATAAACCATTGGGGTTGGTTGTTTGGCGAATACAGGTTGACCAGGGTGTAAAGGGCATTGTTAATTTCTGCCACCAGTATAATGTACTGCCCTTTTTCATCTATAATTAGGTCTTTTTGGGAAAAAGAGACAGTGTCCCTAATTGCCACCAAGACCCCATTGCGTTTAGAAGAGTATTTAGCTGTAAAGATTTGAGGAAATTTCGGATGAGAACAATTTGGTGATCTGGTTGCTTCAAAATGAGTCTTTTGAATGCAAATAATATCGCATTGGTGCTCCAATGCGGTCTTCCACATTGAGCGTCTTTTGCAAGGGTTGTTGAGGCCTCTCACATTAAAGGACATCAGCTTAAGAGGCATGTTCTTTGGAAATAGTGTTGATATATCATCTAGTAATGTTGTCACACCGATTAGCGGCGCGAAATGCTGTGAGTCTGTAGGGTACCCCATAGAGAGCAAAAGTAAAACATCGGGCTTGGCTAGGTGCAGAAGTAAAAGCAGAGTCTGAGAAGAACAAAAGAGCCGTAAGGCTAACTTGAACGATTGGAAAACTAAACAGTTCAAAGAAAGCTGACATAATCGCAGCTCAGGTAAGGGGGATCACTGACTTACCAAGGCTTCTTCAAGTAAGGTTCCAAACAAACAAATAAAGTCTTACTCACATCAGCCGAAAGCCTGGTGGAAAGTTCCCTCAGCTCCAGTTGGGACTGTTGCGTCGAACTGAGACCGCTAGGGTGTCGCATGTGGGTTGATGGTTTTGAGTTCTAGTGGTGTATGTTTCACTTCCATTAGCGGTTGTTGCCTTTTTTCTGGCATCCTTGTTGTGGCACATTCTGTGAAGGCTTGCCTTTTGGCGAAGTAATGTCCTCCGGTGGTAGGAGGCCCACTTCTGGAGAAGCTCCAGGCCCCTTTCTTGTGTGGATATAATGAAGGTCTCGTTGTGCATCTCCAAGATGAGTTTCGCCGGGAAGCCCCATTTATAGAGGATTTTGTGATTCCGTAGTACTTTCGTCATTGGGACTAAATTGCTTCTTGCCGCCATAGTAGCTTTCGATAGGTTGGCGTAGATCGAGATGCCCGCATATGGGTCTGGCAGGGTCAGGTTTTTTCTAGAGAACAACATCAGCTGTTCCTTGGTTTGATAAACATTTATTTTCGGTATCACATCGCAAGGTATTTTTTCTGGTAGGTGGGGTGGCTTTGGCAGTCGGTGCACTCTGTCGATCGTCAGGTCTATGGGCTGCAGTGTGGGTAGGGTGGCGCTCAATAGTTGCTGCAGATAGGTGCGCAGCTCTGCTGGTTTGATGGATTCCGGTACGCCCCTGAACTTCAGGTAGTTACTTCGCTCCCTATCCTCTAAGTCTGTGACCTTTGACCTTAGTGCAGTTAACTCGTCTGTAATGCTGTAGTGTGCGTCCACCAACTCATTATGTGCCAGGGAGAAATCACTCATCTTTGATTCAATAAAGCTTACTCTGTCACCCAGATCATTAATCTCCCTCTTGGTCGCATGTATAAAGCTTTCCATGTGCTGGTGTATTGCTCCTCGCAGTGTCAAGATCATCCCCTTCATAATATTGTCCATGATAGCCTGGCCTGAGGTTGGGAAAGCGTCCAGCTGTTGGGCAAAGGAGACTGTCTCCTCCATGTCTTCGCTCCCTTCCCCCGCTATGCTTGAGGCCTCCTCATGTGCCTCCGTTCTCCTCCTTTGTTTTATGGGGCTGTCAGATGGGAAGATCGGTAGGGGGAATGCCTCCCCTGAGTGCTCACCTGGAGTCTTGTGGCCCTGGGTGCGCTCTCTTCCTCTCCCTGCTGTCGCGCCGTTCGTTGTAGTGGCGGCGGCGCCATCTTGCCTCTGCCATCCTAATACAGAAGCGAAGAAGTCCTGTATTTTCCTTGGTCCTTCCCGCTCCTTCTGCTTCCCCGCAGACTGCATGTCGCTCTCCCGCAGTGGCCGGGATGGATGAGCTGTTCGGGTGCTGCTGAAAGCCACTGGGACACACTGAGTTCCACCAGGCAGTTGGAGCTCGGTCTCTACACGTCCATTCGCTCCGGCTGCCAGCTCCGCCCCCTTTGATAAAAATTTTTGCTGTTTCAGAGGCCTTAGGTGTACCAATCATGGGTAAAAAATGTGCCATCTTAGAGAGGCAATCCACCACCAGGATGGTAGCGATCCCTCTGAGGGGGGTAGCTCAACTATAAAGTCCATCGAGACCTTCTTCCAGGGCTGCTCGGGGATAGGCAAGGGTCTCAACAACTCCCAGGACTTGGTGTTGGAGCCCTTGTTTCGTTGGCAAACTGTACAGGAGCTGACATAGTCCTTACAATCCTGTTTCCAATTAGGCCACCAGAAGGAACGTTGAATTAGTTCGGCAGTTTTTTGTACCCCGAAATGTCCTGCAAGTTTGTGGTCATGGAATGTCCTTAAGATCTGCAGTCTTATTGGTTGGGGGACAAAAATATTGTCCTCGACCCACAATGAACCTTCCCTCCTTGACAGCTTGGAAACCTCTGGCCCCGAGCACTGGCTGGATGCTTGCCGGATGGCTGACATCACGTTGGGCTGAATAAGGAGGAAGTTTTGTGATGACAGGATGGTCTCAGGTTCTGAAGTTTCAGGGATGTCAGGGTACATTCGAGACAAAGCATCAGCTTTGCCATTCTTGGAGCCTGGCCTGTAGGAGATATGGAAGTTGAACCTAGAGAAGAAGAGGGCCCATCTGGCCTGCCGGTGTCTTAGTCATTTGGCAGTTCTTAGATATTCTAAGTTCTTATGATCGGTAAAGAGGGTGGGCTGCTCCTTCCAACAGGTATCTTCATTCCTCCAAGACAAACTTAATGGCCAAAAGTTCTCGGTCCCCAACATCATAATTCCTCTCCCGAGGGACATTTTCCGGGAGGCAAAAGCTATGGGATGCAGAAGAGCTTTAGGTCCCTGGCGTTGGGACAGTACAGCGCCGTTGCTATCTCAGATGTGTCTACTTCCAACACATAAGGCAACACTGGATCAGGGTGCTGGAGTACTGGTGCTGAAATAAACAAGGACTTGAGCTTGTCGAAGGCGACCTGGGCTTCAGGAGACCACTGGAACCGGATTTGTTGTCGGGTTAATTGTGTGATGGGTGCAATAATGGCAGAGAACCCTTTGACAAATCTGCAGTAAAAGTTGGCAAATCCAATAAATCGCTGAACCCCCTTTCTGTCACGGATTCAAACGAGGTTATAGGCTCCTCGTAGATCCAATTTGGTAAAGATCCGGGCTGTCCAGAACCTCTGGAAGAGTTTCGGAATGAGTGGAAGAGGGTAACAGTTCTTCACCGTGATTTTATTAAGTTCTCTGTAGTCCACACAGGGCCGGAGGGTGCCATCTTTCTTTTCTACAAAAAAGATACCGGCCCCAGCTGGAGATGAGGAGGGATGAATAAACCCTTTCTCTGTAATTCTGCAGGGCATCCAGTTCTATCTCTGATAATGGGAATATTCATCCAAATGGAATGTCTGCCCCAGCTAACAGTTCAATCGGACAATCATAGGGCCGATGGGGTGGTAATGTGTCAGCTCCCCGTTTATCAAAAATGTCCAAGAATTCTTGATACTCCACAGGAACCTCAGGGTGTGGGTCGGACTGCATCGTTAGACAAGTGGCAGGTTTCTTGGTAGCATTAACAAAGCAGTGCTGAGTGCAGTATGTAGAGGAGAAAATAACTTCTTTATTGGCCCAGTTTATCTGGGGGTCATGGGCTTGTAGCCAAGGAAGTCCCAGAATTACAGGAAAAATGGGGGAGCTGATGATGTCAAAGCGCAAAAATTCTTGATGCCCAGAGTCCGTGGTGGTGAGGATGGGCTTGGTTTCTTGCATGATGAGGCCTGAGCAAGGTAGAGAGCCATCAGCAAGGCAGACCTGGAGGCTTTGCTGCTTCTGATGAAGGGGAATGTGGAGTCTTCCTGGTAATGTACAGTCCAGGAAGCAGCTACAAGCTCCAGAATCATTGATTGCCAGAAGCCGGACCTCCTCTCCCGCCGCCAATAGAATGACAGGAAGGACCAGGTGAGACAAGGAGGGGCCAGCAACCTGAAAGTTTGTTACATGGTGTGAGGGCGATTTACTGTGTCTCACTGGGCAGTGGAGCAAGTAGTGACCGGCACCCCCGCAGTAAAGGTACAGGTTGGCCCGTCGGCGACGTTGCTTCTCCTCTGGAGTGAGTGGAGAGCGGATCATCCCCAACTGCATGGGCTCCCCTTCAGATGCTGCTGCTGGTCTAACAGAACTAGAAGCAGGCAGTTGAGCAGAGATGCCCTTGGGAAGTATCTGGGTGGATGGAGAGGTGTGCAGTCCTTCCGACCATCACACCCGCAGGCGTCTGTCCAGTTTGATGGATAGCTGGATCAGGCCTTCCAAGGTAGTAGGACTTTCAACTCTGGCCAGCTCATCTTCAAGAGTCTCTGAGAGCCCCTACCAGAACTGTTATTTAAGAGCAGCCTCGTTCCACCCGGTATCTGCAGACCATCTCCGGAAGTCCACTGTATAGTCTTCCACAGGGCGACTGCCCTGGAGCAGGATATGCAAGGCTGCCTCAGTGGTGTTTGTGCGCTGGGGGTAGTCATACAGTTGTGCCAAAGCCTCAAAGAAAGTACCAACAGAGTCCAGTGAGAGGCTCTTCTGCTCCAGTAGATTATGTGCCCAGGCTTGGGGTTCCTCGGACAGCAGGGAAATAATAAATCCCACCTTCACAGTCTCCGAGGAGAATGTCCTTGGTTGTAGGGCCAGGTACAAGAAACAGGCATTCTTGAAGGCCTTATATCTCTTCTGGTCACCCTGAATATGATATCACTGTTCTGAAAACATCTGGAAACTGTGTGTGAAGAAAGAAACCAGATGCATGCTCTTCTCTATGCTGTATTTTCAAACACACTATCCAGATGTTTCAAGTGCATGAATAGGGTTTCTCCCCGGTTTTAGGTAAAGTGTTCTATTCTATTTCCAGATGTATGAAGAAAAGATTGAATGTGTGAAGAACATCTGTTATGGTGCAGAACAGATGTTTGTGAATAGCAGATGTGCAAGCATTAGCGGCAATATGAAAAGTGACAGAATAAAAAAAAGTGTTCTTCTTTGAAGAACACTTTTTTTTATTCTGTCGCTTTTCATATTGCCGCTAATGCTTGCACATCTGCTATTCAAACACATTGCAGAACACATGTGTGTGAATAGCAGATGTGCTAGCATTAGCGGCAATATGAAAAGCGACAGAATAAAAAAAAGTGTTCTTCTTTGAAGTTATTTTTTTTCACAAGAAGTTTCTTCTTGTGAAAAAAAATAAGACAGCGAAAAGTATAA
>BLSH010404658.1:60343-70709 GCA_018402905.1 Glandirana rugosa | reverse complement strand
ACAAATACAAAAAAAAAAACGAAGTGAAATAAATAATTCTCGTAAAATCCGAGAAATCTGTCTACGTACTTCTCCAAATATGGTAAGAAATAAGTCCCCCATCATAATTAGGTCCGAAATGTCATCAGTTCTCGAGATTCCCCATCACCCTATACTATTCGTAGAAAGAGCCCCCAGTTAAATGATTCATTCATAAAGGTCCGTTAATCTCTACTAAATTAACACTCCATATTCGTTATCTCAACTCGCTTGGGCCTGACATTTCAAGCCCAGGCATGGCTTGAAACCCCACAGGCCCTGGGCCTGGGCCTGGGCCTGAAAAGTTTTTTTCAGGCCCAAGCCCAGGCCACAAGACCATTAAAACTACTCCCGAACCCGGACTTTTTTTGAAAAGTCCGGGTCCGGGTCCGGGTCCCGGACACCCCAAAGTTCGGTACGGACCCGAACTTTACAGTCCGGGTTCGCTCAACTCTATTGCTTATACCTCACAATTAAATCATCTCTAATTGCCTGGAAATACTTACTTAGTAAATTGACCCCCGAGAAAGATGCTTATCATATCCCACTACCCCTTAGAGCTCTTGACTACTGTAAAGCCTGGATTAATACTACCCCCTGAATAAAGAATGGTATAAACCTCTTCATGCATCTGTCTAAAGAGCCTAAAATGCTCTTAATAAATAAAGTGAAGCAAAAAAAAAAACATAAACATTTTAACCCTGAAACAACTATTGGGATAAATCAGGAAGCTAGGAGATTTCTCACCTTCAAAAGTGTCAAGAAGAAAGGAATCTCACTGTTTTATAATCTATTAGCATCCCACCCATCCAAAGAAAAAACTGGTAACATGATTAAATGGGAGAGGGAAATAGGAAAAACATTCTCCTGTGAAAAATGGTCTAAGGCTATGCTAATTAATAGGAAAGCCTCATCTTGCATAGAAAATTGGGAAAACGCACAAAAAATACTAAACAGATGGTATATTACACCGTTTAGACTGTCTAAAATTTTCCCTCTATCCTCCCCCCTTTGCTGGAGATGTAATACACACACGGGAAACCTAATTCACATATTATGGGAGTGTAAGACACTAAGGAGCTTCTGGAGATCAATATCCAATTTTATAGCCTCCCTAACAGGAAATTTAACTCAGCTAACCCCAGAATTAGCACTACTGGGAATTAATCTAGACATATATCCTACTCCATATAGGACTATTGTAATGAATATTCTGACAGCTGCCAGAATAGCCATAGCTAAACTATGGAAAACAGACCAAGCCCCCAATCTTTCAGAAGTAGTCGGTAGACTCAACACCACTGCCCACTATGAACTCATGATAGCACACAAAAATGGTTCTACTATTAAATTCATTAAACTATGGAAAGAATGGATATCCCACCCTAGAGCATCTCAACTTCTGAAAAACAAGACTAATTACTAAAAATATGTCGGGTAAATCAACAAATTCTGATATTATATAAAGTTGTAACCTCTTACAAAAATCCAGTTTTACTGCTTGTTCCTTGTACATTATTTAGTACCCTAGTTCTATTTGCAGTATGTTCCCTTTGGGGCAAATGGGACTTCTATAATGGGAAAATTTAAGGAACAAGATTTCAATTACATCCTAATCATATTTTGTGATCCTCCTATACCTATACTACTTGTCTTTCAGGTATGCTTAGACACCTTGATCCTCTCCTCGTTCCTTGTTCCTTTCTTCCCCCTCCTGTTGTTATTTATAGATAAATAGAGGATTTAAGTATACAATAATTCCACAATAAGTAAATACGGATACAAAATATTGTAAATACGAAACTTAGCACGATTAATCTGAATTTGTATCTTGGAAAAATCTATATAACCCGTTTATATCTGTATTGTGTTTTGGAAAATCAATAAACATCTTTAAAAGGGAAAAAAAAGAAAATAAGAATTGCTACCACCAGAGGAAGATCCCTCTAAAGATAAACTACCTTGTGGCCGGCTGTCTCCCGGATGGGAAAAAACCTGAAACCCAGGAAGATAATGTTCCCCTATCTTCAACTATTTTTCTTTTTTTCCACCTGGAAAAAGGGGGCCAAACTCCAGCACTCATTCCCCCAACTGTTGAGTGCAGAATATGCTGCTCAGTGAGCTTGCTCACAAAGTTCTTAATGTTTGTTTTTTCTGTTTCTTCTTCTTCTTTTTTTTCTCATTTTGTTTTTTTTCCGAGCATCCACCCACCAACTTCTTGAGAACCATACAATACAAAAGACTTCTCCAAGATATCCAGCTATGCAATCCAAAACATGGCCTACAGAGCATCCGCTTCCTGCCAAGACCATTTAAAGGTAATAACTTTTTGCTTCATGTTATGTGACTATATTCCATATGCAGCGTACAAATCGTATCCCATAAAACCCCCATGACAATCAAAATTGTATCACTGAATGCTCATGGACTTAATAGCCCATATAAATGAAAAATGATGTGGAAAGAAGCAGCTCATTTACGTGACGTGATGTGCATCCAAGAAATGCATTTTCTCAACCAAAAAGCCCCTAAATGTACAAATAAGGACTACCCACGCCTTTTTTTTTTAGCAAACTCAGAAGAAAAAAAAAAGGAGTCATGATAGCCGTCAAAAGTACTGTGGCCTTCCAGCTCCAGGGCTTAACGCAAGACCCTCAAGGAGGGTCCATGATTTTAAATTGTGAAATAAACAATAAATACACAATTGTGAACCTATATGCGCCAAATACCAACCAGTTACGTTTTCTACGTAAAGTGTTCAAAAAAAATTAAAGGTTACAGAAAGGGAGCTTAATAATTTGTGAAGACTACAACACCACCATGAACCCAAATCTGGACATATCTACACCAGCCAATAAAGCAAGCATAATCTATTTACCCATTTCTCCAAGAAACAGAACTACTTGATGTGTGGCGCTACGCTCATCCTCAGGAAAAAGACTATACCTTTTTTTCTTCAGCCCACCAAAATTACTTCCGGATTTATATGTGCCTATTAGATACATCTCTTTTATACAAACTTTTGTCAGCCCAGATTCATCTAATCAGCTGGTTGGATCATGCTCCAGTATCTGTTACTCTAAATGAGGGACGGACACAAGACCAATCCAGAATCTGGCACAACAACATGTTTCTTCTATCGTTGAATCCCACACAAGAAAAGATTGGACCCCAACTCAAGGCATTTTTTTCTTTAAATCCTAGTTCAGAGTCTAATGTATTTAATGTTTGGTGTGCCCCTAAGGTGTTTTGTTGCGGATTATTGATTCAAGTATCTTCAAGGGAGAGGAAAAAGAGGATGCATGCTGTTGACACGCTACTTAATAGAATAAAACATTTAGAAGATTAAAACAAAACAAATTCCACTCATAAACTTAGCCAAGAACTCCTAAAATGACACCAGAAACTTAGATTAATCCTTATATCAGACCAAGAAAAATCTTTACAACAAATGAAAGCTAGATACTATTCTCATAGCAATAGAGCATGTAAATTACTGTCCTCATTGATAAGGACCAGGCAACGAAAAGCCCAGCTCTCTTCCATTAAAGACCCCACTACTGATCTATTAGTATTCCACCTCAAAGAAATAGCCAATGCGTTCCAAATATATTATAAGTCACTATATAATTTAAAGGAAGACCCAACTACATTCCAACCAAATGAGTCAATTATAGCATCATTTTTAGACTCTATAAATCTTCCAAAAATAGACTCAACTATACTAAACAACTTAAACGCTCCAATTACATCACAGGAAATCCAGAAGATAATTAAATCTATGGCACAAAATAAGTCCCAGAAGGTTTTTCGGCAGAGTATTATAAGGCTTTTGGAGAAATATTGATACCTCATCTCACAGCAGTGTGCAACCAAGCGGCGGAATCTAACTCCTTTCCACCTGAACTTCTTCAAGTGGTAGTAGTCACCCTGCCTAAATCAAGGAAAGAACCACATCATCCGAAAAACTTTAAACCGATCTCACTTATCAATACAGATGTAAAAATGTATGCCAAGGTGATTGTTAACAGATTGGCAAAAGTGACTCCACTACTTATAAAAGCTGACCAAGTGGGGTTCGTGTTGGGGAGACAGGCCCCGGATGGTACAAGGAGGATGTTTGACCTCCTTAAACTTGCAGAGAACCGCAGTGCCCCATGAGTTTTTGTAACCCTAGATGTAGAAAAGGCTTTTGATAGGGTGCACTGGGGTTTTCTGCAAGGAGTGTTAAATACATTTGGTATTGAAGGATTCATGAATTTCGCCATATTTGCCTTATACTCCCACCCATCTGCAAAAGTTTTCACCTCTAATGTGATATCAGACCCCTTTCCCATTACTAATGGGACGCGACAGGGGTGCCCGTTTTCCCCTATCACATTTACAATGATTATGGAACCATTGGCAGAAGCCATAAGAGCTAACCCATTTGTTTACAAGACTGAAATAGGAGGGAAATCATATAAAATAGGGTTGTACGTGGATGATGTCATCCTGTCTTTGATACAACCGGCGACCTCCCAGCAACAGCAGCCATAACCCACTTCAGCGAAGCTTCTTACTATAAGCTTAATATATCCAAATCATCAGTTCTCCCAATAGCTATTCTGAAACCAAAATTAGACTCCCTTAAATCTAAATTTGAATATATATGGGAGACTCACTCTTTATCTTATCTGGGAACCACCTTGACAGCCCCTTCCTCCAAAACATATGAAGCCAACTACCCAAATCTTCTAAAAACCCTTATCATAGAAATGTCACAAATATCCACATATGAAATCTCTTGGATTGGACGTATAGCAGCCTTTAAGATGCTGCTACTACCTAGGTTCCTATATTTTTTCAGGACAATCCCAATCCACATTCCTACATCCTCCAAAACCATTAATATAGCATTCAAAAAAATGATCTGGAAAGGTAAGCCAGCTAGGATCCCTTTTCAAACTTTAATCAAACATAAGGAGGAGTGGGCTTACCCCTAATACAATCCTATTATAAAGCAGCTATCCTGGACCAATTAAAGGCGTGGTTCAACCCCTCCTCATCACAAAGATGGGTAGAAATTGAAAAAGCAAGACTTACCATCTCTTCTATTAGCTGCTCAATATGGCCAGATAACGACTATCCCAGACTTACCCTAGGTACAAGCTTACTGGAAGTATGGACCCAACTAATACAACAAACTCCACATCCAGCCCTTCAACAAAAAATAGATGCTCCACTATCGATGTATCAATACTTAATACCCCATCTTAACATAAACTCCTGGATCTCAAAAGGATACAGGAAAATAAAAGATATTAAGGAGGAGCATAAATCATTGATTTTTTTTACTCCTGAATGCAAATAGTCTCTTTTAATAAGAAAAGGGCTTTGGATTTCGTCCATATGCCTTTGTCCCTGTGGAATTATCACCAATTCTCTTATGAGAAAAAAGGAGGGATTTCTTGGTTTTACAAGTATATAAGCTACCCTGAAGATATAAACAAACCACCATTTCAAGTGGCATGGGAAAAGGAACTAGGCAAAACCTTCCTCAAAGAGGAGTGGAAGACAGCTGTCTCCGCCCCTCTCAAATTATCCCATTGCGTAGATCATTGGGATAACAGCTTTAAAATTCTCCATAGAGGGTATAACACCCCATATAAACTTTCCAAAATATAGAAGGACCATTCGCCCTTTTTGTTGGTGGCATTGAGGGTCTATGGGAAACCTTTCATTTTAAATTGTGATAATATCCACACAGTCAGTTGAAAATGGTCTACCTGGAATTATCTGAATGATTAAAAAGATATTTATGTTTGAATGAAGATAAGCTTATTAGGGAATACGATGCTTGGAAAAAATATCCTCTTATTGCCCAGTGAGTGGTGGACATAAGTCAAAGTCTATGACCGCTGTGTATAATTTTACTGCAATAACCTATGCTATAAAATGTGCTGTATCGAATGAAGAATTGTTCAATAAAAACTATTGAAACATAAAAATGTCCAAATCCAGAAAATGTATATATGGTGTTTCTGGCTATTGACTGTAAATATGATACCATAGATGTTATCATTGATGTCCTTGATTAAATCTGATAGGGATGCTGCCGACCCCTGCCAGATAATCAAGATATCATCTATGTATCTAAGGAATGTTTTGAGGTATGGCCATGTGTTACTGTAAATCACCTCCTGCTCCCATTTATTGAGAAAGATGTTTGCAACACTGGGGGGCATATTTGGCCCCATAGAGACTCCTTTAATCTGGTTATAATGTTGTCCTCCATACCAAAAAAAAGTTGTTAATCATGGTTATTTTGAAACCCTTGGAGAATAAATTGTTTTTGCGTAGCTTTTAAATGGCATCCTGTTGTCGGATGTTAGTATACAGTGATCCTACTTCAACTGTAACTAATATGCTCTCGTCATTGATTTTGATATTCTGGAGATGATTGATAACATCTTTGCTATCTTTTAAATATGCAGGTCTTTTCTTTACTAAGGGTTGGAGAAAGACATCAATATACTCTCCTAGCCTGGAGAACAATGAATTCATGCCACTAAGGATGGGCCTCCCTGGTGGTTTCTCTGAGTTTTTGTGTATTTTAGGTACTTGGTATAGTACCGGCATAATGGGAGCATCTGCAACTAGATACCTCTTCTTTTTTTTAATGAGAATATGGTTATCTTCTGCTTTGTTAACTGGTCTTGTAACTGTTGTTTAAGGTCCCTGGTGGGGTCCCTGCTGATCTTTCCATTTCAGTATCATAATCAACTTTACTCAGAATCACAATCCCCCCCTCCCCCTTTGTGGCTCTAATCCCTTCCCAAATATGTTTGTTTTTGTACTCTCTACGTACCGGAATGCGTCTAATGTCTGCCTCTACCATTTTTTTGAAGACCTCTATATATTGATAGGCAGGTGTTTTTGGGTTATAAACAGATTTGTTACGAAGACCACTATGTGTGTGCATAGATGACTTTTGGGTAGTGGTATTGTAGGTATCCTGTGTAGCAAAATATCTCTGTATATTAAGTTTTCTAACAAATTTTTGTAGGTCAATAAATGCTTCAAATTTGTCTAAATTTTTGGTAGATATTTGAGACCCTGTTCTAATACTAACTTTTCTTCCTTCGTTGGTATAACCCCACTTGGATTGAAGGATCCCTCTCCTAGTTCTCTCTTTTTCTTTTTGGTAGACTTCCTCCATCTGCACCCCCGTTTGTGCCATTTGGAGTGTGCAAATTTGTTCGTTCCCATTGGGGTTGTGGGTTGGGAGTGTTGGAATGTGGCTTGTAAGGCTCTCGCCATTCCCTCCATTCCCCCCCCCCACTGGGATTCAAGAGCATAGTTGTGGTTGAAATTACCTCTGCCTCTTCCACTCCCTCTACATCTCCATGGTCCTGAGTGGGTGAGTGGGTAGGCGGGCCCCTAGGTAGGTTGGGTGATGAGCATTGTGCATTGTATAGGGGTTTATACCTATTTGAAGTCTGGATGGGGTGCTATGGGGAGTATGTTCTCCCCCTAGAGGCAGACTGAAGTGGTCGCTGGGGTGTGTGGGTGTTAACTGCTTGGGATCTGGAAAAACTATCTTGTAGGGCTTGGATGTTTTTGACTTCATCCACATTGCCTTCTACTGTAGTGTGGGCATTTTCTTGCCATTTGTATATCTTTTTATTTGCATAATCTTTTTTTTTTTTTATCTCTGATGTACTTTTTTGGTTTTAGTTTCCTTCTCTATTTTTTGTACTGCCTCTAATAGTTTTGTTTGTTTATAAAGATATTCAGCTGAATTCATATAGGGTGTTAAATGTCCCCTAAGTTCAGCTATTTTGTTTTTGATAATTTTCCATTTGCATTTTCTCCTATTAATTATTATTCCCAGAAATTTTTGTTCACACTGACCAAAAAATTCCAGCTATTTATCCACTAGATCTGGTTTTGCCATCACATCATTGGGACCTAGATCCCATCTTAGACTTTGAGGGGGTTATAAAATCTTTAACATACTGCTCAAGCGTAGCAATGTCCCACCATGTTCCTATCTATTTATCTGTACATGTTCTAAGTTGTTTAAACCCTTGATCCAAATCATATTGTTGTGCATTATCTGATTGATTAAAACGATCTTCAATATCAAAAGTTCTACCTCCCATATAGTTAAATACATCCATGGCTGCTTAAAGAAACACTGTGTAAGTGACAAGCAAATGATGAAAATTGGGATCTCAGCGCCAAAGGATATACAATCAATACAAAATGAATGTTTAAGACTATAAAAAAATGAAAAGTGCCAGCAGCGGTGAAAAACTTGCATAAAAGCAAATCACAAATTGATATAATATTAAAAACAATTGCTGCGCTAGGCTTAATAAAAGTGGTAACAATAAAAAAGTCCATATAAGCAATCCCAGACTGTTATGATAAAGTGCTTGTGCTGATTAGTCTATTCTGCTCTAATAGTGCTCAGACAGGGTGCCCCACATGGATGTGAACTCACCAATAGGAGTTGACCCACTATCTCTAGTGTGGTCTAATGCGCGTGTTGAGTAACCCCTGTAGGTTCTATGGTTGCCGGCTTGCTTAATGGTAATCCATCACATGTGTGCAGAAAAAAACACAATCCTCATTCGTCAAATCTAATCAAATTTTATCACCTGCTGTTAGCATTTGCGTGCTTACATTCTAAATTTATATGCTTATCAGAATGTCCTATAGATTGAAAACATTAATTTAAAATAAAAATAGAGGCATAGGAATGGCTTCCTACACCAATTTGGGCCGATTTCCCCATGAGAAATCACATGCCAACAGGTCGGGTGCCAGGCAGAGGCCCCAGTAAATCTGAGTGATTCCTTTTTTTATTTTATTTAATACATTTTTATAAACGGCATTGCGCAATGAGGATTGTGTTTTTTCCTGCACACATGTGACAGATTACCATCAAGCAAATTGGCAACCATAGAAACCTATAGGGATTACCCCACACGCACATTAGACCGTGATAGTGGGTCAACTCCTATTGGTGAGTGCACATCCATGTGGGGCACCCTGTCTGATCATGTCCTTAGTCTCCTTGTCTTCAGCAAACCGTTTGTGAGCTTTCTTGTGCATTATCCTTCAAAGAGGCTCCCTTCTGGGATGACAGCAATGCAGACCAATTTGATGCAGTGTGCGGTGTATGATCTGAGCACGGACAGGCTGACCCCCACCCCTTCAACCTCTGCAGCAATGCTGGCAGCACTCATAGGTCTATTTCCCAAAGACAACCTCTGGATATGACACTGAGCACGTGCACTCAACTTCTTTGGTCGACCATGACAAGGCTTGTTCTGAGTGGAACCTGTCCTGTTAAACGGCTGTATGATCTTGGCCACCATGCTGCAGCTCAGTTTCAGGGTCTTGGCAATCTTCTTATAGACTAGGCCATCTTTATGTAGAGTAACAAATATTTTTTTCAAATCCTCAGAGAGTTCTTTGCCATGAGGTGCCATGTTGAACTTCCAGTGACCAGTATGTGAGAATGAGAGCGATAACACCAAATTTACCACACCTGCTCCCCATTCACACATGAGACCTTGTAACACTAACAAGTCACATGACCTTGGGGAGGGAAAATATCTAATTGGGCCCAATTTGGACATTTTCACTTAGGGTTGTACTCACATTTGTTGCCAGTGGTTTAGACATTAATGGCTGTGTGTTGAGTTATTTTGAGGGGACAGCAACTTTACACTGTTATACAAGCTGTACACTCCCTACTTTACATTGTAGCATTTCTTCAGTGTTGTCACATGAAAAGATATAATAAAATATTCACAAAAATGTGAGGGGTGTACTCACTTTTGTGAGATACTGGCCCTGATTTACTATACCTCCCAAATCTACTCCAGTAGTGCCTTAAAATAACTCCCAATTAAAGGCAATTACAACTTCAACTCTCACAGACTGGAGTAAATTAACACACATGCGAGCTCTATTTGCCTGTGAAGATGCCTCTCAGATCACATGTTCTAAGCGCTGGATGTTAGCTGGGATGAACTTGTGGTTTCAGAATTCCTCCATTTAATGCTTGTATGCAAATTCATTGCCATAAAAAAAACATTACCACCCCCTCTCTCTAATTTTAACAACCTTAAGCCTCGTACACACGGGTCGACGATCGTACGACCGAACGGCTCAAATCATATGTTGGCTGTTGTATCTCGCATACTGACATGCACTACACGATCGTATGAACAAGCCGAACGTAGTGACGTGCTATGAACGTATAAAGAGAACGTTCAGGTGCATGTAATTAGTGTCCGGCCGTTCCTGACTTCTGAGTATGCGAAACGTATGTTCGTAATTTACCTCC
>BLSH010404658.1:18498-29359 GCA_018402905.1 Glandirana rugosa | reverse complement strand
CACAATCAAATGTAATTAACCCTTAGCACAGTCTTTTCCTAACATTGCCCCCCCCCCCAAGGGGCAGCCTCCGGATGCCCAAACAGACACTTCTTTCTTGGCGGTTCCTTTTGAAAGCTTGGATTAAGTCTGCGGCGTGGATGTTTGACTCTGGTTGCCAGGAGTTTTCCTCTGGGCTGTATCCTTTCCATTTCACCAAATATTGGGTTGCACTACCCCTCTTCCGGCAGTCCAGGATGGCCTCGACCTCAAACTCCTCCTCTCCATTTACTAGAACTGGATCTGGTGGAGCCTTCTTCTGTCCCGGGAATGGGTCTGGAGGGACTGGCTTCAGCAGGGATACGTGGAACACTGGGTGAACATGTAATGATGAGGGTAGGACCAGTTCGTAAGCCACCCTATTGATCCTTTTCTTCACCGGGAAAGGGCCAGCTTTCCAGCTCACCCCGTCTTTTCTTATCAAAGGCTCCCTTACTGAGTTCCGTGGTTTTGGCAAGCGTATCCCGTAGGAGCTGATTGTTCCTTTCAAAGAATTCTAGGGTTTCCTGAACCACTGGTACTGTACTCTCAGGGACTGAACCGGGAAGGAAAGTTGGGTGGAAGCCGTAGTTCGCCCAGAATGGAGACTGTTTGGTGGCCGAGTGAACCGGGTTGTTGAAGGCGAACTCGGCCAGTGGTAGTAGAGAGGCCCAGTCGTCCTGAGAGAATGAGGAAAAACATTGAAGATATTGCTCCAGGGTCTGGTTCGTTCTCTCAGTTTGGCCATTGGTCTGGGGATGGTAAGCCGAGGAAAAGGACAATTCAATCTCCAATGCAGAACACAGGGCCTTCCAGAACCTGGAGGTAAACTGGACCCCGCGATCTGACACAATATTGAGCGGTACTCCACGAAGTCGGATAATTTCCTGAACAAAGATTTCTGCAGTTTCTGCGGCGGTAGGTGTGCCTTTCATAGGCAAAAAATGGGCCATTTTGGTCATGCAGTCTACGACCATAAAGATGGTGGTGTATCCCTGGGATGGAGGTAGCTCGACAATAAAGTCCATCGCTATCCAGGTCCAGGGGCATTCAAGCACCGGGAGTGGATTCAAGAGACCCCAAGCTTTGGCCTTGTCAGTCTTGTTTTGGGTGCATATAGCGCATGGGTCGGTGTACTTCCTGCAGTCTTCTTCGGCAAGAGGCCACCAGAAGGAGCGTGAGAGCAGTTCAAATGTTTTACAAGCTCCAAAGTGCCCCGCCAATTTGTGGTTGTGGCACAATCCTAGGATAGCAGGACGTTGCTCTACCGGGACAAAGATCCGGTGACCATACCACCATAGACCGTCTTTGACCAGCAGCCTGGGATCCGAGGGGCCAGTTGAGCCAGCAAGAGATCTTCTGATCTGTGACAGCAGATCTTCTTGAGTGAGCAGGAAGTTTCTAGAAGGGAGAATTGTGTCTGGAGGGGAACAGTTGCTGGGATCACAGAACATTCGGGAGAGGGCATCCGGCTTGACGTTTTTTGACCCTGGCCGGTAGGTCAAGTGAAACTGAAATCCTGAAAAGAAAATAGCCCAGGGGGCCTGGCGGGGTTTTAACCTCTTGGCAGTTCTTAAATACTCCAGGTTCTGGTGATCTATGTATATCAGGATGGGGTGAGTGGCCCCTTTGAGTAGGTACCGCCATTCTTCAAGTGCTGCTTAAATTGCCAGGAGTTCTCTATCCCCCACGTCGTAGTTCTTCTCCGGTGCAGATAGCTTACGGGAGAAAAATGCGACGGGATGGAGCAAGGCCTTGGATCCTTGTCTCTGGGAGAGAACTGCCCCGACCGCGGTTTCCGAGGTGTCCACCTCTAGCACATAGGGCAAAGCTGGGTCAGGGTGCTTCAGGATGGGCGCTGTGGTAAATAAACCCTTTAGGGTCTGAAAGGCCGTTTCAGCCTCTGAAGACCACTGGAAACGGATGTTCTGTTTCGTGAGTTGCGTGATAGGAGTGATGATGGCAGAGAACCCCTTTATAAATTACTTGTAAAAATTTGCAAAGCCCACAAAACGTTGGACCCCTTTCCTGTCTGTGGGTGCCGGCCAATCCAGGATAGTAGAGACCTTCTGCGGGTCCATTGTGATACCGGTCACAGAGATGACTAGACCAAGGAACTGAATGCTTGATTGGTCAAAGGCACATTTTTCAGCCTTGGCATATAGCCCATGCTGCCGGAGGCGTCCCAGGACCTTGGCTACATGCTCACGGTGCTCCTCCAGGGATGAGGAAAAAATCAAAATATCATCTAGGTAAATGATCACAAACAGGTCTAGGTAGTCCCTGAACACATCGTTCACAAAGTGTTGTAAAGTTGCGGGGGCGTTACATAGGCCAAAGGGCATGACCAGGTACTCGTAGTGCCCGAAGCGAGTACAGAAGGCGGTCTTCCGTTCATCGCCTTCCCGGATGCGAACTAGGTTGTACGCCCCCCGCAAGTCAAGTTTAGTGAAAATGGTGGCGGACCCCAGCCTTTGAAACAGCTTTGGTACCAGGGGTAAGGGGTAACGGTTCTTGACCGTAATCCGGTTGAGCTCCCGGTAGTCGATGCAGGGGCGTAAGGAGTGGTCCTTTTTCTCCACAAAGAATATGCCAGCCCCTGCAGGGGACGTGGAAGGTTGGATGAAACCCCTTTCCAGATTCTCATCTAGGTAGGCCTTGAGGGCCGCCAACTCAGGTTCTGAGAGAGGGTACATTTTCCCAAAGGGCACTTCTGCTTCTGGCAGGAGCTCTATAGAGCAGTCATATGGACGGTGAGGGGGAAGTTTCTCAGCCCTTTTCCTACTGAACACATCCAAATAACTGTGGTAAGCTGCAGGGACTGACTGGCGGGTTTCAGGATCAGAGTCCGCGTCCAGACAGCCCAGGAGGGGCGTAATAACTTCAACCCATTTTAGGCAGTGCTGTTGGCAGTACTGAGATTGGAACCTAATAGTCCCGAGGGTCCAATCTATAGAATGGCTATGCGCCCGGAGCCAGGGCAGGCCCAAGATGATGGAGCACAAAGGAGACGCTATTACGTCAAGAAGGAGGAGCTCCTGATGGCCATCGGCCATGGTAGCAGGTAGAGGAGCAGTTGCGTGGGTGACCGTGCCAGACTTAATAAGGGAACCATCTGCCAAACGGATGACAAGTCCCTGGGTCTTCGGCAGAAGAGGGATTTGATGAAGGGCTGCAAAGGTTTCGTCCATAAAGCAGCTACATGCTCCTGAGTCAATGATGACTGGGACTTGCAAAGTCCCTCTAGGAAGCTGCAGGGAGAGAAGGACCATGAGGTGGGATACTGGGTTCAGTAGCAGGGGTGAGTCACTGGTAGCGACTTGAGGGCGCTTACCGCGCTTGGCGGGACAGAATCTGACCCTGTGTCCGGGTTCCCCGCAGTAAAGACACAGGTTCAGGGAGGACCTCCTTTGTCTCTCTTCCGGGGTGAGAGAAGGGCTCAGGAGCCCTAGCTGGATTGGCTCCTAAGTATCCGGAGGAGAGGGGGAGGAGGTCGCAGAGGCAAAGGGAGTCGGTCTGGGGTAGCCAGGAACCCGAGGTGGCATCCAGATGGAGCGTGGGGATCCTGGGGTTCTTTCGGCTCGACACTCCCTAAGGTGCCAGTCAATCCGGATGGCCAGATTGATGAGTGCCTCCAGGGTTGAGGGTACCCCCACACGGGCCAATTCATCCTTGAGGGATTCAGATAGACCTAAACGGAAGCGGTGGCAGAGGGCGGCATCGTTCCATGCCGTATCGGCGCTCCACCGCCTGAATTCCACCACGTAGTCCTCAGCGGGGCGGCAACCCTGCTGGAGGGTATGTAATGCAGCCTCCGCGGTGGCCGCCTGGTGGGGGTCTTCGTAAAGGCGAGCCATGGCTTGGAAAAACAGGGCCAGAGTGGAGACCTCTGGGGCTCGCTGCTCCCACAACCAATGTGCCCAGGCCTGGGGCTCTTCCTGTAGCAGGGATATAACAAGTCCCACCTTCGTAGCTTCCAGCAAGAAAGTACGAGGCTGAAGGCCAATATATAGTTCACAAGCATTGCGGAAGCTCCGGAACTTCCGGCGGTCCCCAGAAAACGTATCTGGCAGGGGGACTTTGGGTTCGGATGGTAAGGCAACAATGGTGTGACCTGCGTCCTGGCCACTCCCAACAGCTGCAGGTATGGAGAGTTCCTGAACCCATTCTTCCAGCCGGGTATAGCCCTCCTGCAGAGTCTTGACCGCCTGTGTAAGGCCAGCCAGATGTACACAAAGTTCATCCCTAGCAGAGGGTGCTCCCTGCGCAGACTCAGACATGGCTGTCCGTTGCTGTCACGCACCTGGTGGTGGAGTCTGTCTTGTGCAGGGAGCAACCACTCTTACGGCCCTGGTTTGGGAACCCCTGGTAGAGCAGACAGGAAGTTCGGGAGCACAGGGGGGCACAAGGGTCGGACAGGATCACTGGTGATGGTGTGAAGGGTCCAGTTGTGGCTCGTACAATAGAAGAGTGGTGGTGCAAGCTGAGGTCGTCAACTGGCTGGCAAAGCGGTACAGGTGGAGTAGGCAGAGGGGTTGTCAGGTGCAGGCAAGGTCGTCAACAGGCAGGCAGATGAAGTACACAAGGATCAAGCAGGAGAATGGTTGTGGGCAAGCTGGGGGCCGGTGCAGGTGGAGATCAATCAACGTCAGGAACAAGTCGGGTGACAGGAACAGGAAATCAGGATACAGACTACTCAGGAACACTCACACGCTGTAGAACAGACAGCACTTGCTACAGGAAGCAGGAAGTTTAAATAGAGCTGCTCATCCAGGATATAGAGGAAACCACAATCAAATGCAATTAACCCTTAGCACAGTCTTTTCCTAACACCACCTCTGTGGGGTAGACCCTCAATTGGATCACGTCTGCCCCACAGACTCACAGCCACCACATGGGGCTCCTGACATTTTCATATCCAGGGATTCTTCCCCTAGATATACACAGGTATCCAGCAGCCCTACCTTTCATCCCTCACGGCACTTACACCGCTATCTCTCCCATTTCCATCCTTTTTGTCCTCCGCTTCCCACCCCTCTATGCTGTTGACCTTTTCATCCTACACATCCACCATCTTTCCCAGTTCAGTGCCTACACTTGCCCTTGGTGGTAGTCTTCTCTCTTTACCTCACTCACCCTGTGCTCCATCTCACCTATGCACTACTTTGTTATGTTTTTATGGTATTTAGTGTCCAGTACTACATATATACTTAATGTCACATTGTTTTTTAGATTACGTGGAGCCATGGGAATTTAGTATACAACTTTGTCGGTGTGGATGACCTGACTCTCTGGGGCTCTGTGGGTCGGCCTGGCCCTGGATTTCTGGTCCCCTAAGCTCCCGGTATGAGCAATTGGGGGTGGTCCACATTTCTGTCCTAGAAGCCTACTTTTGGAGAACCATTGTTTACATGTAAGTAGGGCAGTTTGACCTCTTTCCAGGCTGTTTCTCCCTTATCCCCTTTTGGATGTGTATTTACACATTCCCTGGCTTATGGGGACAATTGTTTGTTGTTTTGAGCTTTATACACATCACATACTATTTTTTTGTTTTATAGATATTGTACCCTGCATGCACCTGCTCCTGAACGAGGTGGTGTAATCCCCGAAACACGTAGAGCTTACATGATGCATGCATATATGTTTTTAACCCATGAATTTTATGTGATGTCATTTTGTATAGAAACATTTTTATGTGGACCAGCATTGACTTACATGTGTCTTTTTTATATTTTTTTTATATGTATTATGTTGCTATTGGTTTATGAATAAAATACTTTTGACTGGCATTTGGTCCCCTCCTTGTGCCTCACTCAAAGTCCCAAACCTCTTGTTCGCTATGCTATACAGGGATGGAGGCACCCACCTGTACCAGCTAACACATTCCAGCTCCATTGAGTCGAGTACTCAGGAAACAAATTACAAATTACTTACACGATGGTACAGGTTGCCAGCTGTCCTGTCTAGAATATACCCCTCCACATCAGATCACTGTTGGAGAGGGTGCGGCCAGTTGGGTACACTCATACACATATGGTGGGAGAATCCGATAGTGAGGCCCTATTGGGAGGATATACAAAAACAAATAAAGACGATATTGGGCTTAGACATACCCCTTACCCCACAACACTTTCTTCTACACACCCCCCTCATCCCTGATAACCAATATTAAAAAAGTGCCTTACCACATCTCCTAAATGCCGCTAAGAGCCTGCTACCTAGCTATTGGAAGCAGACCCATGTTCCCAACCATGAAGACTAGGTGTGGAAGGTAGGGGAGATAAAAGAAGCAGAAGAATGGGTGGTTACCTGTAAAGGGAAGAGGGATAAGTTCCATGCTACATGGGCTCAATGGATAGAGTTTATCTCTGATCCTCCAGCTTAGATATTGCACTGCTAGAGTTAGCAGAACCCTCCCTTAGAAAAAAGATGCTTGGGGTAGCAAGGTACATCTGACTAAATTCTCTAAGGCGACTTGAGGGGGGCAAGTGCCCTTGAAAACCTTTCTGTGGCAGTGATCATTGGTGTGAGTGAACATCTCTTCTCTCCCCGCAAGGAGTACAGGTGCATGTGTAAGGGGTAGACTATTTTCCATCTGTCTTTATGTAGATACCCTCTCTCCTCCCTGTCTTGGAGGGGGTCTCCCGCTGTGGTGGTGCACTGCCCTGGCATACCCTTGGCTGGCCTTTTGGCTGGAGAAGGTTATATGGAGGTATTTTATGCACCCCTTCTTTGCTGGGGGCAGGAGGGGGTGGGGTACTAGCGCACTGGGAGATACCTGGGTCAGATGATCACCTTGAGAACTGGAGAGGGTCCCTGCATATGCACAACTCTTAAAGTAAGCAATCCTTATGCCAATGTTATAACCTGCCCCCCTAGGGGACAGGTGGGTTAATGCAACCATAAAGAGGTCTGTGGAATGTGACAATCTATGCTGAGGTTTGTAACACAGATACTTACCTCTTACTTATAATGGAACGTGAGTCTATTATGTGTACTCTTGTTGTTCTATCATAAATAAAGGTTACATAAAAAAAGACAAGTGTGTCTTGCCTACAGTCAAGCATGGTGGTGGGAGTGGTATGGTCTGGGGCTGCATGAGTGCTGCCAGCACCGGGGAGCTACAGTTCATTAAGGGAACCATGAATGCACCACCACATTATGGGTGTCAGGTCCGAGCATTCCTAGATGAACAGTTTCCTGGAAAGTGGATTGGTCATCATGGGCCAGTTGAATGGCCCCCAAGGTCTCCCGATCTGACCCCCTTAGACTTTTATCTTTGGGGTCATCTGAAGGCAATTGTCTATGCTGTGAAGATACGAGATGTGTAGCACCTGAAACTACGGATACTGGAAGCCTGTGCTCGCATTTCTCCTGCGGTGTTGCTATCAGTGTGTGAAGAGTGGGAGAAGAGGGTTGCATTAGAAACATAGAAACATAGAAAAGTGATGGCAGAAAAAGACTGAGTAGTCCATCGAGTCTGCCCCTTTTTATTTATTTATTTATTTTTTATTTATTTATTTATTTTTTTTATATTCTTTTTTTTTTTTTACATTAACCTTGTTGTCTGACTATGGATTTATGTTTATCCCAAGCATGTTTGAAGCCATTTGCTGTTGACTGTCTCACAACCTCTGTTGGTAGTTTATTCCAATCATCAACCACCCTTTCAGTAAAATAATACTTTCTAAGATTAGTTTTGAACTTCCCCCCAGTTAGTTTGAGGTCATGTCCCCGTGTTCTTGATTTTGGTTTCATATTGAAAAGACTGCCCTCCTGAACCTTATTCACCTCCTTGATGTATTTAAAGGTTTCAATCATGTCTCCCCTCTCCCTTCTTTCCTCCAGACTGTACATATTAAGTTCCTGAAGTCGCTCTTGATATGTTTTATCCCCCAGACCTTTCACTATTTTTGTTACCCGTCTCTGAACTCATTCTATCTTATCAATATCTTTTTGTAAGTGTGGTCTCCAGAACTGGACACAGTATTCTAAGTGAGGTCTCATTAAAGATCTATATAGAGGAACCAGAACCTCCTTCCTCCTGCTGGTGATCCCTCTACTGATACATCCCAGAATTCTATTTGCTTTTCCCACTGCCTACTTACACTGTTTGCTCATTTTGCAATCATCTGAAATAAGCACCCTCAAATCTTTTCCTTCTGTAGTGCTGGCTAACACTGTGCCCCCAATGCTGTACTCTCTAATCGGATTCTTTTTCCCTAGATGCATTATTTTACATTTAGAAATATTGAACTGCAGTCTCCACTGCTTTGACCAATCTTCCAGCAATGCCAAATCATGTTCCATGTTAAAGACACCTCCAGGGATATCAACCCTATTACACATCTTTGTATCATCAGCAAAGAGACATACATTGCCCAGCAAACCTTTAGTTATATCACTTACATATAGGTTGAATAGAACAGGACCCAATACAGAGCCTTGTCCAACACAATGGGCAGCACATTGAACACATTTTATAAGTGGTCAGAAACTTGTAAATAACTCATGAAAGAATAAAGTTATGTTAAAACCAAGCACACCATTGTTTTTCTAGAAATTCTCAATAAGTTTGATGTGTCACATGACCCTCTTCCTATTGAAAAAACAAAAGTTGGATTCAAAATGGCCGACTTCAAAATGGCCAACTTCAAAATGGCCGCCATGGTCACCACCCATCTTGAAAAGTTTCTCCCCTCACATATACTAATGTGCCACAAACAAGAAGTTAATATCACCAACCATTCCCATTTTATTAAGGTGTATCCATATAAATGGCCCACCCTGTATTGAAACAGAGCATGATGCCCTCTCTTCGGAGACTGGGCCTCAGGGCAGTATTCCAACATGATAATGACCCCAAACACACCTCCAAAATGACCACTGCCTTGCTAAAGAAACTGAGGGTAAAATTGATGGACTGGCCAAGCATGTCTCCAGACCTAAACCATATTGAGCACCTGTGGGGCATCCTCAAACAGAAGGTGGAGGAGTGCAAGGTCTCTAACATCCACCAGCTCCATGATGTTGTCATGGAGGAGTGGAAGAGGACTCCAGTGACAACCTGTGAAGCTCTGGTGAACTCCATGCCCAAGAGAATTAAGGCAGTGCTGGAAAATGGGGTGGCCACACAAAATATTGACACTTTGGGCCCAATTTGGAAATTTTCACTTACTCAGTTTTGTTGCCAGTGGTTTAGATATTAATGGCTGCGTGGAGTTATTTTGAGGGGACAGCAAGTTTACACTGTTATACATGTTTTGCACTCACTACTCTATATTGTAGCAAAGTATAATTTCTTCAGAGTTGTCAAATGAAAAGATATAATAACATATTTACAAACTGTGAGGGGTGTACTCACTTTTGTGAGATACTGTATAGCAAGTATCTCCATGATTAGGTAAGCACTTATTTAGGCAAGAGGAACACTAAGAATAGATTTAGACGTGTGCCCCCTTTCCTCTGAAGCCTGATACACATTTGGATTGCCCTTCAGAGGCCACTGACAGGCAGTGAGAAAGAATAGCAATGCCTCCTCTCTGCCTAACTACTTTTTTGCTGTAAAACTCACAGCAACAGGGCATTTGTGGTACTTCCCCATTTCCTTGAATGTGTAGCAATCGGCAGGCAGCAATCCTTCCAATCACTACATGTCTGTTAAAAAAAAAAGCAAAGCACCATGACTAGAGTTGAGCGGACACCTGGATGTTCGGGTTCGTCTGGTTCAGCCGAACTTTGCGGAAAAGTTCGGGTTTGGTACCGAACTTGACCCGAACTTTACCCCGGACCTCGAACCCCATTGAAGTCAATGGTGACCCGAACTTTTGGGCAATAAAATGGCTGTAAAAAAGTCCTGGAAAGGGCTAGAGGGCTGCAAAAGGAAGCAAAATGGGGCTAAGGAGTAGGACAAGTGCCCTACAAACAAATGTGGATAGGGAAATAACTTAAAATCACAAAAAAAAAAAAAAAATGGGAGGAGGAGGTTGATGTGGAGTAGGAGCCTAGAGGTTGACTAGGCCGTGACTGTGAAACCACCAACACCAGCAGTACCACAACCATGTCCCTTATTTGACGCTCTCCTCATTCTGGACACAAATGTACTATGTAGCACTATTTATTAATACTAAAACAAAAGAATATTATATTATTATTATTTTTATTTTTTTTAAAGAAAATTGTAGATGCACTTTTTATTTTTGTGCAAGAAATGCACCGCTCACACCAGCAGCAGGAACCTCTCCCTACACCAGTATGAGATGATTTTAGAATGATCAATAATCTGTCTTTCACAGCACCGACGGGAACCTGCTCCTACTGCATTGTGAGATGATTTTAGAACAATAATCTCCCCCTCACAGCACCGACAGGAACCTCACCCTAATGCAGTAGTAGATGGTTTTAGAATGATAAACTCTCCCTCAGAGCACCAACAGGAACCTCTCCCTAATGCATTAGGAGATGGTTTTAGAATGATAAACTCTCCCTCAGAGCACCAACAGGAACCTCTCCCTAATGCAGTAGGAGATGGTTTTATAATGATAAACTCTCCCTCAGAGCACCAACAGGAACCTCTCCCTAATGCAGTAGTAGATGGTTTTAGAACTGTAATCTCTCCCTCAGAGCACCAACAGGAACCTGTCCCTGATGCAGTAGCAGAGAATGATAATCTCTCCCTCAGAGCACCAACAGGAACCTGTCCCTAATGCAGTAGTAGATGGTTTTAGAATGATAATCTCTCCCTCAGAGCACCAACAGGAGGAACCTGTCCCTAATGCAGTAGTAGATGGTTTTAGAATGAATAGTAAGATTTTGGTAGATGATGACGTAATCCCTGTCCAAG
>BLSH010404658.1:0-14285 GCA_018402905.1 Glandirana rugosa | reverse complement strand
GTAGGGATGGCACTGTACCCATGTATGATGCCTGCCAGTGCCATCCCTAACAGTGCTTGTTACACCAGTGCCCACCTGTGCCACCTAAAAGTGCCCACCTGTGCCACCTAAAAGTGCCCCCTATCAGTGCCCATCAGTGCCCAGTGCCACTTATCAGTGCCGCCTAGGAGTGTCCATCAGTGCCGCATATCAGTGCCACGTATCAGTGCCCGTCAGTGTTGCTTGTCAGTGCCGCCCATCAGTGCTGCATATGTGCCCCATCATCAGTGCAACCTTATCAGTGCCACCTCATCAGTGCCAATCTGTACTGCCTCATCAGTGTCCGTCAGTGTAGCCTCATCAGTGCCCATCAGTGTAGTCACATCAGTGCCCGTCAGTGAAGGAGAAAATGTACTTTATACAAATTTTTGTGACAGAAACAAAGAAAAATGTTATTGGTTTTGAAGTGGTTAACTATGGAAAGTTCTTTTTTTTTGTTTGTTTACAAAATTTTTATTGGAAGGAAATAAAGGAGGATACAAACATATACATATACCATATTATTGAACTATATGATAAGGTGAGGAGACAACCATAGGGAATAACATCACAGATGATGACTACAGTAGATGAGGTAAATATCATACATTTGTTTATAATAAAGGATTGCGGTAGGGTATATTGCTAGAAAGTAGTAGGGTCATATTCAGTGAGAGTGACTATAAGAGCAAATCATGAAATATCCCAGTATGACCACTTATCTTTAAGGATGTGTCTTGAATCACGCAAAGTATGGAGGATGTATTCTGTGATTTTCACCTGGTCCATTCTATGTAGGACTTGTGACCAAGAGAGATTTTTTGAGAGCCAGTTACATGCTATCATCCACTGAATCGCACTAAATAAAGTATGTATTAGTCTTAGGCATGGGATGGGAGTATCCGGTATAGATTGGAAGAGTAGGCATATTTGTGGTGTTAGTGGGATCTGTCTATTCAGGAATTTTGAAGTTCTATTGTGGGCTAAGTTCCAGATTTATTTGACGTAATCACATTCCCAAAATGTGTGGAGGAGAGTGCCTAATACATTACATCCTCGGAAACATGTCTGGGGGGAGGATGGGTACATCAAATTTATCTTGGCGGGTGTAAGATACCATCTAATGAGAAGTTTGGTGGGTGTTTCTCTGAATGCAGTTGCTTGATTACATTTGTGTGAGTTGTCTATCATATTGTACCAGTCTTTGATAGATATAGTTTGATCGAGATTTTCTTCCCATTTAATCATAGCTTGTGTTTTTAGTGGTTGTGTAATGTCTATAATATGTTTGTAAAGAATTGAGATCATACCTTTCCCCCTAGGAGAGTGTATACATATAGTCTCTAGTGGGGTGAATGGTGTGTTTAAATTTGATGGGAAATATTTTTTATAAAAATCTTTGATGATAGAGTAATGATGGAGGGTGGCTTCTGGGAAATTGTATTTATCTTTGATTTTTTTCTAGGGGAAGGAAAATGCCATCTTCCGTGAGAGAAAGTAAGTTAGTGAGCTTGTGATTCTTCCATATAGAAAATGCAGAAGTATCTCGAGGGTCGATTAGTGCTGTTTTTTCACCAATATACGATGCCAATGGAGGGGGCTGAGAAATAAGATTGAGTGTATCTTTGTGTCTGGACCAAAATTGATGTAACTGGGCCACTATGCTGTTACGTTGTTGCAGTTGTCTATTTTTGATTGTTTTTGACCATAGAATTCCATTTATATAGAAGGGAGAAATAGAGGAGGATTCGAAGGTTAACCAAGGAATGTCCTTGGGGTCAGCCGACCACTGTGTAAGATGCGTCAGTCTAGCTGAAATATAATAATGCCAGATGTTAGGCAAACCAAAGCCGCCTGATTTAGAGGGTCTATAAAGTGTTATGAGATTACATCTAGGTTTTTTTCCTGACCAAATAAATGAGTTGATGTCTTTGTGTAATTTATCCAGCCTGTATTTAGGGATGTTGATTGGGAGTGAGCAAAGTGAAATAGAAGTTTGGGAAGGATTGTCATTTTGATGGCACATAATTTACCCAGGAAAGAAATGTGAAAGGTGGACCAGGATTTTAGAAGCTTTCTAATATAAGCAAAGAGGGGAGGGTAGTTATGTTGGTACAGTGTATTGAAATTTGGGATGATTTGGATACCTAGATATCTAAAAGAATGAGGGCACCAAGTGAATAGGAAATTAGTTTTGATAAGTTGGGAGGTGTTAGTGGGTATGTTTATAGGTAGGATTGAGCATTTTGAAAGATTAACTTTAAGGTCAGAGATCTGATGAAAATGATCTAAAGTCTGTATCAGTACTTGGATGGAACTAATTGGGTCAGATAAAAAAAAGATGGAGTCATCTGCATAGAGACTAAGCTTGTATTCTCTCTGATCTTTGATATATCCTTTAATATTGTTGTTGTTTCTTATATATATCGCTAGAGGTTCTAATGCTAAGGCGAATAATAGAGGAGACAGAGGGCAGCCTTGTCTCGTGCCTCTATATAGCGGGAAAAATTCTGAATTTGCGCCAGGAATTTTGATTCTTGTTTGGGGAAGATGATATAATGCTTTGTATCCATGGAAAAAGGAGTCCTTAATGCCAAATTATTTGAGCGTGAGATCCAGATATGACCATCCCACACTGTCAAAAGCCTTGTTAATGTCTAGGCTTAAAAGACTGACAGGGCGGGAGGTGTGAATGGAATCTTGAACAATATTTGCGACTAGCCTGATGTTATCCGTAATGTGTCGGTGTGGCATAAATCCTGTCTGGTCTACATGTATTAAGGAGTTAATCACTTTTGCTAATCTATCTGCCAGAAGAATCTTTAAATCATTATCTAGGACAGATATGGGACGATAGTTTTGGGGCAGGGAATGGTCTTTAAGTGGTTTGGGGAGAAGGGACACACGTTCAGACAATACACTGGCTGCAGGGCAGGCCAGCACCTCCAAGGCATTAAGGGCAAGCTCAGGCCATGTGCCCAATTTGGAGACCCAGAAGTTGAATGGGGCAGACCCATCAGTCAGTACGTGTAGGCGTGTGCACACATACTGTTCCACCATGTTGCGAAATGCTGCCTCCTGCTAAGACGTTGCCTATCAGCTGGTGGTGCTGTTTGTTGTGGCGTGCTGCTGACAAAGCTTTTCCACATTTCGGCCATACTAACCCTTCCTTCTGAGGTGCTGGCGGTGCCACAGCTGCCTTGGCGACCTCTTCCTCCTCCTCCTCTGCCTTCGCCTTGTGCTTCCACTGAGCCCCAGGTGTCATTTGGGAATGCCCTCAGCAGCGCGTCTACCAGCGTGCGCTGGTAGTCGCGCATCTTCTGATCACGCTCCAGCGAGGGAATTAAGGATGGCACGTTGTCCTTGTAAGGGGGATCCAGCAGGATGGCCACCCAGTAATCAGCACAAGTTAAAATGTGGGCAACTCGGCTGTCGTTGAGCAGGCACTGCAGCATGTAGTCGCTCATGTGTGCCAGGCTGCACAGAGGCAAGGACAAGCTGTCCTCTGTGGGAGGTGTATCATCTGTGTCCTCCGTATCTCCCCGGCCACGCTCCAGTGATGCCCATGAGTTGCATTGGGTGCCACCCTACTGTGAACACAGTTCCTCCTCCTCCTCATCATCATCCTCATCCTCCTCATCCTCCAGAACTGTGCCCTGGCTTGAAACTTTTTTACCTGACCTATGCTGGTGCAGGAACCCACCCTCCTAGCCACTTGTGAATGACTGGCCTGATAACTGTGGAAATTAACCCTCTTCCTCCTCCTCCTGTGCCACATCCTCTTCCATCATCGCCCAAAGTGTTTTTTCAAGGAAACATAGAAGTGGGATAGTAACGCTGAGAACAGCGTCATCGGCACTGGCCATGTTGGTGGAGTACTCGAAACACCGCAATATGGTACACAGGTCTCGCATGGAGGCCAACTCGTTGGTGGCAGAGCGACTGACCCATGTGTGCTGCAGCCACTATTGCCTGCTGCTGCTCGCACAGTCTCTCCAGCATGTGCAAGGTGGAGTTCCACCTTGTGGGCACGTTGCATAGGAGGCGGTGAGCGGGAAGGTCGAAGTTCCACTGCAGCACAGACAGGTGAGCAGCAGCAGGGTGAGCAGGGTGAGAACGTCAAAAGCGTGCACAGACAGCCCACACTTTCTGCAGCAGCTCTGACATATCCAGGTCCTTTTTTAGAAATTTCTACACCACCAAATTCAGCACATGCGCCAGGCAAGGGATGTACGTCAAACCGACTAGGCCCAGAGCTGCTATGAGATTTCGCCCATTATCGCACACCACCAGGCTGGGCTTGAGGCTCAGTGGCAACAACCACTCATCGGTCTGTTGTTCAATGCCCATCCACAGCTGTAGCGCAGTGTGGGGTTTATCTCTCAAACATATCAGTTTTAAAACAGCCTGCTGTTGTTTCCCCCTGGATGTGCTGAAGTTGGCGGTGAAGGTGTTACCCTGTCCTGATGAGGAGGTGGTAGAGGAGGAGGAAGCGGAGTAGGAGGCAACAGGAGGCAAAGAGAAATGCCCTGCAATCCTCGGTGGCGGAAGGACATGCACCAAACGGCTAGCCACCTCAGGCCCACCGGCCACTACATTTGCCCAGTGTGCAGTTAGCGAGATATAGCTTCCCTGCCCGTGCTTACTGGTCCACGTATGAGTGGTTATGTGGACCTTGCCACAAAAGGCATTGCGCAGTGCACACTTGATCTTGTCCCCAACTTGTTTGTGCAGGGAAGGGATGGCTTGCCTGGAAAAGTAGTGGCGGCTGGGAACCACGTACTGTGGGACAGCCACCGCCATCAGGTTTTTAAAACTGTCTGTGTCCACCAGATGGAATGGCAGCATTTCAAAGGCCAGAAATTTTGAAATGCTGGCATTCAGGGCCAGGGATCGCGGGTGGGTAGAGGGGAACTGGAGGCATTGTCAGCCACCCAATCTACTATGGCCTGTACTTGTTCTGGCCTCACCATTCCTTGAGCAGCATTCGGGCCTACCATATAACGTTGAAGGTTCTGTCGGCTACTCGCACCTGAGGAAGGTGTTTCAATTGTGCGGGTAGCTGGCACAAATCGACCACGTCCTCTCCTTGTAACAGGAACTTCACCAACACCACCAACACCAGCAGCACCAGCAACACCACGACCACGACCACGTCCCTTATTTGAAGCTCTCCTCATTCTGGCCGCAAATGTACTATGTAGCACTATTTATTAATAATAAAAAAAATAAATCAATTATTATTCTTTTTTTTAAACCAGCAATGTAGATGCACTTTTTATTTTTGTGCAAGAAATGCACTGCTGGCCGCAAATGTAGTATTTGGAATTTTTTTTTTTTAAACTAGCAATGTAGACGCACTTTTTATTTTTGCGCAAGAAATGCACAGCAAGGTGCAAATGTACTATGTAGCATTATTTATTAATACTAAAAAAATAAGAATAATAATTTTTTTTTTTTTAAAACAGCAACGTAGACGCACTTTTTATTTTTGTGCAAGAAATGCACCGCTCACACTAGCAGCAGGAACCTCTCCCTACACCAGTATGAGATGATTTTAGAACAATAATCTGTCCCTTACAGCTCCAACAGGAACCTTTCCCTACTGCAGTATGAGATGATATTAGAATGATAATCTGTCCCTCACAGCACTGACAGGAACCTGTCCCTACTGGAGTATGAAATGATTTTAGAACGATAATCTGTCCCTCACAGCACCGCCAGGAACCTGTCCCTACTGCAGTGTGAGATGATTTTAGAATGATAATCTGTGACTCACAGCACCGACAGGAACCTGTCACTACTGCAGTATGAGATGATTTTAGAACGATAATCTGTCCCTCACAGCACCAACAGGAACCTTGCCCTACACCAGTATGAGATGATTTTAGAACAATAATCTGTCCCTCGCAGTACTGACAGGAACCTGTCCCTACTGCAGTATGAGATGATTTTAGAAAGATAATCTGTCCCTCACAGCACCGACAGGAACCTGTCCCTAGTGCAGTATGGGGTGATTTTAGAACAATAATCTGTCCCTCACAGCACCGCCAGGAACCTGTCCATACTCCAGTATGATATGATTTTAGAACAATAATCTGTCCCTCATAGCACCGACAGGAACCTCTCCCTACACCAGTATGAGATGATTTTAGTACAATAATCTGTCCCTCAGAGCACTGACAGGAACCTGTCCCTAGTGCAGTATGAGATATTTTAGAACAATAATCTGTCCCTCACAGCACCGACAGGAACCTGTCCGTACTGCAGTATGAGATGATTTTAGAACGCTAATCTGTCCCTCACAGCACTGAAAGGAACCTGTCCTTACCGCAGTATGAGAAGATTTTATAACAATAATCTGTCCCTCACAGCACTGCCAGGAACCTGTCCCTACTGCACTATGAGATGATTTTAGAAAGATAATATGTCCCTCACAGCACCGACAGGAACCTGTCCCTACTGCAGTATGAGATGCATTTTAGAATGATAATCTGTCCCTCACAGCACAGACAGGAACCTCTCCCTACACCAGTATGAGATGATTTTAGAACGATAATCTGTCCCTCACAGCACCACCAGGAACCTGTCCCTATTGCAGTATGAGATTATTTTAGAACGATAATCTGTCCCTCACAGCAATGACAGGAACCTCTCCCTACACCAGTATGAGATGATTTTAGAACGATAATCTGTCCTTCATAGCACTGACTGGAACCTCTCCCTACACCAGTATGAGATTCTTTTAGAACGATAATCTGTCCCTCACAGCACCACCAGGAACCTGTCCCTACTCCAGTATGAGACGATTTTAGAACGATAATCTGTCCCTCACAGCACCAACAGGAAACTGTCCCTACTGCAGTATGAGATGATATAAGAATGATAATCTGTCCCTCACAGCACCAACAGGAGCCTGTCCTTACTTCACTATGAGATGATTTTAGAACAATAATCTGTCCCTCATAGCACCGACAGGAACCTCTCCCTACACCAGTATGAGATGATTTTAGAACAATAATCTGTCCCTCAGAGCAATGACATTAACCTGTCCCTAGTGCAGTATGAGATGATTTTAGAACAATAATCTGTCCCTCACAGCACCGACAGGAACCTGTCCATACTGCAGTATTAGATGATTTTAGAACGCTAATATGTCCCTCACAGCACTGACAGGAACCTGTCCTTACTGCAGTATGAGAAGATTTTAGAACAATAATATGTCCCTCACAGCACCGACAGGAACCTGTCCGTACTGCAGTATGAGATGATTTTAGAACGCTAATCTATCCCTCACAGCACTGACAGGAACCTGTCCTTACTGCAGTATGAGAAGATTTTAGAACGATAATCTGTCCCTCACAGCACCACCAGGAACCTGTCCCTACTGCAGTATGAGATGATTTTAGAAGGATAATCTGTCCCTCACAGCACCGACAGGAACCTGTCTCTACTGCAGTATGGGATGATTTTAGAATGATAATCTGTCCCTCACAGCACAGACAGGAACCTCTCCCTACACCAGTATGAGATGATTTTAAAAGGATAATCTGTCCCTCACAGCACCACCAGGAACCTGTCCCTACTGCAGTATGAGATTATTTTAGAACGATAATCTGTCCCTCACAGCACTGACAGGAACCTCTCCTTACACCAGTATGAGATTATTTTAGAACGATAATCTGTCCCTCACAGCACTGACCGGAACTTCTCCCTACACCAGTATGAGATTCTTTTAGAACGATAATCTGTCCCTCACAGCACCACCAGGAACCTGTCCCTACTCCAGTATGAGGCGATTTTAGAACGATAATCTGTCCCTCACAGCACCGACAGGAAACTGTCCCTACTGCAGTATGAGATGATTTTAAAATGATAATCTGTCCCTCACAGCACTGACAGGAACCTGTCCCTACTGGAGTATGAAATGATTTTAGAATGATAATCTGTACTTCACAGCACTGACAGGAGCCTGTCCTTATTTCAGTATGAAATGATTTTATGGTTGAATATGTTTTTATTCAGAGTAGAGTTTAAGTAGACAAATAATGGTCTGAAAAGCATAAAAATAAACATAACATAAACATAACATACTTTGTCTGTTGTTATACATCCAGTGTACATCAAATAACCTTGATTGTTGAATGTTTGGTGAATACTGGAACTGGTGACCACCTTACAGTATCTAATAAACCTAGAGTATTACACCAGCATTATCAGACAAAGGATAACCAAATCGGCTGAGGAGGGAACCACTGGGTAAAGGTATACTGTGCTAGTATTCTGGTTGATACATTCCCTTGCAATGAGATCGATATCAGATGACCTCTGGAGATAGGAAGTGCCTTAATTCCTGAGGTATATTTCTCATATCGATATGAAATGATTTTAGAAGGATAATCTGTCCCTCACAGCATCACCAGGAACCTGTCCCTACTGCAGTATGAGATGATTTTAGAACGATAATCTGTCCCACAAAGCACTGCCAGGAACCTGTCACTACTGCAGAATGAGATGATTTTAGAACGATAATCTGTCCCTCACAGCACCGACAGGAACCTTTCCCTACACCAGTATGAGATGATTTTAGAACAATAATGTGTCCCTCACAGCACCGACAGGAACCTGTCCCTACTGCAGTATGAGATGATTTTAGAACAATAATCTGTCCCTCATAGCACAGACAGGAACCTGCCCCTACTTCAGTATGAGATGATTTTAGAACAATAATCTGTCCCTCACAGGACCGACAGGAACCTATCACTACTGCCGTATGAGATGAATTTAAAACGCTAATCTGTCTCTCACAGCACTGACAGGAACCTGTCCTTACTGCAGTATGAGATGATTTTAGAACAATAATCTGTCCCTCACAGCAATGACAGGAACCTGTCCCTATTGCAGTATGAGATGATTTTAGAACGATAGTCTGTCCATCACAGCACCGCCAGGAACCTATCCCTACTGCAGTATGAGATGATTTTAGAACGATAATCTGTCTCTCACAGCACTGACAGGAACCTCTCCCTAAACCAGTATGAGATGATTTTAGAACAATAATCTGTCCCTCACAGCACCAACAGGAACCTGTCCCTACTGCAGGGTGAGATTATTGTAGAATGATAATCTGTCCCTCACAGCACCGACAGGAACCTTTCCCTACTGCAGTATGAGATGATTTTAGAACAATAATCTGTCCCTCATAGCACCGACAGGAACCTGTCCCTACTGCAGTATGAGATGATTTTAGAATAATAATCTGTCCTTCACAGCACCGACAGGAACCTGTCCCTACTGCAGTATGAGATGATTTTAGAACGATAGTCTGTCCCTCACAGCACCGCCAGGAACCTGTCCCTACTGCAGTATGAGAAGATTTTAGAACGATAATCTGTTTCTCACAGAACTGACAGGAACCTCTCCCTACACCAGTATGAGATGATTTTAGAACAATAATCTGTCCCTCACAGCACCGACAGGAACCTGTCCCTACTGCAGGGTGAGATTATTGTAGAACGATAATCTTTCCCTCACAGCACCGCCAGAAACCTGTCCCTACTGCAGTGTGAGATGATTTTAGCATGATAATCTGTCCCTCACAGCACCGACAGGAACCTGTCACTACTGCAGTATGAGATGATTTTAGAACGATAATCTGTTTCTCACAGAACTGACAGGAACCTCTCCCTACACCAGTATGAGATGATTTTAGAACAATAATCTGTCCCTCACAGCACCAACAGGAACCTCGCAATACACCAGTATGAGATGATTTTAGAAGAATAATCTGTCCTTCACAGCACCGACAGGAACCTGTCCCTACTGCAGTATGAGATGATTTTAGAACGATAGTCTGTCCCTCACAGCACCGCCAGGAACCTGTCCCTACTGCAGTATGAGAAGATTTTAGAACGATAATCTTTTTCTCACAGAACTGACAGGAACCTCTCCCTACACCAGTATGAGATGATTTTAGAACAATAATCTGTCCCTCACAGCACCGACAGGAACCTGTCCCTACTGCAGGGTGAGATTATTGTAGAACGATAATCTTTCCCTCACAGCACCGCCAGAAACCTGTCCCTACTGCAGTGTGAGATGATTTTAGAATGATAATCTGTCCCTCACAGCACCGCCAGGAACCTGTCCCTACTGCAGTATGAGAAGATTTTAGAACGATAATCTGTTTCTCACAGAACTGACAGGAACCTCTCCCTACATCAGTATGAGATGATTTTAGAACAATAATCTGTCCCTCACAGCACCGACAGGAACCTGTCCCTACTGCAGGGTGAGATTATTGTAGAACAATAATCTTTCCCTCACAGCACCGCCAGAAACCTGTCCCTACTGCAGTGTGAGATGATTTTAGAATGATAATCTGTCCCTCACAGCACCGACAGGAACCTGTCACTACTGCAGTATGAGATGATTTTAGAATGATAATCTGTCCCTCACAGCACCAACAGGAACCTCGCAATACACCAGTATGAGACGATTTTAGAACAATAATCTGCCCCTCACAGTACCAACAGGAACCTGTCCCTACTGCAGTATGAGATGATTTTAGAAAGATAATCTGTCCCTCACAGCACCGACAGGAACCTGTCCCTAGTGCAGTATGAGATGATTTTAGAACAATAATCAGTCCCTCACAGCACCGCCAAGAACCTGTCCATACTCCAGTATGAGATGATTTTAGAACAATAATCTGTCCCTCATAGCACCGACAGGTACCTCTCCCTACACCAGTATGAGATGATTTTAGAACAATAATCTGTCCCTCAGAGCACTGACAGGAACCTGTCCCTACTGCAGTATGAGATGATTTTACAAAGATAATCTGTCCCTCAAAGCACCGCCAGGAACCTGTCACTACTGCAGTATGAGATGATTTTAGAGCGATAATCTGTCCCTCATAGCACCAACAGGAACCTCTCCCTACACCAGTATGAGATGATTTTAGAACAATAATCTGTCCCTCATAGCACCGACAGGAACCTCTCCCTACACCAGTATGAGATGATTTTAGAACAATAATCTGTCCCTCAGAGCACTGACAGGAACCTGTCCCTAGTGCATTATGAGATGATTTTAGAACAATAATCTGTCCCTCACAGCACGACAGGAACCTGTCCGTACTGCAGTATGAGATGATTTTAGAACGCTAATCTGTCCCTCACAGCACTGACAGGAACGTGTCCCTACTGCAGTATGAGAAGATTTTAGAACAATAATCTGTCCCTCACAGCACCGACAGGAACCTGTCCGGACGCTAATCTGTCCCTCACAGCACTGATAGGAACCTGTCCTTACTGCAGTATGAGAAGATTTTATAACAATAATCTGTCCCTCACAGCACCGCCAGGAACCTGTCCCTACTGCAGTATGAGATGCATTTTAGAATGATAATCTGTCCCTCACAGCACAGACAGGAACCTCTCCCTACACCAGTATGAGATGATTTTAGAACGATAATCTGTCCCTCAGAGCACTGACAGGAACCTGTCCCTAGTGCATTATGAGATGATTTTAGAACAATAATCTGTCCCTCACAGCACGACAGGAACCTGTCCGTACTGCAGTATGAGATGATTTTAGAACGCTAATCTGTCCCTCACAGCACTGACAGGAACGTGTCCCTACTGCAGTATGAGAAGATTTTAGAACAATAATCTGTCCCTCACAGCACCGACAGGAACCTGTCCGGACGCTAATCTGTCCCTCACAGCACTGATAGGAACCTGTCCTTACTGCAGTATGAGAAGATTTTATAACAATAATCTGTCCCTCACAGCACCGCCAGGAACCTGTCCCTACTGCAGTATGAGATGCATTTTAGAATGATAATCTGTCCCTCACAGCACAGACAGGAACCTCCCCCTACTCCAGTATGAGATGATTTTAGAACGATAATCTGTCCCTCACAGCACCACCAGGAACCTGTCCCTACTGCAGTATGAGATTATTTTAGAACGATAATCTGTTCCTCACAGCACTGACAGGAACCTCTCCCTACAGCAGTATGAGATGATTTTAGAACGATAATCTGTCGCTCACAGCACTGACCGGAACCTCTCCCTACACCAGTATGAGATTCTTTTAGAACGATAATCTGTCCCTCACAGCACCACCAGGAACCTGTCCCTACTCCAGTATGAGACGATTTTAGAACTATAATCTGTCCCTCACAGCACCGACAGGAAACTGTCCCTACTGCAGTATGAGATGATATTAGAATGATAATCTGTCCCTCACAGCACTGACAGGAACCTGTCCCTACTGGAGTATGAAATGATTTTAGAATGATAATCTGTCCCTCACAGCACCGACAGGAGCCTGTCCTTACTTCAGTATTAAATGATTTTAGAACAATAATCTGTCCCTCATAGCACTGACAGGAACTTCTCCCTACACCAGTATGAGATGATTTTAGAACAATAATCTGTCCCTTAGAGCAATGACAGGAACCTGTCCCTAGTGCAGTATGAGATGATTTTAGAACAATAATCTGTCCCTCACAGCACCAACAGGAACCTGTCCGTACTGCAGTATGAGATGATTTTGGAACGCTAATCTGTCCCTCACAGCACTGAGAGGAACCTGTCCTTAATGCAGTATGAGAAGATTTTAGAACAATAATCTGTCCCTCACAGCACCGACAGGAACCTGTCCGTACTGCAGTATGAGATGATTTTAGAACGCTAATCTGTCCCTCACAGCACTGACAGGAAACTGTCCTTACTGCAGTATGAGAAGATTTTAGAACGATAATCTGTCCCTCACAGCACCGCCAGGAACCTGTCCCTACTGCAGTATGAGATGATTTTAGAAGGATAATCTGTCCCTCACAGCACCGTCAGGAACCTCTCCCTACTGCAGTATGGGATGATTTTAGAATGATAATCTGTCCCTCACAGCACAGACAGGAACCTCTCCCTACACCAGTATGAGATGATTTTAGAAGGATAATCTGTCCCTCACAGCACCACTAGGAACCTGTCCCTACTGCAGTATGAGATTATTTACAACGATAATCTGTCTCTCACAGCACTGACAGGAACCTCTCCCTACACCAGTATGAGAATCTTTTAGAACGATAATCTGTCCCTCACAGCACTGACCGGAACCTCTCCCTACACCAGTATGAGATTCTTTTAGAACGATAATCTGTCCCTCACAGCACAACCAGGAACCTGTCCCTACTCCAGTATGAGGAGATTTAAAACGATAATCTGTCCCTCACAGCACCGACAGGAAACTGTCCTTACTGCAGTATGAGATGATTTTAAAATGATAATCTGCCCCTCACAGCACTGACAGGAATCTGTCCCTACTGGAGTATGAAATGATTTTAGAACGATAATCTGTCCCTCACAGCACCGACAGGAGCCTGTCCCTACTGCAGTATGAGATGATTTTAGAACAATAATCTGTCCCTCATAGCACAGACAGGAACCTGCCCCTACTTCAGTATGAGATGATTTTAGAACAATAATCTGTCCCTCACAGGACCGACAGGAACCTATCACTACTGCAGTATGAGATGAATTTAAAAAGCTAATCTGTCCCTCACAGCACAGACAGGAACCTCTCCCTACACCAGTATGAGATGATTTTAGAAGGATAATCTGTCCCTCACAGCACCACCAGGAACCTGTCCCTACTGCAGTATGAGATTATTTTAGAACGATAATCTGTCCCTCACAGCACTGACAGGAACCTCTCCCTACACCAGTATGAGAATCTTTTAGAACGATAATCTGTCCCTCACAGCACTGACCGGAACCTCTCCCTACACCAGTATGAGATTCTTTTAGAATGATAATCTGTCCCTCACAGCACAACCAGGAACCTGTCCCTACTCCAGTATGAGGAGATTTTAGAACGATAATCTGTCCCTCACAGCACCGACAGGAAACTGTCCCTACTGCAGTATGAGATGATTTTAAAATGATAATCTGTCCCTCACAGCACTGACAGGAATCTGTCATTACTGGAGTATGAAATTATTTTAGAACGATAATCTGTCCCTCACAGCACCGACAGGAGCCTGTCCTTATTTCAGTATGAAATGATTTTATGTTTGAATATGTTTTTATTCAGAGTAGAGTTTAAGTAGACAAATAATGGTCTGAAATGCATAGAAATAAACATAACTAGAGTTGAGCGAACCTCTGAAAGTTCGGGTTCTGCTGGTCCGTCCGAACTTCGGGACAAAGTCCGGGTCCGGGTCCGGACGGAACCCGAACGATCGCACGGACAAC
>BLSH010404654.1:138098-152518 GCA_018402905.1 Glandirana rugosa | reverse complement strand
AGGGAGTAGGAGGAGCGAGTGGAGGGGGGAGGAGTCTCATGCAGATAGCAGAGGAAGGAGGGAGTGGGAGGGGGAGGAGTCTCATGAAGATAGCAGAGGAGGAGGAGAGAGGGGAGGAGTCTCATGCAGATAGCAGAGGAAGGAGGGGGGAGGAGGGGAGGGGGAGGAGTCTCATGCAGATAGCAGAGGAAGGAGGAGGAGGGAGGGGGAGGAGTCTCATGCAGATGGCAGAGGAAGGAGGAGGAGGGAGGGGGAGGAGTCTCATGCAGATAGCAGAGGAAGGAGGGGGGAGGAGGGGAGGGGGAGGAGTCTCATGCAGATGGCAGAGGAAGGAGGCAGCAGAGAGAAATGACACTCAGTGCTCTGGACTGAGAGAAGCAGACACTATAGAGGGATTTGCTGTGTTCAGATTTCATGTCTGAGGTTTACGATCCCTTTAAGGGTGGTGGAGTTGTTGGGTGGGGGTGAGGGGGGTGGGAGGAGAATGTCTCCGCTGCCTCGCGGTTATTATCTGCAGCCGCGGCCTCGGTGATTGCGGTCAGAATATTGCGCCATTCCATGATTTTAGACATCGGTAATCAGAGTTCTGTGTTTCTGTTTTCTTCCAGGCGACCATCAACAAAATTACAACCCCCTCGTCCTCAACAACACAGCCCAGACGCCGACAAACGGTGAGCTGCATTCTGGGAGCGTCCAGCGCATCGTTTATCGTTTTTCCTTCATAAGGAAATCAAATACTGGAAAGGTTTTAAAATAAAGAGCAGCGGTCGGACGCCACAAAGCTCCAACTTTTATCATTAGAAAGCCGTTCCTCCGCCTCCAGTCCGGTGACTCCGCCTAAAGATGATGTCATCAGTCTGCTGCAGGCAAGAGGGAGCATTTCCTCAGTCTCCCCTCCCGCAGCAATCAGACGGCAACATTTTAGGGAGTCACAAGGTGAAAGGCCGGCTGAACAAATCGCAGCGCTGCTGTAAAAGTATAAAATCTGCGGTTCATTCCGCATCAAAATTCACACAAATGTTTTCGTTATTTATTATTATTCATCGTTCTATTTTATTTTCTATTCTATTTCTCTGTGTTCTATTATATTTGATTCCATTCTTGTTTTCAAGTTAATTTCGAATTCAATTTGAATTTTGGAAAAAGTTTTGTTTCATTATTTGAATTCATTTAAATTAATTACAATAGTAATGCTTTTAAACAAATCCAAAATAATGAAGCAAAATAGAACATAAAGGAATAGAATAGAAAATAATAAAACAGAAAATGATAAAACAGAAAATAGAATAGAATAGAAATTAAAATAAAAGAATAGAAAAGAATAGAATAGAAAATAATAAAATAAAATAGAAAAGAAAATAGTAAAATATAAAATAATAAAATAAAAGAATAGAATAGAAAATAAAAAATAATCAAATAGAATAGAATATACAATAAAATAGAAAATAAAATGGAATAGAATAGAAAAAAAGAAAAGAATAGAAAAGAATAGAATATAAAATGCAATTTAGAATAGAATACAAAATAAAAGAATAGAATATAAAATAATAAAATAGAAAATAGAATATAAAATAATAAAGTAGAAAATAAAATGGAATAGAATATAAAATAATTAAATAGAAAATAATAAAATAGAATAGAATAGAAATTAAAATAAAAGAATAGAGTAGAAAAGAAAATAGAAAAGAAAATAGTAAAATAGAAAATAATAAAATAAAAGAATAGACAGAAAAAATAGAATAGAAAATAAAAAATAATCAAATAGAATAGAATATAAAATAATAAAATAGAAAATAAAATGGAAAAAAATATAAAATAATTAAATATAGAATAGAAAAAGGAATAGAAAATAATAGAATAGAGTGAATCCTGACATTGATGCCCTCTTGTTGTTTCCATCCACAGAAAAGCCTCGTATGAACAACATCCTCACCTCCGCCACCGAGCCGTACGACCTCTCCTTCTCCCGCTCCTTCCAGAACCTCTCCCACCTGCCGCCGTCCTACGAGTCGGCCATGAAGACAAATCCAAGTAAATATTCTTCTCTCAAGCGATTAAGTAGGTGCCGCTCATTTCACCCTCATGGCTCTGTGTTGTGCAAGTCTGTGTGCCGTCTCATTTCACCCATGGCCACACCCCCACTGACCAATCCGGTGTGTGCTTCACCCATGGCCACACCCCCACTGACCGATCTTTGCCTTCGGCCCTTATGATGGCAATGGCAACCTGTGTGTGTCCTAGCAACAGAGGGAGCTAGGCAGCATTGGTGACCTGGGTTCCAGTAATGGAGGTACCTAGGTGGCAAATGGCCTGCGTCCTAGCAACAGACGTAGCTAAGTGGCCTGCGTCCTAGCAACAGACGTAGCTAAGTGGCCCGCGTCCTAGCAACGGAGGTAGGCAGGTGATGAAACGGAAACAGCATCCGATGACCCCTGAATCTTAGGTCCCATAAAAGGTATCTAGGGGGCATTAGCAGCCTGCGTCATAGCAACAGGGTTTTTTTTCTGTCTTCTACACCTTACATCTGCCCTCCCATCAGTCTTGCACAGGCTCCTCTGATGTCACCGCACACTGTGGGCTTCTTACAATGTGCATTAGAAGCTGCAGCAAGTCAGATAAAGCCCCGCCCTCATTTCCTGGCTGAAGGTCGGCCAGCATCATCTAGCCCTTTCCTCCCCAGCCTGAGTGTCCCTTTTAATTTATTGGATTTTAATTCTTCCAATCGTAGAGGCTCAGCATTACATGTGGGCGTTAACTATGCAAATACAGCCTGCCTAGGAACGCCCACTCCTCCACACTGACATCCACCTATCAAGGCATTCGCATAACTCCTCCCACTGCAGCATTGGGGCTGAGGGCTCTATAGAGGAGTATTGAGGGAGGGGGCGGTGATGTTTTCAGGCAGCCCCTCCCACCAGCCATGCTCTGCCTGCATTGCATAGAGAAGCACAGAGACCCGGTGATGACATCACAGAGAATGGAATAAAAACAGAACGGTTGATGAGGGGGAAGCGGAGAAGAAAATTCGCCATCCTCTGTAACGATTTAGTTCTGCGTTTTGTGCCGCCATAGCGGTGAATTTTTTGATGAGACTTAAAGCAAAAAAAATAAGCAAACTGTCAATTCCCGGCTCTGCTGGGACACGCCCCCTCTGCAGAGAGCGCCGCTCGGCTGGGACACGCCCCCTCTGCAGAGAGCGCCGCTCGGCTGGGACACGCCCCCTCTGCAGAGAGCGCCTCTCGGCTGGGACACGCCCCCTCTGCAGAGAGCGCCGCTCGGCTGGGAAACGCCCCCTCTGCAGAGAGCGCCACTCGGCTGGGACACGCCCCCTCTGCAGAGAGCGCCACTCGGCTGGGACACGCCCCCTCTGCAGAGAGCGCCACTCGGCTGGGACACGCCCCCTCTGCAGAGAGCGCTGCTCAGCTGGGACACGCCCCCTCTGCAGAGAGCGCCACTCGGTGGGGACACGCCCCCTCTGCAGAGAGCGCCACTCGGCTGGGACAATGAGGGGGGAGGTGTTCTGTAGACCTATGGTGGCAATGCTGCTCCTCCGTAGTATAGTGAGGGAGTGTCACCTTCTTCCCAGCTCTTCCTGTATGTTATTAGGATGAGGAGAGGGGGGAGGTGTTCTGTAGTCCTGTTCCTGTGTGACAATGCTGCTCCCCCATGTTATATGAGATGGTGAGAGGGGGAGGGGGTGTCCTGAAGTCTTGTCACTCCCTATACTGTATTTATGGGGGAGCAGCATTGTCACACAGGAACAGGACTACAGAACACCTCCCCCCTCTCCTCATCCTAATAACATACAGGAAGAGCTGGGAACAATGTGACACTCCCTCGCTATACTGTATCTATGGAGAAACTGAGTTGTCACCCTAGGACAACAGAACACCTCCCCTCACCCCTTCAGGATTTTTATCTTTTATTTTCACCCGTTGATCCTGCCAGAAATCAGATACCTTCCCCCTACCAGCATTCTTATCAGCTACGTTTTTCCCCCCAGATGTCTGTGGACTACAGAACACCTCCCCCTATGCTGTGGAGGACAGGGGGAGTGGTCCTGAAGTCCTGTCCTAGGGGTATAAGCTCTTTTAATTTTTCACCCGTTGATCCTGCCAGAAATCTGATAACTTCCTGTGCTCTCTGCCCATACAGCTCCCTCTATGAACTACAGAACACCTTCTCTAGGCTATGGAGGAGAGGAGGGGGGTGTCCTGAAGTACTGTCATAGGGTGACACACACTTAATGTACTGGAAGTTCGGAGCAGAAGTGTGGTCACCCTAGGACAGGACTACAGGACACCTCCCCCTCTCCGCTTCTCCTCAGCATAGGAGGGAGATGTTCTGTAGTCCTGTCCTAGGGGGACAACGCTCCCTCACAATACTGTATCTATGGAGGAGTGGTGATGTCACCCTAAGATGGGACTACAGAACACCTCCCTCCTATGTTGAGAAGTGGAGAGGGGGAGGTGTTCTGTAGGGACATGCCGCTGGCACCTGGGATTGGGGAGATTCTCACACATGCATGCAAGTTCTGCTGGGACCCTGTAGAGCCGCCGCAGCATGGTGCGCACACGCGCAGAAATCTCCCAGGTTCCCAAATGCCTAACTGACAACAGCTTCAGGTCTGCGCATGCCGCTGGGATCTTGTGCCACGCGTGCCAATCCTGTGCGCATGCGCAGACCTGCTCCTGGTATCCGGGATCTTGTAGAGCCCCGTGGCTTGCATTGAAATCCTGACAGAGAACAGCTTTATGTCTGCGCATGCGCAGAAGATTCTTCCACCGTAGAATCCCATGGCACGTGTGGAAATCCCGTGCACAGAAATCCTGGGCGCATGCCCAACATGCTGCGAGTTTCTGCCAGTCCTTAAAAACCCAACAGAGTACAGCTGCATGTCTGCGCATGTGCAACAGATTCTTGCGCATGTGCCGCTGCTTTCTGAGATTCTAGTAGAGCATTCCAGCATGAGTGCCACGTGTGGATATCCCATGCGTGTGAATGCCACGGGGCTCTACACCATCCCAGACACCAGCAGATGGTCTGCGCATGCGCAAGGGATTTCTGCAGGCGTGATCCCCGTGAGCGAGAATCTTCTGCACATGCGCAGAAATGAAGCCGCTCCCTGCTGGGTATCTGGGATCTTGTGGAGCCCTGAGCAGGGCTGAGACATAGAGGTGGGCAGGAGGGGGTGGCTGCCCCGGGCGCAATGGTTTATTGCAGGGATGTGGGCGCCCTGACTCTAAGGGTGGGGAGGGGCACAGTTTGGAATCTTTTCCCTGGGCGCTGTGTGGCCCTGGCCCTGCGGCATGCGCAGAAGTCCAGTGCGCAAAAAATGCAGACGGGTCTGTTGCGTGCGTAGAATCTGGCGGCGTGCGCGCCTTGTAGTACAATGCCACCCCCTGAGACGTGTGGCATGGGCATCCCGGGAGGCAGCGGGGGTGGGGGGGCTCTCTTAGGAAGCAGGAAGTGCGCAAAAAGGTAAATGGCGTTTCCGGAAACGCTGAAATGAGTTTCCGGATTTTTCCTCTACAAGGAAAAGAGAGGAAAGGATACAATGTATCTTCTTAGTATCCCCGTCCCCGGGGTTCCCCTTTAATGTGCACCGCCGCTGGCTTTTCTCTTTTCCCGGCGGCGTGCGGGGGGTAATTTTATGCCCCCCCATCCGGTGTCGGAACGCAAAGTGGAGTCACCGAGATGGGAAATTTTATTACCTTCAGTAAACAACAATTTGATGCTTCTGATTCCTCGGCGCGCAGGAGAGCAATTTTCAACTCCTCCTTCACGGTGTGGGGGAGATCCACCGCGGTACGCCGCCGCCGCGCGCTCTCAGGTGTCGCTGATGGAACCGGCTAAAAATAACGGCCTGTCAAGCTTTACCCAAATTACTTCACCCCCCCCTTCACCTCGCTGAGCGGGGAACAAAGGAAGTCGACCGCTCGCGCTTTAATCTTTAATTCTCCCGTCGAACAATAAACCCACCTGGGGGAAAGTCGCCATTGCGGGTGCGCGTCCGTCCGCTGCGCCAACGCATTCTGTCACCCGAAAAAGGTTGGATGGAGGAACCTTAACATTGTGAAGTACAAAGAATGAGGATTTTCTCCCTGACTTCTGCACATGCTCAGTTTGGATAGCCATTAGTGTACCGGCTCCTCCCCCTTCAGTCTTGTGCAGGTGTACCAGCTCCTCCCCTTCAGTCTTGCACAGGTGTAGCTGCTCCTCCCCTTCAGTCTTGCACAGGTGTAGCGGCTCCTCCCCTTCAGTCTTGCACAGGTGTACTGGCTCCTCCCCTTCAGTCTTGCACAGGTGTACCAGCTCCTCCCCTTCAGTCTTGCACAGGTGTAGCGGCTCCTCCCCTTCAGTCTTGCACAGGTGTACCTGCTCCTCCCCTTCAGTCTTGCACAGGTGTAGCAGCCCCTCCCCTTCAGTCTGGCACAGGTGTAGCTGCTCCTCCCCTTCAGTCTTGCACAGGTGTAGCGGCTCCTCCCCTTCAGTCTTGCACAGGTGTAGCGGCTCCTCCCCTTCAGTCTTGCACAGGTGTAGTGGCTCCTCCCCTTCAGTCTTGCACAGGTGTAACGGCTCCTCCCCTTCAGTCTTGCACAGGTGTACTGGCTCCTCCCCTTCAGTCTTGCACAGGTGTACCGGCTCCTCCCCTTCAGTCTTGCACAGGTCTAGCGGCTCCTCCCCTTCAGTCTTGCACAGGTCTAGCGGCTCCTCCCCTTCAGTCTTGCACAGGTCTAGCGGCTCCTCCCCTTCAGTTTTGCACAGGTGTAGCGGCTCCTCCCCTGGACTGATATAACTTCCTCTGATATCACCGCACACTGTGAGCTTCTCACAATGTGCACTAGAAGCTGCTGCAAGTCAGATAGAGCCCCGCCCTCATTTCCCCAGGATCTGCCTGCATTGCATAGAGAAGCACAGAGACCCGGTGAAGACATTTCTGGGTCTAAAATAAGAAACGAAAACCGAATTAATTTTAAAATTCGCGAATTCATTTCATCGACTTTAATATGAAGCTCAGCTAAAGCTTTCACCGAACTCCCCCAGGCTGGGAATTATTGTGCCCCAGTCCTGATATCGATCGTCTCCCAGGGCAAATTCTACAAATGTTCACTCGTTAAAAAACCCCAAACAATTAAATAATAATTATGATAAATATAAATAAATATATATATGTGTATCATAATTACAATTTAATATAAATATAAATATAATCCAAACGAGAGAGGGAATCGCAGGTGTTGAAAGGAGAAGCACAGTGAAGGTTCTATTTTGACGAGGCCAAAACTTGTCTTCCTCAGGACACGGGAATATATAATATATATACTATTGATATTAATTTATTTAATTTATTATCATTTAATTTTTATTTTATTGAATTTATTATCATTTATTTTATATTTTACGTAATAATATAATTATAATATATATATATATGTGTGTTTACTATTGTTATTCATTTATTTTATTTTATTTATTATCATTTAATTTTTATTTTATTGAATTTATTATCATTTAATTTTTATTTTATTGAATTTATTATCATTTATTTTATATTTTACGTAATAATATAATTATTATATATATATATATATATATGTGTTTACTATTGTTATTCATTTATTTTATTTTATTTATTATCATTTATTTTATATTTTATTATTTAATAACAATATATATATATAATCCAAAAGAAAGAGGCACTCACAGGTCTTGAAAGGAGAACGCATAGTGAAGGTTGTATTTTGATGAGCCACAAACTTGTCTTCCTTAGGACATGTGATAGTATAATTATAATATATATATATATATATATATATATATATATATATATATATATATATATATATATATTACTATTGTTATTAATTTATTTAATTTATTAACATTTAATTTTTATTTTATTGAATTTATTATCATTTATTTTATATTTTATGTAATAATATAATTATAATATATATTTATTTTTTTACTATTGTTTTTAACTTATTTAATTTATTATCATTTATTTTATATTTTATGCAATAATATAATATATATATATATATATATATATATATATTACTATTACTATTGTTATTAATTTACTTTATTTTATTTATTATCATTTATTTTATATTTTATTATTTAATAACATATATGTATGTATATATATATATAATTACTATTTAATATAAATTATATATATAATCCAAAAGAGAGAGGCACTCACAGGTCTTGAAAGGAGAACGCACAGTGAAGGTTCTATTTTGACGAGGCACAAACTTGTCTTTCTTAGGACATGGGATAATATATATATATATTTTAAATTATTATTATTATATATGTATCATTATTATATATTTATTATTATTATTATATATTATTATTATTATTATATATTTATTATTATTATTATTATATATTATTATTATTATTATTTTCTCAAAGCAGAGGCCCTGGGGAATAAAAGGGTGGCTGTTTCAGGTTTTTTTTCTTAAATTTTTTTAATACTGCACAATATTTGCGCAGCTATTTATCAAATGCATATTTTTTGGGGGAAAAAAAAACACTATAATTATTTTTGGGGCACCCAAACACAATGAGATACACGTTTTTTTTTTCCTGTAAAATATAAAAATATGGGGGGGGGTGGGGGGTTGCATTGAGTGAATTGACACCAAAAATATTGAGTGTCTCACGCCTGTGAAATTGCAAAAATAAATAAATAAAAAAAATGGCACCCCAAATTCTTTGCAGGCAACAATTTGAAATCCTTCACAGGTCATCGGCCTCCCCCCAAGGAACTACATTTCCCATGATGCTCCACTACACTGCAGAGTGCCAGAGCACCATGGGAAATGAAGTTCCTTGGGGGGGGAGGCCGAGGTTCCCCATCACTGTCTTAGAATCCCCCGTGAGTTATGGGTGTGGAATTAGTGCTCTCGCTCCTGGCGTTCGCAATGATATTTCACATGCGCGGCGCGGGTTATATTTTCATGCGCATGCGCGCCCTACACTGCACATCGGGGGGTATGGGGGGGGGCGCCTTTTACTTTTTTATTTTATTATAATTTTTTTTACTTTTTTTTTTTTTATGCTTCATTTACCTTTATTGCTCTGACAAGAGGTGAACAATTCCCTTATTTCCTGGGCGCTCAGCCTGCGGCCCTCCGGCAGTTGCAGAACTACAAGTCCCATGAGGCATTGCAAGGCTGCCAGCTACACGCGTGGCTCCCACAGGCAGAGGCATGATGGGACTTGTAGTTCCGCAGCGGTTGGAGGGCCGCCAGCCTATTTGATAGCTTTTGGCAGGCGAGAGGTCCTCAGAGGTGGAGACATCAGAAGTCCATTGGACCCCCAATATCTCCCCCTGCAGCTAATCAACCACAGACCGCGCCTGATTGGCCGCATCCCCGGCCCTCCAATACCGCTGGGCGTTTATCTGAAGGTCGTCCCAGCCTAGGACTCTGCATGGTGGAAACTTCCTCCTTCCTGTAATAGGAGATCCACTGTATAGGCTGGGGGCCTGGCGTAGGGTGAATGATGGCATGAAAACCTTCGCCCTGTAACATCTGACAATTTTTGTGCTGTGGAATATTTCATAGAGAAATAAATTCCATACCTGGGGGGAGGGGGTGGGGGGGGAATTTAGTCAGTAATGCTGGAAATATTATCTCTGCGTCAGCAAAAACGCTCCAAACCCGACACTCCGCATTCCCCTCCCCCGGCACAGCAATCCAGGTCAAGGGGGAGAGCCGGGGTGGGGGGGGGGGGTGCAGATATAGACAAACCGGCAACTTAAAGGGGAACTTAACTGATCTAATGCCAAAAAATTATTCTTTTTTTTTAATTATTATTATATTTTTTATTACTTCAATTATTTTTTACTTATTTTTTATTATTTTTACTACCTCTGCTTCAAGCTCCCTATCACAGGAGCTAATCTTAACTAATATGATGAAGTAAAATGTGTTTTTTTTTTATTTATTTATTTTTTTATTTAATTATATTTTTTTATTATTTAATTTTTTTTAAATTATTATTTATTATTTATTTTTATTCTTATTATTTTTACTACCGCTGCTTCAAGCTCCCTATCACAGGAGCTAATCTTAACTGATATGATGAAGAAAAATTTGTTTGTTTTTTTAATGTTTTTTTTTTATTTATTTTATTATATTTTTTATTATTTCATTTTTTTAAATTATTATTTATTATTTCTTTTTTATTATTATTATTTTTACTACCGCTGCTTCAAGCTCCCTATCACAGGAGATAATCTTAACTGATATGGTGACAAAAAATGTTTTATTTTTTTATTATTATTATTTATTTATTTCAATATTTATAAATTATTTTTTATTATTTTTACTACTGCTGCATTTTTTATTATTTTTTTTTAGTTTTTTTTAAAATATTTTTACTACCCCTGCTTCAAGCTCCCTATCACAAGGTCTGCTGTTTGTTTAGAAAATACATCACGGTTCCTGCACGCGGCATTCGGTGTTTATAAAAAGAATTTATATCATATAAACAAAAAAAAGATATAAAATATTTATTTAACCAGTTGCAGAGTTGAGGGATGTCCTGAGCCTTCGCCCTCCCCACCAGTCCAGCGGACCTCCGTTACCTCACTCCCAGTAATGGAACCCTGCTGAGCACCTAGCGGGCACCATGCCTGCTCATTGACTCTCCCCTCCTCCGTACCCCCAGTGATCAGGGCTTAGTTCTCCGTAACGCTGGTCGGCTACTGGTGGGGGGAGGAGATGGGCAGCTGGGGAGGGAGTCAGAGCACCGACCCCCCCCTCGCTACCAGGGGACCGGTCACCTAGCCCGGTACCACTGCAACCACTGGTTGCTGTCGTATTCTTCACCCAGGGCAGCTACCTCCTCTCCCTTGCCTTGTGAGCTGACCTCTATGTGGTGGCATCTTGCAAGTTGACCTCTATGGTGGCATCTTGTGAGTTGACCTCTATGTGGTGGCGTCTTGCGCGTTGACCTCTATGTGGTGGCGTCTTGCGAGTTGATCTCTATGTGGTGGCGTCTTGCGTGTTGACCTCTATGTGGTGGCGTCTTGTGAGTTGACCTCTATGTGGTGGCATCTTGTGAGTTGACCTCTATGTGGTGGCATCTTGCGAGTTGACCTCTATGTGGTGGCGTCTTGTGAGTTGACCTCTATGTGGTGGCATCTTGTGAGTTGACCTCTATGTGGTGGCATCTTGTGAGTTGACCTCTATGTGGTGGCGTCTTGCGAGTTGACCTCTATGTGGTGGCATCTTGCAAGTTGACCTCTGTGGTGGCATCTTGTGAGTTGACCTCTATGTGGTGGCGTCTTGCGAGTTGATCTCTATGTGGTGGCGTCTTGCGAGTTGACCTCTATGTGGTGGCATCTTGCGAGTTGACCTCTATGTAGTGGCGTCTTGCGAGTTGACCTCTATGTAGTGGCGTCTTGCGAGTTGACCTCTATGTGGTGGTGTCTTGCGAGTTGACCTCTATGTAGTGGCGTCTTGCGTGTTGACCTCTATATAGTGGGGTCTTGCGAGTTGACCTCTGTGGTGGCATCTTGTGAGTTGACCTCTATGTGGTGTCGTCTTGCGAGTTGACCTCTATGTGGTGGCGTCTTGTGAGTTGACCTCTATGTGGTGTCGTCTTGCGAGTTGACCTCTATGCGGTGGCATCTTGCGAGTTGACCTCTATGTGGTGGCATCTTGCGAGTTGACCTCTATGTGGTGGCGTCTTGCGAGTTGACCTCTATGTGGTGTCGTCTTGCGAGTTGACCTCTATGTGGTGGCGTCTTGTGAGTTGACCTCTATGTGGTGTCGTCTTGCGAGTTGACCTCTATGTGGTGGCATCTTGCGAGTTGACCTCTATGTGGTGGCATCTTGCGAGTTGACCTCTATGTGGTGGCGTCTTGCGAGTTGACCTCTATGTGGTGTCGTCTTGCGAGTTGACCTCTATGTGGTGTCGTCTTGCGAGTTGACCTCTATGAAGTGGTGTCTTGCGAGTTGACCTCTATGTGGTGGCGTCTTGCAAGTTGACCTCTATGTAGTGGCGTCTTGCGAGTTGACCTCTATGAAGTGGTGTCTTGCGAGTTGACCTCTATGTGGTGGCATCTTGCGAGTTGACCTCTATGTGGTGGCGTCTTACGAGTTGACCTCTATGTAGTGGCGTCTTGCGAGTTGACCTCTATGAAGTGGCGTCTTACGAGTTGACCTCTATGTGGTGGCGTCTTACGAGTTGACCTCTATGTGGTGGCGTCTTCCGTGTTGACCTCTATGTGGTGTCGTCTTGCGAGTTGACCTCTATGTGGTGGCGTCTTGTGAGTTGACCTCTATGTGGTGGCGTCTTGTGAGTTGACCTCTATGTGGTGGCGTCTTGCGAGTTGACCTCTATGTGGTGGCATTGCCCCAAAGTGCGTTTACAGACCCAGCTTCCTTAGGAAAATGCCAAGACCCAACATGCACCCCTTGAAGAGCTTCAGACCAGGCTTAATGCAGTTGAAAGAACTTCAGTAGAACTTTTGATACAACGACCTCCTAACCAGGCCTAGAGGGGGCCGTCCCAGGTCACCTGAAGTAGTAGCAGGAAAAGTCCATTCATGTGCCCCCCTTGGGGGTGGCTGGTAGTTGTGGTCCACCTGCCCACTGCCCTCAATGTCCTCACACGATGTCCACACATCCGGAGTCACTGAACAGGCAGTTACTCTGTTTATTGTTGTTTTATTTAGGGGTTAGGCGTTTAGGGGCGGAGCATCGCAGTGACATCACAATGGACGGGGGCAGCTTGTTTTCTGACGCTGCGGTGTCTCCGTTCCTCGTTTGCGAATATTTTAGCGCGTTTTATATAAACGAAGTTTAAAGCTGCTACACTGTGTAGGTTGTGACCATAATTATGGAGCGATAATCCCAGGGCCGTCACTGATGGGTGAAGGCTGAAGGGCATTTTTTTGCCCCTGAGTCTGAGATTTATTATATTTTACTGGGTGGAAGGGGTTAACAGCACTGTTGGCGCTGGGCTGGGTCTAATGATGGTGGTGGCGCCGGGCTATTGTATCCCGTCTAGGAGAAGGCGCATACTGAAGTGGAGTTGCTGGGCCGTGTAGCTGTGACCAAGTGACGAAACGCGTCAAGGGAGCAGCTATGCGCCAACTCACAAGCAGGCTGGGCATGTGCCCGCTTGCATAACTGAGCCTTGGGCAGGACAGAACGAGAGACGGTTGCAAAGGCTGAAGGTTTTGTTTTAATTTTTTTCACCATTTTATGGATGAGGGTAAAAAATCTTCCGGTACACCCCCACCCCCCCCCCGGGGCAATCCCAGGACTCTCTCTCCTGATTGGCTGAGATGCAGCAGTGAGAGTCAATGGGTGTCAGTCACAGCCAGTGAGGAGGGAGCAGGGGGGCGGGACTGAGCCATGCTCTGTGCGTCCCCGCGGTGGCTCGGGAGCGAGCGCTCCCAGGAGAGTCCCCAGAGCAAGCAGCTTTGCGTTTCGTCTCCCGGGCCGCAGTTGCTGCTCTAAATTGATGGCCTCTAGGGGGCTTTTTACAATTTTACATCACGAAGCAGCAGTGGTTTTGCTCCAGAAATTCCCGGATTGCACCCAGTTTTCCTTTCGTCTTCACCTCATCCCATCAATCACCACATTGACATTGAAGATTGACGTCCTCCATCTTTGTCTCGCTTTCCCAAATTAATCTCGGCTCATTTTGTTCCCAATCACCCGTCTTTCTAATCATGCAATTTAATTGTTTAATGTGAAGGAAGCCAGGAGGTGGGGAGGAGTTTATTGTGATAATCATCTGCGAAAGCCTCGAAAAAAAAAAAAACTGCGCCTGCCGCGCTTTGCAAATTTTCCCCGTGCCCAATTAATGGAGACCTCAAGTATCAAAAAAAAAAAAAATTCTAAGATTTCTAAAAATTCTAAAATTTTTTACCAGCTTTCAATAATTATTATTATTTATTTATTTTTTGTGGTGATAAAAAAAAATAAAATAAATATTTTTACCAGCTTGTTGGTGCTTCGCTCCTCTTGTGCCGAATTTCCAAAGTGCTCCAATGGGAGATCAGAATTTAATAATTGACTCTACAAGCTATTCGCAGATTATTATTAACCACTGCCCCTTCCGGCCCCCCCCCGTCACCAATTATTATTAGACGTTTATCGAACATCTCAGTTAATAATTTAAGGCTAGAGGGTAACCTCGTAAAACCTTTAAGCCGTGTTCCCCTCGCTTCGTGGTTGTTCGACCATTTTTATAAATAAACTTAAAAAAAATAGTGGTGTTTTTATTTATTTATTTATTATTATTAATAACTTTCGACCACTTTTAAAATCTTAAAAATCTTTAGAATCTTAAAAAAAAAAAAAAATATGAACTCCAGAGGCAATTAACCCGTTTTAAACGTTTCGCGCCATCCGCGTCAAAAAAAAAAAAGCTCC
>BLSH010404654.1:119667-130803 GCA_018402905.1 Glandirana rugosa | reverse complement strand
TCACAAGCTTGTTACATTTTTTTTTTAATTTACCACCTAAAATAATACACTAATGCCACCCTTACATATCACAAGCTTGTTATATATATATATTTTTAAAAAAAAAATATTTACCACCTAAAATAATACACTAATGCCACCCTTACATATCACAAGCTTGTTATATAAATATATATATATATATTTTTTTCTTTTTTTTAATATTTACCACCTAAAATAATACACTAATGCCACCCTTACATATCACAAGCTTGTTATATATATATATATATTTTTTTTTTTAATATTTACCACCTAAAATAATACACTAATGCCACCCTTACATATGACAAGCTTGTTACATTTTTTTTTAATTTACCACCTAAAATAATACACTAATGCCACCCTGACATGTCACAAGCTTGTTACATTTTTTTTTTTACCAACAAAACAGGAAAATAGTCAATGAGTTTAAATTTCTCAAGATCACCATTTCCCATACCACACAACATTTTCTAGATGTGCATTTGCTTTTTAAAACCTCATTGATATATTTTGTAGTAAAAAAAAAAAATCTGTACAAAAAAAAAAAAATCCCTGTGTTCTATAGTCAACAAAACTGGAAAGACAGCAATAGCTCTAGTGACACTTACAGGCTTCCAGGGGTATTACACTAAAAAAAAATAAATCTATGAATGTATTCTTAACTTTTGAAGATGATATTACAATAGTCTTAATTTGCAGGAAAGCTGTTCATTTTTATTTATTTTTTTTTTACATTGAGTATAGTATCCATTATTTTTTTCTCTTAATTGTTAGATTTGCAATGTGAATTAAATTTTTTTCATTGAGTGGTATATCCTATAGTTTTTATTTATTTGTTTGATATTCAATGTAGATTTTAGGGAAAAATATTACAGTATTAAAATACTGTTTCTAGGAATCCATATAAAAGAAATCAGGTTAATAAATTGGCCTGGTTTTAATTGTATTTTTTTTTTCATTGAGTGGAATGACCTACTTTTTTTTTATTATTGTTTGATTTTTAGTGTAGATTTTAGTCAAAATATTACAGTATTAAAATACTGTTTCCAGAAATCAATATAAAATAAATCAGGTTAATAAATTAGCCTGGGTTAAATTATATTTAATTATGTGGGTTTTTTTTTTTTTTTACATTAAGTGGAATATCCTGTAGCTTTTTTTAATTATTTGCTTTTTCAATGTAGATTTCAGGGAAAATATTACAGTATTAAAATACTGTTTCTAGAAATCCATATAGAAGAAATCAGCTTTATAAATTGTCCTGGGTTTAATTGTATTATTTTTTTCATTAAGTAGAATGTCCTACTTTTTTTTTTTTATTGTTTGATATTTAATGTAGATTTTAGTGAAAATATTACAGTATTAAAATACTGTTTCCAGAAATCCATATAAAAGAAATTAGGATTTTAGGGAAAACATTACAGTATTAAATACAGTTTCTAGGAATCCATATTATTATTATTATTATTATTATTATACAGGATTTATATAGCGCCAGCAGTTTGCGCAGCGCTTTACAAAAATGAAAAAGAAATCCACTTAATAAATTAGTCTGGGTTTAATTATATTTATTTTATTTATTTTTTTTCAATTGAGTGGAATATCCTGTAGCTGTTTTTAATTGTTTGATATTCAATGTAGATTTTAGGGAAAACATTACAGTATTAAAATACGGTTTCCAGAAATCCATATAAAATAAATCAGGTTTATATTTTATTATATAAACATTTATATTTAAATGTGTTGTTTTTATTTTTTTCTTAACATTGTGTTGAATATTCTGTAGCTTTTTTTTTTTTATTGTTTGATTTTCAATGCAGATTTCAGGGAAACATTACCATATTAAAATATTGCTTCTAGTAATCAATATAAAATAAATTGGCTTAATAAGGTTTAATTATATTCAATATTTGTTTTATTTTTATTAATTGAGTCGAATATCCTATAGTTTTTTTAATTGTTTGATATTCAATGTAGATTTTGGGGAAAATATTACATTATTAAAATACTGTTTCCAGAAATCAATATAAAATAAATCAGGTTAATAAATTAGCATAGGTTTGGTTATATTTAATTATGTGGGATTTTTTTATATCCTGTAATTTTTGTTTAATTGCTTGATTTTCATTGTAGATTTCAGGGAAAATGTCACAATATTAAAACACTGTTTCTAGAAATCAATATAGAATAACTGGCTTAATAAATTAGCCTGTGTTTAATTCTATTTCATTATTTTTTTTTATTAATTGAGTGGAATATCCTATAGTTTTTTTTTTAAATTACAGTATTAAAATACTGTTTCCAGAAATCCATATAAAACCAGGTTAATAAATTAGCATATTAATATTAGCATAATTATATTTAATTATGTGGGTTGTTTTGCATTCAGTAGAATACCCTGTAGTTTTTTTTTAATTGTTTGATTTTCAATGTAGATTTCAGAGAAACATTTCAGTATTAAAATACTGTTTCTATAAATCAATATAAAATAAATTGGCTTAATACATTTTCTTGGGTTTAATTATATTTCATTTTTTTTATTATTAATTGAGTGGAATATCCTATAGTTTTCTTTAATTATTTGCTATTCAATGTAGATTTTAGGGCAAATATTACAGTATTAAAATACTGTTTCCAGAAATCCATATATTTAATTGTTTTTTTTATTAATTGAGTGGAATCTCCTATATATATATTTTTTTTAATTACAGTATTAAAATACTGTTTCCAGAAATCCATATAAAATCAGGTTAATAAATTAGCATAGGTTTAATTATATTTAATTATGGGGTTTTTTTTTACATTGAGTAGAATACCCTGTAGTTTTTTTTTTAATTGTTTGATTTCAATGTAGATTTCAGGGAAACATTTCAGTATTAAAATAGTGTTTCTATAAATCAATATAAAATAAATTGGCTTAATAAATTTTCTTGGGTTTAATTATATATATATATATTTTATTGATTGTGTGGAATATCCTATAGGTTTTTTTATTATTATTATTTAAAATACTGTTTCCAGAAATCCTTATAAAAGAAATCAGGTTAATAAACTAGCCTAGGTTTAATTATATTTAATTATGTGGTCTTTTTTTTTTTTTTTTTTACATTGAGTGGAATATCCTGCAGTTTTTTTTAATTGTTTGATTTTCAATGTAGATTTCAGGGAAAACATTACAGTATTAAAATACTGTTTCTAGAAATTTATATAAAAGAAATTGGATTAATAAATTAGTCTAGGTTTAATTTTTTTTTTTTGTTTTTTTGTTTTTTTACACTGAGTGGAATATCCTGTACCTTTTTTTAATGGTTTGATTTTTCACTGTAGATTTCAGTAAAAAAAAAAAAATACAGTATTGAAATACTGTTTTTAGAAATCAATATAAAAAACATTACAGTATTAATATACTGTTTGTAGAAATTCATATAAAAGAAATTGGGTTAATAAATTAGTCTAGGTTTAATCATGTGGGGTTTTGTTTTTTTTTTGTTTTTTTTACGTTGAGGTGGAATAATCCTGTACCATTTATTTAATGGTTTGATTTTTCAATGTAGATTTCAGTGAAAAAAAATACAGTGCTGAAAAACTTTTTCTAGAAATCAATATAAAAGAAATTCTTCTTAATAAATGAGCCTGGGTTTAAATATATTTAATTATGTTTTGTTTTTTTTGTTTTGTTTTTTTTTTTTAGTAAAGTTTGTTTTTCCTTTTCTTCATACTTTTTTTTTCCAATGCTTTAGATACAGTATTTATATTTTTTATTTTTTTATTTTTTTATGTACTAATCATTACATCAAACACCAGCAATAACCCTGTTTATTATTATTATTTTTTTTTTTTGTGGGGGGCGTGGGAACAAATTACACAATATAATATACAACATTTTATCATCTCAATAAAATTAATATTAAGAGTAATATGAAACTAACATATTTTTTTGTCAGTTGCAAAATACAATAAAAAGCTGTGAATTAGTAGAGATTATTTTTTTTTCTGCCTTAATTTTAGGCTATTTATAGGAGAAAAAAAATAATAAAAAAAGAGAAACAAAAAACCTAAATGCCTGGTAGAGGTGGCATTCGTTGTTCTACTCGTCCTCTATATAAATATTTATCACACGGACATCTCGGTCTCATAATTGTACATTAGGAAGGGCGACATTTCTGTTCCTTGTGCCATGATTTATGAAATGAAGGTAAAAATCGGTTTGAACCCTCGGCGTATTTCCCACGTTTCTGAAAGTTGGGACTCTTGAAAATGATTGGTTGTTGAACTTCTGAATAAAGGAAATGTGACCTTTGGATCCCTCCGGCTGTTTTTCTTATTCTTCTGCTTTTCATGGGTGATTTTTTTATTATTTTTATTTATTTTATTTTTTTTATTTCTATTTTTAAAAATTATTCTTTCAGCTTGAAAATTTTTCGTAGTTTTGTGATTGGGGGCCTAAATGTTTTGTTCTACGAATCGCGCAGCCCGGCTGATTTATAACGCAGCTAAGAAAAATATCTCCCATAGCTTCTGCTGATCTTCCTCAGTGGACCTCTTCCTCGTACCCCATCCCTGCCCCATCACAGTGCCCCCTTACCTTAGGTGTCCCCATCACAGTGCCCTCTTACCTTAGGTGTCCCCATCACAGTGCCCTCTTACCTTAGGTGTCCCCATCATGGTGCCCCCTTACCTCAGGTGTCCCCATCATGGTGCCCCCTTACCTCAGGTGTCCCCATCATGGTGCCCCCTTACCTCAGGTGTCCCCTTACCTCAGGTGTCCCCATCATGGTGCCCCCTTACCTCAGGTGTCCCCATCACAGTGCCCCCTTACCTCAGGTGTCCCCATCATGGTGCCCCCTTACCTCAGGTGTCCCCATCACGGTGCTCCCTTACCTCAGGTGTCCCCATCATGGTGCCCCCTTACTTCAGGTGTCCCCATCACAGTGCCCCCTTACATCAGGTGTCCCTTCCCATCATGGTACCCCCTTACCTTGGGTCTCCATCATAGTGTCCCCCTAGCTCAGGTGTCCCCATCACAGTGCCCCCTTACATCAGGGGTCCCCATCACAGTGCCCCCTACCTCAGGTGTCCCCATCACAGTGCTCCCTTACCTCAGGGGTCCCCATCACGGTGCCCCCTTACATCAGGTGTCCCTTCCCATTATGGTGCCCACTTACCTCAGGGGTCCCCATCCACAGTGAATATCTTTTTTGGCCAAAAATTGTGTAAAAAAACAAAACAAAAAAACAACAACTTTTTTTCTAACATTATCTGTGTCATTGTTGGGGAGCCCCACATGTCGGGGTGTCATTGTTCTCGGACCCCCAAGTGTCATTGTTGGGGAGCCCCACATGTCGGGGTGTCATTGTTCTCGGACCCCCAAGTGTCATTGTTGGGGAGCCCCACATGTCGGGGTGTCATTGTTCACGGACCCCCAAGTGTCATTGTTGGGGAGCCCCACATGTCGGGGTGTCATTGTTCTCGGACCCCAAAGTGTCATTGTTGGGGAGCCCCACATGTCGCGGTGTCATTGTTCTCGGACCCCAAAGTGTCATTGTGTGGGAGCCCCACATGTCGGGGTGTCATTGTTCTCGGACCCCAAAGTGTCATTGTTGGGGAGCCCCACATGTCGGGGTGCCCTTTTTCTTTGACCCTTTGTCACGTTTGCTGAGATGTCGGTCTGTGGACTTTCAGAGACCCCAAAGCCCGGGAAAATGTCCTGCAGATCGGCTCCTCTGGTCCCCTAAAATAGAAGGTGACCCCTTTACCTCGCCCCCCTCTGTTTCCCTGGTGAGTTTGAATGTCCTGGAGGGAAGAGAAGCCCCTCAGTGGGTGCTCCCTCCCCGTCTCGGAGATGTGGATGGGATGTGACAGCCGTGCTCAGCAGTAAAAGCCTGGAAGGAGAAGATTGGAAAGCGGTCCCCTATGGCGCGCTTTGCCGCCGCTGACAAGACATCCAACCAATTATCAGCACTGCTAATGTACAGCAAGAGGCTGAAGGCCCCCGAGATACCCCCACTGAGGACAATAAAAGTGCATTTAACAGCCTTGTAGCGGCCGTCTCATCCCAGAGTACACGAGACAAACGAGCGCACGTTGCACGCTCCCCAAACCGCCAGCCAGACCTGGAAAAGAGAGCAAATAGACGGCGGGCAATCCGCTGCACCATTCTATTCTACAAGAAAACACCTATAATTGGTTTAATAATCCTTTGTGGAATGCAGTCTAACCCTCCTACATGGCAGACAACCACATAGGGGCCCCCAGGGCCGGGCCAAGGGTTGGGCAGCAGAGGTGGCTGCCTTGGGCACTTATGTAGCGAGGGGAGCACAAAAAGGGCAAAACCTGTAACCTGTGCTGCAGAGGTAGTGCATCACCCATGGGGGGCACCCTTTTCCCCTTTCCTCAAGTGTCCCCATCACTGTTCCCCCTTAAATCTGGTGTCCCCATCATGGTTCCCCCTTACATCTGGTGTCCCCATCACGGTTCCCCCTTAAATCTGGTGTCCCCATCACGGTTCCCCCTTAAATCAGGTGTCCCCATCACGGTTCCCCCTTAAATCTGGTGTCCCCATCACGGTTCCCTCTTAAATCAGGTGTCTCCATCACTGTTCCCCCCTTAAATCTGGTGTCCCCATCACGGTTCCCCCTTACATCTGGTGTCCCCATCACGGTTCCCCCTTACATCTGGTGTCCCCATCACGGTTCCCCCTTAAATCTGGTGTCCCCATCATGGTTCCCCCTTACATCAGGTGTCCCCATCACGGTTCCCCCTTACATCAGGTGTCTCCATCACAGTGCTCCCTTAAATCAGGTGTCTTCATCACAGTGCCCCCTTAAATCCGGTGTCTCCATCACAGTGCTCCCTTAAATCAGGTGTCTCCATCACAGTGCTCCCTTAAATCAGGTGTCTCCATCACAGTGCCCCCTTAAAACAGGTGTCTTCATCACAGTTCCCCCTTAAATCAGAGGTGTCTCCATCACAGTGCCCCCTTAAATCAGGTGTCTCCATCACAGTGCTCCCTTAAATCAGGTGTCTTCATCACAGTGCTCCCTTAAATCAGGTGTCTTCATCACAGTGCTCCCTTAAATCAGAGGTGTCTCCATCACAGTGCCCCCTTAAATCAGGTGTCTTCATCACAGAGTGCTCCCTTAAATCAGGTGTCTCCATCACAGTGCTCCCTTAAATCAGGTGTCTCCATCACAGTGCTCCCTTAAATCAGGTGTCTCCATCACAGTGCTCCCTTAAATCAGGTGTCTCCATCACAGTGCTCCCTTAAATCAGATGTCTCCATCACAGTTCCCCCTTAAATCGGGTGTCTCCATCAAAGTGCCCCCTTAAATCAGGTGTCTCCATCACAGTGCCCCCTTAAATCGGGTGTCTCCATCACAGTTCCCCCTTAAATCAGGTGTCTCCATCACAGTGCCCCCTTAAATCAGGTGTCTCCATCACAGTTCCCCCTTAAATCAGGTGTCTCCATCACAGTTACCCCTTAAATCAGGTGTCTCTGTCACAGTTCCCCCTTAAATCAGGTGTCTCCATCACAGTGCCCCCTTAAATCAAGTGTCTCCATCACAGTGCCCCCTTAAATCAGGTGTCTCCATCACAGTGCTCCCTTAAATCAGGTGTCCCCATCACGGTTCCCCCTTAAATCAGGTGTCTTCATCACAGTGCCCCCTTAAATCAGGTGTCTCCATCACAGTGCCCCCTTAAATCAGGAGTCTCCATCACAGTTCCCCCTTAAATCAGATGTCTCCATCACCGGCCCCCCTTAAATCAGATGTCTTCATCACCGGCCTCCCTTAAATCAGGAGTCTCCATCACAGAGCCCCCTTAAATCAGGTGCCCCCATCAGTGCCCCCTTAAATCAGGTGTCTCCATCACAGTGCCACCTTAAATCAGGTGTCTCCATCAAAGTTCCCCCTTAAATCAGATGTCTCCATCACCGGCCCCCCTTAAATCAGGAGTCTCCATCACAGAGCCCCCTTAAATCAGGTGCCCCCATCAGTGCCCCCTTAAATCAGGTGTCTCCATCACAGTGCTCCCTTAAATCAGGTGTCTCCATCACAGTGCTCCCTTAAATCAGGTGTCTCCATCACAGTGCTCCCTTAAATCAGGTGCCCCCATCAGTACCCCCTTAAATCAGGTGTCTCCATCACAGTGCTCCCTTATCTCAGGTGTCTCCATCACCGCCCCCCTTAAATCAGGTGTCTCCATCACAGTGCTCCCTTAAATCCGGTGTCTCCATCATGGTGCCCCCTTATCTCAGGTGTTCCCTCCCCATCATGGTTCCCCCTTACATCAGATGTCTCCATCACAGTGAATATCTCCAGATTCTGATTTTTTTGGCCCCAAATTTTAAGTTCTCTGTAGATTCTTGCAATTACCATGACCCACCAACCACCAGAAAGATTCCCAAAATAAACTCCCCTGCCACGGTAAATCCACGTGGGGTGTTATTTATGGGTGGCACCCAATGTATTTCTTTGTTTTCTCTTCTAGAGGGGAGAAAAAGACACAACGTTCTTTCCCTCTATTCAAGAGGAGAAAGAGAGCACGGGGGTAGAGTTTTCATACCTCTATATCTTATTATTTCTGTGCTCTCGTCCCTATGGGGACGTTGCACTGCTGTGTTGGTGCAGCCAGCCATGGTCTCTGGTCACTACCGACAGCAGCAGTACAACGTCACCAAACCAGTGGAGCCAATCACCACCACACCAGTTCCAGTCTTACCATAAGTCCTCGTTCACACATGCAATGCTTTCTAAAGAGTGATCTGTGTTTAGATCGCTCTTCATAGAGCATTTGACAGGCAGTGAGGAGGCAATTGTATCGCCTCTTCACCGTCTGCTTTAACCCCTTGGACTTCACACAAGCACCCCCCCCCTCCCCGGGGTGTATAATTCCTGTCTGCGAAGCATTGCAACTGCAGCATGTGTACACCCCCGGCTGCTGCCTCTGCAATTAAAGGGGGAAGCAGTTGGGGGGGGGCCATACAACTGTGGCTCATCCGTGAGGTTTTACCACCCCAGCCCCCCACATCAGTGTGTATGAGCCCTAATAGTGCAGCCAGTCAGTGTCTCTGATCACCACCTAGCAAAAGTGATGGGTATTCTGGAAATAAGATGTGCAATGTATGCCTTTAGAAAACCCGTTCCTTGGATTTTGGGCCTCTCTATGTGGCTAGGCTGTCAAAAAAGTCTCACACGTGTGACCCCCATACTCAGGAGGAGGAGCAGAATGTGTTTTGGGGTGTAATTCTAAGTATGTAAGTATTCTAGAATGATGATGGGTAGTCTGGAAATTAGATGTGTCATTTATGCTCCTTGAAAGCCCAAAGGTGCTCCATGGATTTTGGGCCTCTCTGTATCTAGGCTGTGGAAAGGCCTCACACATGTGGTATCCCCATACTCGGGACGAGTAGAAGAACGTGTTTTTTGGGGTGTAATTGTAAGTACACTATTTTGTTAAAAGTATTGGGACGCCTGCCTTTACGCGCACATGACCTTTAATGGCATCCCAGTCTTAATCCGTAGGGTTCAATATTGAGTTGGCCCACCCTTTGCAGCCATAACAGCTTCACCTCTTCTGGGAAGGCCGTCCACAAGGTTTAGGAGTGTCTATGGGAATGTTTGACCATTCTTCCAGAGGTCAGGCACTGATGTTAGATGAGGTCAGGACTCTGTGCAGGCCAGTCAAGTTCCTCCACCCCAAACTCGCTCAGCCATGTCTTTATGGACCTTTCTTTGTGCACTGGTCCAAACCATTTGGTGGAGGGGGAATTATGGTGTGGATTTGTTTTTTCAGGGGTTGGCCTTGGCCCCTCCAACTGCTGCATGTGTACACCCCTGGCTGCTGCCTCTGCAGTTAAAGAGGAAAGCAATTGGAGGGGGCAATAAAACCAATGGTGCATCCGTGAGGTTTTATTAACCCAGCCCCCCTCCCCCAACCACAGTGTGAATGAGCCCTAATAGTGCAGCCAGTCTGTGTCTCTGATCACCACCCCGCAAATGTGATGAGTAGTCTGGAAATAAGATGTGCAATGTATGCCTTTATAAAGCCTGTCCCTTGGATTTTGGGCCTCTCTATGTGGCCAGGCTGTCAAAAAGTCTCACACGTGTGACCCCCATACTCAGCAGGAGGAGGAGCAGAATGTGTTTTGGGTGCAATTCTACGTATGCCTATGCTGTGTGTAAGAAATATCTTATAAACTGACAAGTTTGTGAAGAAACTGCATTTTCCAAAAAACTTGTGGCAAAAATTTACATTTTGAAAAGAATGGCTATGCCTTTCAGAAAATACATTGGGGGGTTTGCTTTCCAAAATGGGGTCATTTTGTTGGTGTTTCCACTGTCCTGGTGCTTCAGGGCTCCCTAAAATGTGATAGGTAGCCTGGAAATTAGATGTGTCATTTATGCTCCTTGAAAGCCCAAAGGCGCTCCTTGGATTTTGGGCCTCTCACAAGTGGTATCCCCATACTGGCGAGGAGTAAAAGAATGTGTTTTGGAATGTAATTGTAAGTACACTAGTGTGTCAAAAGCATTGGGATGCCTGCCTTTACACGCACATGACCTTTAATGGCATCCCAGTCTTAGTCTGTAGGGTTCAATATTGAGTTGGCCCACCCTTTGCAGCTATAACAGCTTCACCTCTTCTGGGAAGGCCGTCCACAAGGTTTAGGAGTGTCTATGGGAATGTTTGACCATTCTTCCAGAGGTCAGGCACTGATGTTGGATGAGAAGGCCTGGCTCGCAGTCTTCGCTCTAATTCATCCTAAAGGTGTTGTATTGGGTTGAGGTCAGGACTCTGTGCAGGCCAGTCAAGTTCCTCCACCCCAAACTCGCTCATCCATGTCTTTATGGACCTTGCTTTGTGCAGTGGTGGGCAGTCATGTTGGAACAGGAAGGGGCCACCCCCAAACTCTTCCGACAATGTTGGGAGCATGAAATTGTCCAAAATGTCTTGGTGTGCTGACGCCTTAAGAGTTCCCTTCACTGGAACTAAGGGGCCAAGCCCAACCCCTGAGGGGCCAAGCCCAACCTCTGAAAAACAACCCCCAGACCATAACCTCCCCCCTCCACCAAATGGTTTGGACCACTGCACAAAGCAAGGTTCCCCCAACAA
>BLSH010404654.1:89509-101808 GCA_018402905.1 Glandirana rugosa | reverse complement strand
ACACTGACACTTGGTGGGGTCCCAGAACAATGACACCCTGACACTTGGGGGTCCCAGAACAATGACACACTGACACTTGGGGGTCCCAGAAAAAGGACACACTGTCATTTGGGTGACCCAGAACAATGACACCCTGACACTTGTGGGTCCCAGAACAATGACAAACTGACACTTGGTGGGTTCCCAGAACAATGACACCCTGACACTTGGGGATCCCAGAACAATGACTCCCTGACACTTGGGGGTCCCAGAACAATGACACCTTGACACTTGGGGGTTCCAGAACAAGGGATCCCCAAGTGTCAGGGTGTCCTTGTTCTGGGACCACCAAGTGTCAGTGTGTCATTGTTCTGGGACCCCCAAGTGTTAGGGTGTCATTGTTCTGGATCCCCAAGTGTCATTGTTCGGGATCCCCCAAGTGTCAGTGTGTCTTTGTTCTGGATCCCCAAGTGACAAGGTGTCATTGTTCTGGATTCCCAAGTGTCAGTTTGTCATTGTTCTGGGACCACCAAGTGTCAGGGTGTCATTTATCTGGACCCCCATGTGTCAGGGTGTCATTGTTCTGTACCCCCAAGTGTCAGTGTGACATTATTCTGGACCCTCAAAGTGTCAGTGTGCCATTGTTCTGGGACCCCAAGTGTCATTGTTCCGGAACCCCAAGTGTCAGGGTGTCATTGTTCTGGGACCCCACCAAGTGTCAGTGTGTCATTGTTCTGGATCCCCAAGTGTCAGGGTGTCATTGTTCTGGGACCCCACCAAGTGTAGTGTGTCATTGTTCTGGATCCCCAAGTGTCAGGGTGTCATTGTTCTGGGACCCCAAGTGTCAGTGTGTCATTGTTCTGGATCCACAAGTGTCAGTGTGTCATTGTTCTGGGTCCCCCAAGTGTCAGTGTGTCCTTGTTCTGGACCCCCAATTGTCAGTGTGTCATTGTTCTGGGAACCCCAAGTGTCAGTGTGTCATTGTTCTGGGATCCCCAAGTGTCAGTGTGTCATTGTTCTGGGACCCCCAAGTGTCAGGGTGTCATTGTTCTGGGACCCCCAAATGTCAGTGTGTCATTGTTCTGGGTTCCCCAAGTGTCAGTGTGTCATTGTTCTGGGTTCCCCAAGTGTCAGTGTGTCATTGTTCTTGGTCCCCCAAGTGTCAGTGTGTCATTGTTCTGGGATACCCAAGTGTGAGGGTGTCATTGTTCTGGGACCCCACTAAGTGTCAGTGTGTCATTGTTCTGCGTCCCCCAAGTGTCAGGGCATCATTGTTCTGGACCCCCAAAATGTCAGTGTGCCATTGTTCTGGGTCCCCCAAGTGTCAGGGTGTCATTGTTCTGGGACCCCTAAGTGTCAGGGTGTCATTGTTCTGGGATCCCAAAGTGTCAGGGTGTCATTGTTCTGGGATCCCCAAGTGTCAGTGTGTCATTGTTCTGGGACCCCAAGTGTCAGGGTGTCATTGTTCTGGGACCCCCAAGTGTCAGTGTGTCATTGTTCTAGGAAACCCAAGTGTCCGTGTGTCATTGTTCTGGGTTCCCCAAGTGTCAGTGTGTCATTGTTCTGGGATCCCCAAGTGTCAGTGTGTCATTGTTCTGGGATCCCCAAGTGTCAGTGTGTCATTGTTCTGGGATCCCCAAGTGTCAGTGTGTCATTGTTCTGGGATCCCCAAGTGTCAGGGTGTCATTGTTCTGGGTTCCCCAAGTGTCAGTGTGTCATTGTTCTGGGATCCCCAAGTGTCAGTGTGTCATTGTTCTGGGTTCCCCAAGTGTCAGTGTGTCATTGTTCTGGGATCCCCAAGTGTCAGGGTGTCATTGTTCTGGGTTCTCCAAGTGTCAGTGTGTCATTGTTCTGGGATCCCCAAGCGTCAGTGTGTCATTGTTCTGGGATCCCCCAGTGTCAGGGTGTCATTGTTCTGGGATCCCCCAGTGTCAGGGTGTCATTGTTCTGGGATCCCCCAAGTTCAGCGTGTCATTGTTCTGGATCCCCAAGTGTCAGGGTGTCATTCTTCTGGATTCAAAGTGTCAGGGTGTCATAGTTCTGGATCCCCAAGTGTCAGTGTGTCAGTGTTCTAGATCCCCAAGTGTCAGTGTGTCATTGTTCTGGACCCCCAAGTGTCAATGTATAATTGTCATGGGACCCCCAAGTGTCAGTGTGTCATTGTTCTGGATCCCCCAAATGTCAGTCTGTCATTGTTCTGGACCCCCAAGTGTCAATGTGTCATTGTTCTGGGACTCCCAAGTGTCAGTGTGTCATTGTTCTGGATCCCCCAAGTGTCAGTCTGTCATTGTTCTGGGACCCCCAAGTGTCAGTGTTCTGGAACCCTTAAGTGTCAGTGTGTCATTGTTTTGGTCCCCATGTGTCAGGGTGTCATTGTTCTGGGACCCCTAAGTGTCAGGGTGTCATTGTCCTGGACCCCCCAAGTGTCAGTCTGTCATTGTCCTGGATCCCCCAAGTGTCAGTGTGTCATTATTCTGGGACCCCAAGTGTAAGGGTGTCATTGTTCTGGGACCCCCAAGTGTCAGTGTGTAATTGTTCTGGGCCCCCAAGTGTCCGGGTGTCATTGTTCTGGGTCCCCCAAGTGTCAGGTTGTCATTGTTCTGGGATCCCCAAGTGTCCGGGTGTCATTGTACTGGATCCCCAAGTGTCAGTGTGTCATTGTTCTGGGACCCCAAGTGTCAGTGTGTCATTGTTCTGGGACCCCAAGTGTCAGTGTGTCATTATTCTGGGACCGCCAAGTGTCAGGGTGACATTGTTCTGGATCCCCAAGTGTCAGGGTGATATTGTTCGGGGACCCCCAATTGTCAGTGTGTCATTGTTCTGGACCCCCAAAGTGTCAGGGTGTCATTGTTCTGGGACTCTCAAGTGTCAGGGTGTCATTGTTCTAGGAAACCCAAGTGTCAGGGTGTCATTGTTCTGGGACCCCCAAGTGTCAGTGTGTCATTGTTCTGGGTTCCCCAAGTGTCAGTGTGTCATTGTTCTGGGATCCCCAGGTGTCACTGTGTCATTGTTTTGGGTTCCCCAAGTGTCAGTGTGTCATTGTTCTGGGATCCCCAAGTGTCCGTGTGTCATTGTTCTGGGTTCCCCAAGTGTCCGTGTGTCATTGTTCTGGGTTCCCCAAGTGTCAGTGTGTCATTGTTCTGGGATCCCCAAGTGTCCGTGTGTCATTGTTCTGGGTTCCCCAAGTGTCAGTGTGTCATTGTTCTGGGATCCCCAAGTGTCAGGGTGTCATTGTTCTGGGATCCCCAAGTGTCAGTGTGTCATTGTTCTGGAACCTCCAAGTGTCAGTGTGTCATTGTTCTGGATTCCAAGTGTCAGGGTGTCATTCTTCTGGATCCCCCAAGTGTCAGTGTGTCATTTTTCTGGATCCCCAAGTGTCAGGGTGTCATTGTTCTGGATTCAAAGTGTCAGGGTGTCATTGTTCTGGACCCCCAAGTGTCAATGTGTCATTGTTCTGGGACCCCCAAGTGTCAGTGTGTCATTGTTCTGGATCCCCCAAATGTCAGTCTGTCATTGTTCTGGACCCCCAAGTGTCAATGTGTCATTGTTCTGGGGACCCCCAAGTGTCAGTGTTCTGGAACCCTTAAGTGTCAGTGTGTCATTGTCCTGGATCCCCCAAGTGTCCGTCTGTCATTGTTCTGGATCCCCCAAGTGTCAGTGTGTTATTATTCTGGGACCCCAAGTGTAAGGGTGTCTTTGTTCTGGACCCCCAAGTGTAAGTGTGTCATTGTTCTGGGACCCCCAAGTGTCAGTGTGTCTTTGTTCTGGACCCCCAAGTGTCAGGGTGTCATTGTTCTGGGTCCCCCAAGTGTCAGGGTGCCGTTGTTCTGGGACCCCCAAGTGTCAGTGTGTCATTGTTCTGGGACCCCCAAGTGTCAGTGTGTCATTGTTCTGGGACCCCCAAGTGTCAGGGTGTCATTGTTCTGGGATCCCCAAGTGTCAGGGTGTCATTGTTCTGGGACCCCACCAAGTGTCAGTGTGTCATTGTTCTGGATCCCAAAGTGTAAGTGTGTCATTGTTCTGGACCCCCAAAGTGTAAGGGTGTCATTGTCCTGGGACCCCCAAGTATCAGGGTGTCATGGTCCTGGACCCCCAACTGTCAGTGTGCCATTGTTCTTGAATCCCCAAGTGTCAGTGTGTCATTGTTCTGGATCCCCAAGTGTCAGGGTGTCATTGTTCTGGGACCCCAACAAGTGTCAGGGTGTCATTGTTCTGGATCCCCAAGTGTCAGTGTGTCATTGTTCTGGACCCCCCAAGTGTCAATCTGCCATGGTTCTGGGACCCGCAAGTGTCAATGTGCCATTGTTCTGGCACATTGACAAGTATCAGTGTGTCATTGTTCTGGATCCCAAAGTGTCAGGGTGTTATTGTTCTGGACCCCCAAGTGTCGTGTGTCTTTCTTCTTGATCCCCCCAGTGTCAGTGTGTCATTGTTCTGGGACCCCCAAGTGTAAGTGTGTCATTGTTCTGGACTCCCACGTGTAAGTGTGTCATTGTTCTGGGACCCCCAAGTGTCAGTGTGTCATTGTTCTGGACCCCTATGTGTCAGGGTGTCCTTGTACTGTACCCCATGTGTCAGTGTGTCATTATTCTGGACCCTCAAAGTGTCAGTGTGTGATTGTTATGGGTCCCCCAAGTGTCAGGGTGTCATTGTTCAGAACAATGACACCCTGACACTTGGGGTTCCCAGAACAATGACACCCTGACACTTGGGGGTTCCAGAACAATGACAGCCTGACACTTGGGGGTCCCAGAACAAGGACACACTGACACTTGGGGGACCAAGAAGAATGACACACTGACACTAGGGGGTCCCTGAAAAATGACACACTCACACTTGTGGGACCCAGAACAATGACACACTGACACTTGGGGAACCCAGAACAATGACACACTGACACTTGGGGAACCCAGAACAATGACACACTGACACTTGGGGGTCCCAGAACAATGACTCCCTGAAACTTGGGGGTCCCAGAACAATGACACCCTGAAACTTGGGGGTCCCAGAACAATGACACCCTGACACTTGGGGGTCCCAGAACAATGACACACTGACACTTGGGGATCCCAGAACAATGACACCCTGACACTTGGGGGTCCCAGAACAATGACACCCTGACACTTGGGGGTCCCAGAACAATGACAGCCTTACACTTTGGCGGTCCAGAACAATGACACACTGACACTTGGGGACCCCAAAAATATGACACCCTGACACTTGGGGGTCCCATGACAATGACACACTGACACTTGGGGGTCCCAGAACAATGACACACTGACACTTGGGGGTCCCAGAACAATGACACCCTGACATTTGGGGGTCCCAGAACAATGACACCCTGACACTTGGGGGTCCCAGAACAATGACATCCTGACACTTGGAGGTCCCAGAACAATGACACACTGACACTTGGGGATCCCAGAACAATGACACACTGACACTTGGGGGTCCCAGAACAAGGACACACTGACACTTGGGGGACCCAGAACAATGACACCCTGACACTTGGGGATCCAGAACAATGACACACTGACACTTGGGGATCCAGAACAATGACACACTGACACTTGGTGGGGTCCCAGAACAATGACACCCTGACACTTGGGGTCCCAGAACAATGACACACTGACACTTGGGGGTCCCAGAAAAATGGCACACTGACACTTTGAGGGTCCAGAATAATGACACACTGACACTTGGGGGACCCAGAACAATGACACCCTGACACATGGGGGTCCAGAACAATGACACCCTGACACTTGGGGGTCCAGAACAATGACACACTGACACTTGGGGATCCAGAATAATGACACCTTGTCACTTGGGGATCCAGAACAATGACTCAATGACACTTGGGGGATCCCGAACAATGACACTTGGGGATCCAGAACAATGACACCCTAACACTTGGGGGTCCCAGAACAATGGCACACTGCCATTTGGGGGTCCCAGAACCATGACAAACTGACGCTTGGGGGTCCAGAACAATGACACCCTGACACTTGGGTTTCCCAGAACAATAACACCCTGACACTTTTGGGGTCCAGAACAATGACACACTGACACTTGGGGGACCCAGAACAATGACACACTGACACTTGGGGGATCGAGAACAATGAAACTCTGACACTTGGGGGTCCCAGAACAATGACACACTGACACTTGGGGATCCAGAACAATGACACACTGACACTTGGAGATCCAGAACAATGACACACTGATACTTGGGGATCCCAGAACAATGGCACATTGACACTTGGGGATCCAGAACAATGACCCCCTTACACTTGGGGATCCAGAACAATGACACCCTGACACTTGGGGATTCAGAACAATGACACCCTGACACTTGGGGATCCAAAACAATGACACCCTGACACTTGGGGATTCAGAACAATGACACACTGACACTTGGGGTCCCAGAACACTGACACACTGACACTTGGGGTCCCAGAACAATGACACACTGACACTTGTTGATCCAGAACAATGACACCCTGACACTTGGGGATCCAGAACAATGACACCCTGACACTTGGGGAACCAGAACAATGACACCCTGACACTTGGGGATCCCAGAACAATGACCCCCTTACACTTGGGGATCCAGAACAATGACACACTGACACTTGGGGATCCAGAATAATGACACACTGACACTTGGGGGTCCCAGAATTATGACACACTGACACTTGGGGATCCCAGAACAATGACACACTGACACTTGGGGACCCCAAAAATATGACAGCCTGACACTTAGGGGTCCCATGACAATGACACACTGACACTTGGGGGTCCCAGAACAATGACACCCTGACACTTGGGGGTCCCAGAACAATGACATCCTGACACTTGGAGGTCCCAGAACAATGACACACTGACACTTGGGGATCCCAGAACAATGACACACTGACACTTGGGGGTCCCAGAACAAGGACACACTGACACTTGGGGGACCCAGATCAATGACACACTGACACTTGGGGGTCCCAGGACAATGACACACTGACACTTGGGGGACCAAGAACAATGACACACTGACACTTGGGGATCCAGAACAATGACACACTGACACTTGGTGGGGTCCCAGAACAATGACACCCTGACACTTGGGGTCCCAGAACAATGACACACTGAAACTTGGGTGACCCCGAAAAATGACACCCTGACACTTGGGGGTCCCAGAACAATGACACACTGACACTTGGGTGACCCAGAAGAATGACACCCTGACACTTGGGGGACCCAGAACAATGACACCCTGACACTTGGGGGTCCAGAACAATGACACACTGACACTTGGGGGGAACCCAGAAGAATGACAGCAATAAACTTGTGATGCAACTTTCATGTATTTTGTCTTCAAGGGGAGGGGAATCTTTGAAGGCATAACTTGAATTCTCTCATATTTCTAACTTGATGTTCAGCCTGGAGCAAGCAGTTACGCGAAAAAACAACAGACACAATGCATGCAAAACAGTCCGGGAAACTTGGAGGACATGAGAAGAAAAATGCTGACACACTGATGTCCCAGAACAATGACACACTGACACTTGGGGATCCAGAACAATGACACCCTGACACTTGGGGGTCCAGAACAATGATACACTGACATTTGGGGATCCAGAACAATGACACACTGACACTTGGGGATCCAGAACAATGACACCCTGACACTTGGGGATCCAGAACAATGACACCCTCACACTTGGGGATCCAGAACAATGACACCCTGACACTTGGGGATCCAGAACAATGACACCCTCACACTTGGGGATCCAGAACAATGACACACTGACACTTGGGGATCCAGAACAAGGACACACTGACACTTAGGGATCCAGAACAATGACACACTGACACTTGGGGGTCCAGAACAATGACACACTGACACTTGGGGATCCAGAACAATGACACCCTGACACTTGGGGGTCCCAGAACAATGACACCCTGACACTTGGGGATCCAGAACAATGACACCCTGACACTTGGGGTCCCAGAACAATGACACCCTGACACTTGGGGATCCAGAACAATGACACATTGACACTTGGTGATCCAGAACAATGACACCCTGACACTTGGGGGTCCGAGAACAATGACACACTGACACTTGGGGTCCGAGAACAATGACACACTGACACTTGGGGTCCCAGAACAATGACACCCTGACACTTGGGGATCCAGAACAATGACACCCTGACACTTGGGGGTCCCAGAACAATGATACCCTGACACTTGGGGATCCAGAACAATGACACCCTGACACTTGGGGTCCCAGAACAATGACACCCTGACACTTGGGGGTCCCAGAACAATGACACACTGACATTTGGGGATCCAGAACAATGACACATTGACACTTGGGGGTCCCAGAACAATGACACACTGACATTTGGGGATCCCAGAACAATGACACCCTGACACTTGGGGGTCCCAGAACAATGACACCCTGACACTTGGGGGTCCCAGAACAATGACACACTGACACTTGGGGGTCCCATAACAATGACACACTGACACTTGGGGGTCCCAGAACAATGACACACTGACACTTGGGGGACCCAGAACAATGACACACTGACACTTGGGGGTCCAGAACAATGACACACTGACACTTGGGGATCCAGAACAATGACACCCTGACACTTGGGGAACCCAGAACAATGACACCCTGACACTTGGGGATCCAGAACAATGACACACTGACATTTGGGGATCCTGAACAATGACACACTGACACTTTGGGATCCAGAACAATGACACACTGACACTTGGGGGTCGCAGAACAATGACACCCTGACACTTGGGGATCTAGAACAATGACACATTGACACTTGGGGATCCAGAACAATGACACACTGACACTTCGGGATCCAGAACAATGACACACTGACACTTCGGGATCCAGAACAATGACACCCTGACACTTGGGGAACCCAGAACAATGACACCCTGACACTTGGGTATCCAGAACAATGACACACTGACACTTGGGGATCCAGAACAATGACACACTGACACTTGGGGATCCAGAACAATGACACACTGACACTTGGGGGTCCCAGAACAATGACACCCTGATACTTGGGGTCCCAGAACAATGACACACTGACACTTGGGGATCCAGAACAATGACACCCTGACACTTGGGGAACCCAGAACAATGACACACTGACACTTGGGGGATCCAGAACAATGACACCCTGACACTTGGGGAACCCAGAGCAATGACACCCTGACACTTGGGGATCCAGAACAATGACACCCTGACACTTGGGGATCCAGAACAATGACACACTGACATTTGGGGATCCAGAACAATGACACCCTGACACTTGGGGTCCCAAAACAATGACACACTGACACTTGGGGATCCAGAACAATGACATATTGACACTTGGGGATCCAGAACAATGACACATTGACGCTTGGGGGTCCCAGAACAATGACACACTGACATTTGGGGATCCCAGAACAATGACACCCTGACACTTGGGGGTCCCAGAACAATGACACACTGACACGTGGGGGTCCCAGAACAATGACACCCTGACACTTTGGGGGGTCCCAGCCCATCTGCTGCCTCGACATTGCCCATCAATGCAGCCTGATCCGTGCCCATTTGCATCCTCACGTCAGATTACATAGAGCGATGATCTCCTGTTTACTTGGTGGCCTCTTTAATATGAAGTCCCGCCTCCTTGCCCGGCTCCTATGATAGACAGGTTACTGGTCCAATGCCGGTCCAGGAGATGGGACTTCATATTACAGAGGCTGCCAAGTAAACAGGAGATCCTCTGATGGTGCTCGATCCCCACCCCCCCTTCCCCTCTGAGGCAGACCAATGCGAGTATCGGCGTATAACACGCACCCGTTATTCGCACCTAATTTTCAGGGGAAAAAAGTGCGTCTTATCCGGTTCCTGACCGGCTGCAGAGTGGTTGCATATCGGGAATCGCCGTCTGGCAGTTTGGCCGTGGGTCAGGAGGACTCGATGACCGCCGGCGACCCACGATCACCTGGCACAGAAGAAAAACAGGGAACCGCCAGTGTAAACACGGCGGTTACCCGCTCTGACAGGCGGCATGTAAAAGATCTACTGATCCCTGTCACTGGCAGCCCCGCCCCCTCACAGTTAGAACACACCTAGGGAACACAGTTACTCCCTAGAGCGCCCCCTGCAGGTTAACCCCTTCACTGCCCCCTCACAGTTAGAACACGCCTAGGGAACACAGTTACCCCCTAGAGCGCCCCCTGCAGGTTAACCCCTTCCCTGCCCCCTGCAGGTTAACCCCTTCCCTGCCAATGACATTTATACAGTAATCAGTGGATATTTAAATTTCTGATCGCTGTATAAATGTCATTGGTCCCAAAAAAGGGTAAAAAATGTCCGACATGTCCGCCGCAATATCGCAGTCCTGATAAAAATCGCCGACATTACTAGTAAAAAAACAGTAAAAACGCCAGATACGAATCCTCATGGTTTGTAAACGCGGCAACTTTTGCGCAAACCAATCACTAAACTACGATTTCGATTTTTTTATTTTACCACAAATATGAAGAAGAATAGAAATCGGCCAAAACCGATGAATAAATTTGGTTTTTTTATTTTTATTTTTTTGAATTTGTATTTTAACAAAAAGTTAGAAATTTGGGGGTTTTTTTTTCAAAATTGTCGCTCTTCTTTAGTTTATAGCGGTGATCAGAAATGACGCAGAGGGGATCAAATACCACCAAAAGAAAGCTCTATTTGTGGGGGGAAAGGACGCAAATTTTGTTTGGGTACAACGTCGCACGACCGCGCAATTGTCAGTTAAAGCGACGCAGCAAAAAGTGCTCTGGTCCTAAGGTGGGAAATCCTTCCGGGGCTGAAGGGGTTAAGTAGAAAAAAATCCGTGCCCCAGCCCTGGTTGGTGATTGGAGAAGAAGGGCACAATGACGGTTGGGGTTGGTGGGTGGTGTGCGGCCCACTTAGAATTTATATCCTTGGTTGTGGAGAAAACGTAGAGAAGCTTTAGAAGACTGATGACCTTCATACAGCCTGAGATGGTCGCCCGGGGACAGCGGTACGACCGGTCCGACCAGCACTGCATGGATCAGCTGACATGGAAACAATGCAGAAAGCCGGCGTGGATCACCTGCGGCCGATCTCCCATTGTACACCGATGATGAGTCATGGTTGTGTCCCCAGGGAATAAAACATTTCCTGCTCTGTTTACTGCGATCGCTAATTTGGAACTTGCTGGTGGCGACCTCCACGACCCAGAACATTTTTTTATTCGTTGCTGACCTCTTTAAAATGCCAGTTTCCTGGCTGTCATGGCGCACTCTGGCTTCAATAGATGCTCAGTCATTGCCCTGGAACAAGTTTGCTGATTGGGACTGCTGACTTCACTTGCTGTATAGACACTATATGGTCTGACACCAACAATCCCAGAAATACTCAGACCGGGCTGTCTGACACCAACAATCCCAGAAATACTCAGACCGGCCCGTCTGACACCAACAATCCCAGAAATACTCAGACCGGCCCGTCTGACACCAACAATCCCAGAAATACTCAGACCGGCCCGTCTGCCACCAACAATCCCAGAAATACTCAGACTGGCCCGTCTGACACCAACAATCCCAGAAATACTCAGACCGGCCTGTCTGACACCAACAATCCCAGAAATACTCAGACCGACCCGTCTGACACCAACAATCCCAGAAATACTCAGACCGACCCGTCTGACACCAACAATCCCAGAAATACTCAGACCGCCCGTCTGACACCAACATCCCCAGAAATATTCAGACCGGTCCGTCTATCACCAACAATCCCAGAAATACTCAGACCGGCCCGTCTGTCACCAACAATCCCAGAAATACTCAGACCGGCCCGTCTGCCACCAACAATCCCAGAAATACTCAGACTGGCCCGTCTGACACCAACAATCCCAGAAATACTCAGACCGACCCGTCTGACACCAACAACCATGCCACGTTCAAAGCCACTTCCATCCCCTTTCTTTCCCATTCTGATACTCGGGTTGGAACTTAAGCAAGTCGTCTTCACCACGTCTAAATACCTAAATGTATTGAGTTGCTGTCGTGTGATTGGCTCATTAGCAGTTTGTGTCACCAAGCAACTGAACAGGTGTACCTAATAAAGTGGCCGATGAGTGTATCATCTACCTGCGTGGCTCTGGTTATGGTGGCCACCAACCCTTTGCCTTATAACCAGAAAACCACGAGAGTCATTTTGGTCTTCCATAAAGACCCTAACAACCACTGTCTGCCCGGCCAGACTCATAAAGACCCTAACAACCACT
>BLSH010404654.1:51215-65200 GCA_018402905.1 Glandirana rugosa | reverse complement strand
AGTGGTATTTGCTCCTCTAATGTTGGTGGTCAGTGGTATACGCTCCTCTAATGTTAGTGGTCAGTGGTATACGCTCCTCTAATGTTAGTGGTCAGTGGTATACGCTCCTCTAATGTTAGTGGTCAGTGGTATATGCTCCTCTAATATTAGTGGTCAGTGGAATACGCTCCTCTAATGTTGGTGGTCAGTGGTATACGCTCCTCTAATGTTGATGGTCAGTGGTATTTGCTCCTCTAATGTTGGTGGTCAGTGGTATACGCTCCTCTAATGTTAGTGGTCAGTGGTATATACTCCACTGTTAGTGGTATACGCTCCTCTAATGTTAGTGGTCAGTGGTATATGCTCCTCTGTTGGTGGTCAGTGGTATACGCTCCTCTAATGTTAGTGGTCAATGGTATACGCTCCTCTAATGTTAGTGGTCAGTGGTATACGCTCCTCTGTTAGTGGTCAGTGGTATACGCTGATCTAATGTTAGTGGTCAGTGGTATACGCTCCTCTAATGTTAGTGGTCAGTGGTATACGCTCCTCTAATGTTAGTGGTCAGTGGTATATACTCCTCTAATGTTAGTGGTCAGTGGTATATGCTCCTCTAAAGAGTGGTTAGTGGTATATACTCCTCTAATGTTTTTTTTAAAGTATATTTTTATACTCCTCTAATGTTGGTGGTCAGTGGTATACGCTCCTCTAAGTGTTAGTGGTCAGTGGTATACGCTCCTCTAATGTTAGTGGTCAGTTGTATACGCTCTTCTAATGTTAGTGGTCAGTTGTATATGCTCCTCTAAGTGTTGGTGGTCAGTGGTATATGCTCCTCTAATGTTAGTGGTATACGCTCCTCTAATGTTAGTAGTCAGTGGTATATGCTCCTCTAATGTTAGTGGTCAGTGGTATATGCTCCTCTAAAAGTTGGTGGTCAGTGGTATATGCTCCTCTAATGTTAGTGCTCAGTGGTATATGCTCCTCTAAAAGTTGGTGGTCAGTGGTATATGCTCCTCTAATGTTAGTGCTCAGTGGTATATGCTCCTCTAAAAGTTGGTGGTCAGTGGTATACGCTCCTCTAATGTTGGTGGTCAGTGGTATACGCTCCTCTAATGTTAGTGGTCAGTGGTATATGCTCCTCTAATATTAGTGGTCAGTGGAATACGCTCCTCTAATGTTAGTGGTCAGTGGTATACGCTTCTCTAATGTTGGTGGTCAGTGGTATACGCTCCTCTAATGTTGATGGTCAGTGGTATTTGCTCCTCTAATGTTGGTGGTCAGTGGTATACGCTCCTCTAATGTTAGTGGTCAGTGGTATACGCTCCTCTAATGTTAGTGGTCAGTGGTATATGCTCCTCTAATGTTTGTGGTCAGTGGTATATGCTCCTCTAATGTTAGTGGTCAGTGGTATATGCTCCTCTAAAGAGTGGTTAGTGGTATATGCTCCTCTAATGTTGGTGGTCAGTGGTATTTGCTCCTCTAATGTTGGTGGTCAGTTGTATACGCTCCTCTAATGTTAGTGGTCAGTGGTATATGCTCCTCTAAATAGTGGTTAGTGGTATATACTCCTCTAATGTTTTTTTTAAGTATATTTTTATACTCCTCTAATGTTGGTGGTCAGTGGTATACGCTCCTCTAATGTTAGTGGTCAGTGGTATACGCTCCTCTAATGTTAGTGGTCAGTGGTATACGCTCCTCTAATGTTAGTGGTCAGTGGTATATACTCCACTGTTAGTGGTATACGCTCCTCTAATGTTAGTGGTCAGTGGTATATGCTCCTCTGTTGGTGGTCAGTGGTATACGCTCCTCTAATGTTAGTGGTCAATGGTATACGCTCCTCTAATGTTAGTGGTCAGTGGTATACGCTCCTCTGTTAGTGGTCAGTGGTATACGCTCCTCTAATGTTGGTGGTCAGTGGTATACGCTCCTCTAATGTTAGTGGTCAGTGGTATACGCTCCTCTAATGTTAGTGGTCAGTGGTATATGCTCCTCTAAAGAGTGGTTAGTGGTATATACTCCTCTAATGTTTTTTTTAAAGTATATTTTTATACTCCTCTAATGTTGGTGGTCAGTGGTATACGCTCCTCTAATGTTGGTGGTCAGTGGTATACGCTCCTCTAATGTTAGTGGTCAGTGGTATACGCTGCTCTAATGTTAGTGGTCAGTGGTATACGCTCCTCTAATGTTAGTGGTCAGTGGTGTACGCTCCTCTAATGTTGGTGGTCAGTGGTATACGCTGCTCTAATGTTGGTGGTCAGTGGTATACGCTCCTCTAATGTTAGTAGTCAGTGGTATATGCTCCTCTAATGTTGGTGGTCAGTGGTATACGCTCCTCTAAGTGTTAGTGGTCAGTGGTATACACTCCTCTAATGTTAGTGGTCAGTTGTATACGCTCCTCTAATGTTAGTGGTCAGTTGTATATGCTCCTCTAAGTGTTGGTGGTCAGTGGTATATGCTCCTCTAATGTTAGTGGTCAGTGGTATATACTCCACTGTTAGTGGTATACGCTCCTCTAATGTTAGTGGTCAGTGGTATATGCTCCTCTGTTGGTGGTCAGTGGTATACGCTCCTCTAATGTTAGTAGTCAGTGGTATATGCTCCTCTAAAAGTTGGTGGTCAGTGGTATATGCTCCTCTAATGTTAGTGCTCAGTGGTATATGCTCCTCTAAAAGTTGGTGGACAGTGGTATACGCTCCTCTAATGTTGGTGGTCAGTGGTATATGCTCCTCTAATGTTGGTGGTCAGTGGTATACGCTCCTCTAATGTTAGTGGTCAGTGGTATACACTCCTCTAATGTTAGTGGTCAGTGTTATATGCTCCTCTAATGTTAGTGGTCAGTGGTATACGCTCCTCTAATGTTAGTGGTCAGTGGTATATGCTCCTCTAATATTAGTGGTCAGTGGAATACGCTCCTCTAATGTTAGTGGTCAGTGGTATACACTCCTCTAATGTTGGTGGTCAGTGGTATACGCTCCTCTAATGTTAGTGGTCAGTGGTATACGCTCCTCTAATGTTAGTGGTCAGTGGTATATGCTCCTCTAATGTTAGTGGTCAGTGGTATATACTCCTCTAATATTAGTGGTCAGTGGTATATGCTCCTCTAAAGAGTGGTCAGTGGTATTTGCTCCTCTAATGTTGGTGGTCAGTTGTATACGCTCCTCTAAATAGTGGTTAGTGGTATATACTCCTCTAATGTTTTTTTTAAGTATATTTTTATACTCCTCTAATGTTAGTGGTCAGTGGTATACGCTCCTCTAATGTTAGTGGTCAGTGGTATACGCTCCTCTAATGTTTGTGGTCAGTGGTATACGCTCCTCTAATGTTAGTGGTCAGTGGTATACGCTCCTCTAATGTTGGTGGTCAGTGGTATATGCTGCTCTAATGTTGGTGGTCAGTGGTATACGCTCCTCTAATGTTAGTGGTCAGTGGCATACGCTGATCTAATGTTAGTGGTCAGTGGTATACGCTCCTCTAATGTTAGTGGTCAGTGGTATACGCTCCTCTAATGTTAGTGGTCAGTGGTATACGCTCCTCTAATGTTAGTGGTTAGTGGTATATACTCCTCTAATGTTTTTTTTAAAGTATATTTTTATACTCCTCTAATGTTGGTGGTCAGTGGTATACGCTCCTCTAATGTTAGTGGTCAGTGGTATACGCTCCTCTAATGTTAGTGGTCAGTGGTATACGCTCCTGTAATGTTAGTGGTTAGTGGTATATACTCCTCTAATGTTTTTTTTAAAGTATATTTTTATACTCCTCTAATGTTAGTGGTCAGTGGTATACGCTCCTCTGTTAGTGGTCAGTGGTATACGCTCCTCTAATGTTGGTGGTCAGTGGTATACGCTCCTCTAATGTTAGTGGTCAGTGGTATACGCTGCTCTAATGTTAGTGGTCAGTGGTATACGCTGCTCTAATGTTAGTGGTCAGTGGTATACGCTCCTCTAATGTTAGTGGTCAGTGGTGTACGCTCCTCTAATGTTGGTGGTCAGTGGTATACGCTCCTCTAATGTTAGTAGTCAGTGGTATATGCTCCTCTAATGTTGGTGGTCAGTGGTATACGCTCCTCTAAGTGTCAGTGGTCAGTGGTATACGCTCCTCTAATGTTAGTGGTCAGTTGTATACGCTCCTCTAATGTTAGTGGTCAGTTGTATATGCTCCTCTAATGTTAGTGGTCAGTGGTATATACTCCACTGTTAGTGGTATACGCTCCTCTAATGTTAGTGGTCAGTGGTATATGCTCCTCTGTTGGTGGTCAGTGGTATACGCTCCTCTAATGTTAGTAGTCAGTGGTATATGCTCCTCTAAAAGTTGGTGGTCAGTGGTATATGCTCCTCTAATGTTAGTGCTCAGTGGTATATGCTCCTCTAAAAGTTGGTGGTCAGTGGTATACGCTCCTCTAATGTTGGTGGTCAGTGGTATATGCTCCTCTAATGTTGGTGGTCAGTGGTATACGCTCCTCTAATGTTAGTGGTCAGTGGTATACACTCCTCTAATGTTAGTGGTCAGTGTTATATGCTCCTCTAATGTTAGTGGTCAGTGGTATACGCTCCTCTAATGTTAGTGGTCAGTGGTATATGCTCCTCTAATATTAGTGGTCAGTGGAATACGCTCCTCTAATGTTAGTGGTCAGTGGTATACGCTCCTCTAATGTTGGTGGTCAGTGGTATACGCTCCTCTAATGTTAGTGGTCAGTGGTATATGCTCCTCTAATGTTAGTGGTCAGTGGTATATACTCCTCTAAATAGTGGTTAGTGGTATATACTCCTCTAATGTTTTTTTTAAGTATATTTTTATACTCCTCTAATGTTAGTGGTCAGTGGTATACGCTCCTCTAATGTTAGTGGTCAGTGGTATACGCTCCTCTAATGTTAGTGGTCAGTGGTATATGCTTCTCTAATGTTAGTGGTCAGTGGTATACGCTCCTCTAATGTTTGTGGTCAGTGGTATACGCTCCTCTAATGTTAGTGGTCAGTGGTATACGCTCCTCTAATGTTGGTGGTCAGTGGTATACGCTCCTCTAATGTTAGTGGTCAGTGGCATACGCTGATCTAATGTTAGTGGTCAGTGGTATACGCTCCTCTAATGTTAGTGGTCAGTGGTATACGCTGCTCTAATGTTAGTGGTCAGTGGTATACGCTGATCTAATGTTAGTGGTCAGTGGTATACGCTCCTCTAATGTTAGTGGTCAGTGGTATACGCTCCTCTAATGTTAGTGGTCAGTGGTATATACTCCTCTAATGTTAGTGGTCAGTGGTATACGCTCCTCTGTTAGTGGTCAGTGGTATACGCTCCTCTAATGTTGGTGGTCAGTGGTATACGCTCCTCTAATGTTAGTGGTCAGTGGCATACGCTGATCTAATGTTAGTGGTCAGTGGTATACGCTCCTCTAATGTTAGTGGTCAGTGGTATACGCTGCTCTAATGTTAGTGGTCAGTGGTATACGCTGATCTAATGTTAGTGGTCAGTGGTATACGCTCCTCTAATGTTAGTGGTCAGTGGTATACGCTCCTCTAATGTTAGTGGTTAGTGGTATATACTCCTCTAATGTTTTTTTTAAAGTATATTTTTATACTCCTCTAATGTTAGTGGTCAGTGGTATACGCTCCTCTGTTAGTGGTCAGTGGTATATGCTCCTCTAATGTTAGTGGTCAGTGGTATACGCTCCTCTAATGTTAGTGGTCAGTGGTATATGCTCCTCTAATGTTAGTGGTCAGTGGTATACGCTCCTCTGTTAGTGGTCAGTGGTATACGCTCCTCTAATGTTGGTGGTCAGTGGTATACGCTCCTCTAATGTTAGTGGTCAGTTGTATACGCTCCTCTAATGTTAGTGGTCAGTTGTATATGCTCCTCTAAGTGTTGGTGGTCAGTGGTATATGCTCCTCTAATGTTAGTGGTATACGCTCCTCTAATGTTAGTAGTCAGTGGTATATGCTCCTCTAAAAGTTGGTGGTCAGTGGTATACACTCCTCTAATGTTGGTGGTCAGTGGTATATGCTCCTCTAAAGAGTGGTTAGTGGTATATACTCCTCTAATGTTGGTGGTCAGTGGTATACGCTCCTCTAATGTTGGTGGTCAGTGGTATATGCTCCTCTAATGTTAGTAGTCAGTGGTATATGCTCCTCTAATGTTAGTGGTATACGCTCCTCTAATGTTGGTGGTCAGTGGTATACGCTCCTCTAATGTTAGTGGTCAGTGGTATACACTCCTCTAATGTTGGTGGTCAGTGGTATACGCTCCTCTAATGTTGGTGGTCAGTGGTATTTGCTCCTCTAACGTTAGTAGTCAGTGGTATACGCTCCTCTAATGTTAGTGGTCAGTGGTATACCCTCCTCTAATGTTAGTAGTCAGTGGTATACGCTCCTCTAAATAGTGGTCAGTTGTATACGCTCCTGTAATGTTGGTGGTCAGTGGTATACGCTCTTCTAAAAGTTGGTGGTCAGTGGTATATGCTCCTCTAATGTTGGTGTCAGTGGTATACGCTCCGTTAATGTTGGTGGTCAGTGGCTTGTTTGGTTATGGCTGCAGTAGTTTCTAGTTTGGGAAATGCTTGGCCATACACATTACAATACGACTGTTCAGTCACAACTCTGCAGGTACCACACAATCTCTGTACAATCAACTTTAGATTTACTAAACCAAGGACTATGAGGATCCACCTAATCCAATCAGTTTGTATCCAACCATGGAGTCCCTTGTAGAAGATCCATGTTGGTAGATCTAAAGGAGATTCAAATAGATACAAAGCGATTGGATACCTTTGGTCAGCCTTTCTCAACCAGGGTTCTGTGGACCTCTAGGGTTCCTCAAGGGTTGACTGGGGGTTCCCTGGTCGAACGTCAATTGGCAGCACCAGTGGCATGACTGCGAGGGAGTCCTTCTGGTTAAGGGCGGAATTCTTACCATGCACCATACAATGTAGGGGCATTTTCCCGATGACCACCAATGAACTTATCCTACCAGGGGCTTCCGAGATCTGAAAATCTGAAAATTATCTCAAGGGTTGCTCTGGGGCAAAGAGGTTAAGATGGCTGCCTTAGGTAGATCCTCATAATCCATTGTTTTGGTAAAACCTAAAGAAGATTGTACAATCAAATTGTATGACGTGTGAGGGACAGAAATGTGAGATTCAGTGTAGTGAGGATTGAAGGTCTTGATTTGTTCCTTCAGCTCTTCCACACGACAATCCAGTATTTTTCTTCTAGAATTTTCTAGCTGAGGGAGGACAATGATGACCACACGAGAGAACAGAGAAACCTTTAATGGAAACGCTTAAAATAAATAAAACGAGAAAAAAAAAAGAAGAGTAGTGCATCTTCCGTCTTCTGTCCAATATTAACAGCGGAAGTTACAGATTGTGCGATAGACGGGATAAAGTGTCCTTGGGTGGTAGGGAAAGTCCATGTCCTTGGGTGGTAGGGAAAGTCCATGTCCTTGGGTGGGGGCACGGAGAACGTGATTTGCTCCAATAGTTTAGATCTGTAGAAGCAGGGCCACCCCAGCCAGCACCCACTTAGACGGGTTCTCTTTGGTCTTCAGGTTGAATGTCCAGACGTAGGTTGGCCCCCTCTGGCGGGTCTTATATACGGGACAAGCGTAGACGTTGCGGGTGTCTTGTTTGTCCACTGGAATGGCCTTGATGAAGATGACGGGCATGGCAGGGGTCAGGTCTTTCAGTCTGGCATCTGTGATAATTCCAGTCTGTAAAGGGATAAGAGAACAATCATCACCATCATCATTGGCACAGTTCCCTGGTCTTGTGTACAATATGGGCATGGCAGTTGGGTTGCTTCCTGTTGGGGTGCGGGTTGAAGGTCTCGAGAAGGGGGCTGGATTGAGGGTTCAGGTTGGGCACTGACTACACCACATAGGCAAAGCTTGGTGACACCTGACCGTCACACCTATAGGAGCTTCTTGGACATCCAAACCCATGCCCATTAATATGGAGTTTCCCCTCCTTGTAGCCAGGACACCCTCACTTCTCCTCAAGATTTTGGGGGTGTCTGTAGGAATTTGTGCCCATCTGTGAGGTTAGGGCACTGGTGGGTGGATGAGAAGACCTGACTTACCATTCATCCCAAAGGTATTTGGTGGGGTTGAGCTCTGCACTTTCAAGTTCCGCCATGCCAAGCTGGTCAAACCACTGGCCTGGCGTCAGGGGTCACAATGGCGACCCCATCCATGTGCAGCTTCCCTGGCACATTTGGTTTTAAACCTGGACAGGAGGGGCAGCAAATACAGAAACCAATCCCCTCCAAGCCCGCTTCTCCTCTCCTCCCTCTCACCAGCATTCAGCCACTGCAGGAGGAAAATGGAGGGGATTGGCATCTGTATATGCCACCCTACCTGTCCAGGTTACTCTTATTTTTGCTCCCCTGGCTGCTGCGGGAGATGTTTCAGGATGGAGGGCAGGGAAGGGTCTGGTAAATACAATGTGACATTTACCAGCTCCTTCCCTTTCTGAGTGAACACAGTGAGTGATCAGTACCAATCACTCACTGTGTTCAATCCAAAATGAAGCACCGTTAAACTGCATTTACTATGCTTCGGTTTGTGAATGAACAGGAAGGCTCTGTATAGAGCTCTTCCTGTCCATTCATTCTGTGCAGCTGAGGTTGCAGAGATGGAGATTGGGGGCTCTGTCCTCAATACCTCTCTCTGTCTCAAAAGTGAATCATCAATGGCTGTTTAGACCCCCCGATATTTCACCAAAGCCCTACACCATTCACTGCTCTACCGACCCCGACACCATTCACTGCTCTACCGACCCCGACACCATTCACTGCTCTACTGACCCCATTCACTGCTCTACCGACCCCTACGCCATTCACCGCTCTACCGACCCCGACACCATTCACTGCTCTACTGACCCCATTCACTGCTCTACCGACCCCGACACCATTCACTGCTCTACCGACCCCGACACCATTCACTGCTCTACCGACCCCGACACCATTCACTGCTCTACCGACCCCGACACCATTCACTGCTCTACCAACCCCGACACCATTCACTGCTCTACACTGTCCATGTTAAAGGTGGACTAAGTTTATATTTTGCCAGAGACATTTTTTTTATTCATTTTTCATGTTGCCCACCTCTGCTCCAGGCTATTCCAGAAACGTGGAGAAGAATGTCAAAATGTGGACATCTCCAAAATCTTTCTAATTCCCTCCAAATATGTAACTAAAGATCTGAAATAATTCTTTATCTACTTAGATTGGCGTGGTGGTGGAAGGAGGTCAACAAGCTTGAAGCTGCAGCCTCCGGGTTACCCTGCCTTTATGGAGCGGACTTGGGGTGCAGCCATGCTGGAACAGAAAAGTGACTCCCCCCAAATCCTTAAGAAAAAGGGTGGTCTTTGTACCCTATAATATTACCAACACCCTTCACTGGGGACACCGGAACTCCATCATTTGGAGAAGTGTCCCCATACTTTTGGTCATATAGCAGGCGCTGGCATAGCCTCTCCTCCATGACGCTTCCCCTTTAAATAAGCCGCTTTCCTTTGTATTAATAAATAAGAATTGCTCAGCTGTAGCCGACGCTTTCTGAACGCCAATGACGTCACATCTGATTATAAATTGCCATGGAAACCACATCCTGAGAATTCGGCGTTCTGCTCCGGCATCCTGCGCCGTAGTGCCAGATAAACGAGGGGATAACATGGAGATGAATGGCGCGAGGGGAAGATTACAGGGCGGATTTTAATGATAAATGGAGGACAGAGGGAGCTCATTAATGTGGGGGGGCCCTCCGGTTCTCAGGGTATAAATTGTAGGGGGCAATAATTCTGAGCGCACAGTGAGGATCTATAGATTAATAAATGCATGCAGGGGCCGGGCCAAGGCTGCACAGGAAGGGAGGAGGAAAGTTTTTTAAAGTCACCCCCCCCCCATGTAGCTCATTTGTGGGGTTCAAGAGGCCCCTGGCAATCTCTATGGTGGCCTCTCCCAAGTGTTGGGCCTTTCAAGTTTTATTGATAAATTCAGAGTGCAAAATTGTGGGGGCTCGATGGCCATGGTGAGGATGCTCTGGCCGGGGGTCATCCTACCTGGGGGTGTGGGGGACGACCCAGATTTAGAATCCAGGAAGACGGCATGAAGAGCACCGAAGTACAAAAAAGGAAACTTTAATCACCAATCAAATCATTTTAAAAACATCCAATACCTTTTAGGGGTCTGAACACTCTCCCTTCACCAGGATTTGGACTTGTATATACACTATATTACCAAAAGTATTGGGACGCCTGCCTTTACACGCACATGAACTTTAATGTTATCCCAGTCTTAGTCTGTAGGGTTCAATATTGAGTTGGCCCTCCCTTTGCAGCTATAACAGCTTCACCTCTTCTGGGAAGGCCGTCCACAAGGTTTAGGAGTGTCTATGGAAATGTTTGACCATTCTTCCAGAGGTCAGGCACTGATGTTGGATGAGAAGGCCTGGCTCACAGTCTCCGCTCTAACTCATCCCAAAGGTGTTCTATGGGGTTGAGGTCAGGACTCTGTGCAGGACAGTCAAGTTCCTCCACCCCAAACTCGCTCATCAATGTCTTTATGGACCTTGCTTTGTGCAGTGGTGGGCAGTCATGTGGGAACAGGAAGGTGCCATCCCCAAACTCTTCCCACAAAGTTGGGAGCATGAAATTGTCCAAAATGTCTTGGTATGCTGACGCCTTAAGGATTCCCTTCACTGGAACTAAGGGGCCAAGCCCAACCCTTGAAAAACAATGCCCTCACCATAATCCCCCATAGTTTGGGGTGGAGGAACTTGACTGGCCTGCACAGAGTCCTGACCTCAACCTCATAGAACACCTTTGGGATGAATTAGAGCGGAGACTGTGAGCCAGGCCTTCTCATCCAACATCAGTACCTGACCTCTGGAAGAATGGTCAAACATTCCCATAGACACTCCTAAACCTTGTGGACGGCCTTCCCAGAAGAGGTGAAGCTGTTATAGCTGCAAAGGGAGGGCCAACGCAATATTGAACCCTATGGACTAAGACTGGGAGCCATTAGAGTTCATGTGCGTGTAAAGGCAGGCGTCCCAATACTTTTGGTAATATAGTCTATATACAAGTCAAAGCCCTGGTGAAAGTAGAATGTTCAAACCCTCAAACCGTATCGGATGTTTTTACAATTATTTGACTGGTGAATAAAGTTTCCTTGGACTCTTCCAAAAATAGTGCAGGTGCATTTTTTTGTGCTATTATACAAAGCGAGAGGCGCAATGTGATCTGTGCTGTGTGATTTGAGGGTCCATTAGAAATGACCTCAAACTTAGATTCTTATGAGATTTGGGATCCCCGTCGCCAAGAAGAGCAGCCAAAAGCCGGGTCCTAGGCAGGAACTTTTATATGTAATCTTCTGTTTTGTTTTTTTGGGGGGAGGGGGGTGGTTGGGAGACACAAATTAGGTGGACTTTATATTTTCACTCCTCAGCTCCAGCCATACACCTTTATGTGGCAGCACAGCGGTGGGCTTTAACGCCGCGTTACCACTTGAATGCATACAGCCGGCATTGCTGTTTTGTGCTGGGTGTGCATTGAATAACATGACCCCAGCACTGTGACTGACAGCTTCCAGTGACTGTTTACAATTGGTAGTCGTGGCCGGTCATCTTGCAGGTACCATCTTTGGCCGGTTGTCTTGCAGGTTCCATCTTTGGCCGGTCGTCTTGCAGGTTCCATCTTTGGCCGGTTGTCTTGCAGGTTCCATCTTTGGCCGGTCGTCTTGCAGGTTCCATCTTTGGCCGGTCGTCTTGCAGGTTCCATCTTTGGCCGGTCGTCTTGCAGGTTCCATCTTTGGCCGGTCGTCTTGCAGGTACCAATCTTTGGTCGGTCGTCTTACAGGTGCCAATCTTTAGCCGATCATCTTCCAGGTACCAATCTTTGGCTGTTGATCTTCCTGGTCTTCCAGTACCGATATTTGCCCAGTTGCCTTCCAGGTACCAACCTTTGGCCGATCATGTTCCAGGTACCGATATTTAGCCGGTTATCCTCCAGGTACCGATCTTTGGTTGGTTGTCTTCCAGTTCTTCTTCCAGTACCGAAATTTGGCCGGTCATCCCCAGGTACCGATATTTGGCTGGTCATCCCTTCAGGTACCAATCTTTGGCCATTCATCTTCCTGGTCTTCTTCCAGTACTGATCTGTGGCCAGTTGTCTTCCAGGTACCAACCTTTGGCTGATCATGCTCCAGGTACCGATCTTTGGTTGGTTGTCTTCCAGGTTTTCTTCCAGTATCGATATTTGGCCGGTCACACCCTCCAGGTACCGATCTTTGGCCAGTCGTCTTGCAGGTACCAACCTTTGACCGGTTGTCTTGCAGGTACAATCTTTGGCCGGTTGTCTTACAGGTGCCAATCTTTAGCCGGTCGTCTTGCAGGTTCCATCTGTGGCCGGTCGTCTTGCAGGTACCAATCTGTGGCCGGTTGTCTTGCAGGTACCAATCTGTGGCCGGTTGTCTTCCAGGTACCAACCTTTGGCCGATCATGCTCCAGGTACCGATCATTGGTTGGTTGTCTTCCAGGTCTTCTTCCAGTACCGATATTTGACCGGTCACCCCTCCAGGTACCGATCTTTGGTCGGTCATCTTCGAGGTGCCGAATTTGGCTGTTTTGTGCTCTTAGCTTAGCTGTGTTTTTTTTTCCAAACCCACTTTAAGTCCCAAGTGATGAGAGGCCGCCTTACAGCCGATGTTCAGTAGACGTCTCGGTCAGCAGACAAGGAGAGAACTTTTCTTTTCTTAAGCCAGAATGTAACTTTGATGGTAGAAATGATGATAAACCGCGGTAATTGGGGACATATTTAAATCTGCAGTTGCCTTTAGATATCAAAGAGCAGCTAAATCCTTCCATATTGCTCTTTATCCCGGGCTGGGAGCGCCTGACAAGTCTATTGTCTTTGAGGTGGATGTCACTCCACCACTCAACCTTGAAGCTCGTCCTTTGTTAATTAGAGCGAGGCCGCCTCTCTCGCGCTCTTTCTAGTATAAAAGCGCATCTCGGAGGAGGAGGTAATGCTCAGATCGTGTGCCAGATGACCCACTTTGATCGGCTCTCTAATATTGTTATGAAGCTTTGTGAGGAGCAGCGGTCGGGGGGAGGGAAGGGTCGTACAGCGGGACAGACGTGTGATCATCTTTGGTCTTCTTTCTTACTTATTGGTGTGCAGAAACATTCATGTACATTTCTGTGTGATTTCAACATGGGAATTAAAGTTTAAGCTTTACTACATTATATAAGGCTGCCATATATAGCAAGAAAAAGGCAACAAATCGTTATTTTTTTTATCTTTGTCTTGTGAGCGAGCTGATCCAAGATTGCTCAGAAATGGTCATGTGACACGGGGTGCCAGGGCATTGGGCAGAGATGCTTACTATGGGGAAAACAGGAGGGTCGCCCTGTAGAAGCGTCACCAAGTGACAGCAATCCGGAATCCGACATTGTGAATGTGTCTAGAGCAGGGTTTGTCCTCCAGGCTGCCAAAAGCACAGGACCCAGTTATCCCTGGATCAGCGTCATGATTTGCCATGGAGTGGGCAGCAGGCTGGTTGCCACTACCCTAACAACCAATGACGTTTAGGGCCAAGTTGCACAACGCAACACATTACTCTGATCTCCAGCATTCATGAGAAGATGGAAGTCCACATCCTCCACTCATAAGTCTGCTGGAGACAAAAGATAGGATTCTGATGTGAAGAGGAACTGTGCGATTGGGGGGCTCCCTGATGGGGGACTGTGCGATTGGGGGGGCCTTTGTGACTGGGGACTCTGTAATGACGGGAATCTGATGTTATGGGGGACTCTATGGATGATGAGGAGGCTCTAATGTGATGAGAAAACTCATGTATACAGGGCCTTATGTATCTGATAAGATGGGGAGCCTCTGATGTAGAGAGGTAACTTTCATGTAATGGAGGAACTCTGATGGGATGGGAAGGTCTCATGCATAGGGGCGACTAATATGATGGGACTTACGACCTCTAGTCTCATTACACAACGCAACACGT
>BLSH010404654.1:19843-46093 GCA_018402905.1 Glandirana rugosa | reverse complement strand
CCACTGACACCAATTATGGGGCACTATTCCTCCCACTGACACCAATGATGGGGCACTGTTCCCCCCACTGACACCAATGATGGGGCACTATTCCTTCCACTGATACCAATGATGGGGCACTATTCCTCCCACTGATACCAATGATGGGACACTATTACTCCCACTGACACCAATGATGGGGCACTATTCCCCCCACTGACACCAATGATGGGGCACTATTCCTCCCACTGACACCAATGATGAGGGAACTATTCCCCCCACTGACACCAATGATGGGGCACTATTCCTCCTACTGACACCAATGATGGGGCACTATTCCCCCCACTGACACCAATGATGGGACACTATTCCTTCCACTGACACCAATGATGGGGCACTATGACGGGAATAATGCCCCTTCATTGGTGTCAGTGGGAGGAATTGTGCCCCCTCATTGGTATCATTGGGAGGAATAGTGCCCAGTCTTTGGTGTCTGTGCGAGGAATTGTTCCCTCAAGGGCCAGATAAAGGCAACCAAACGGCCACATCCAGCCCCCAGGCCGCAGTTTAGAGACCGCTGACCTAAGCGATACAAACATCCCCCCCCCCCCCCCCCAGTTTTCTGGAACACGTGACAGGTCCCAGAATTTCCAAAAATGTAGGGAGGGCACCTCCATCAATTTCCATACAAGTACCGTGGCCTTTCATATGTAGGAACAACCAGGCGGCTGGATTTAACCAAGTCCCAGTCGGCGATCAGTGGAAAAAGACTGGAGATGCATGTAGTGCTTTAGGAGATACAGTGGGATAATGCTTCCTCGAGGCTGAATGGCCAGCAAGAAGAGTGTAGAGTGCGCATGTGCAGCGCTCCACTCCTGGGTAACGTTAGCTCTCAATAGCTTAGCCTTATCCTCTACTGTGGTAAAACAGCTGTGGTGGGAAAATTTGAAGTGACACCCAACACTGCAACTAGCGAGATATCTCCCGTTACTTCAACCCGACCAGTCTTACAAAAATGAGTCTTTAAAGACCTGGTGACAACAGAGAAAATTGTTACACTGCCAACTAACACAGAACCCTAAGGTCACATCCAGGCAGGTCCCTGTGTCCAGTCCAAAATATCTGAGCATGACGGAATCAGGACACCCTGTTGGGTATTTCCGCCAAGAAGCTGCTTCCCCAAGCTCTGGAACACGAGACCAGTGGATCTGGCTATAGTTACCCCAAGAACCAGGCAACACCAGTTTTGGAGTAAACCAGAAATTAGAACTGCTTTCTTAGAGAAATACACTGAATTTATACAGAAAACCATCAGATAAGGGCTACCCCCATTCTCACAGACAATGGTCACCTAAGACAGTAGGGCTAATCCTATTACCATGGACAATGACCACCTCAGACAGTGTGGCTCCTCCACAGGAATACCTCATGCATAACAGCCAAAAGCAAATAGTGACCTCTGACTGGATAACTTAGGAACACAGAGTTCCCCAGCCAATGGTTCTCCTGCAGTCCAAAGTCTGCGACACTGAGAATGGCCTCCAAAGCTAATGCTGAGGAAATACCATTCCAGATAAGCTGCTATATAGAGAGCAGCGGTGCAGCTTGAATGAAGTCATTAAGGAAAGGCTAGCGGAAAAAAATTCAACTCTTGTCCAACCTCCAAGGACACCAGCAAAAAACTGGGGGCATTTTGGGTTAAGGAGGGGTTGGCTTCTAACATTTCTGTTTGCCAGTGTCCCAGCCTCCTGTAGGCAGGGAATAACCCAAATGTTTCTCAATTCCTTTGCCCCTCACTAGACAATAATGAATTTCTGACTGCTGAATATTAAAAACTCAGCCTACCCATAACAAATGTTTTGGCTATAATTGGAGCCAGTTGAGTTGAACCCATCTCCTACCTATTGGCATTTCCAGAATATACAGAGAAGTTGTGTCATATGTGTGCCCATTAGCAAGCCACGTAATAGAAGTTATCACTGTCTCTGCTCGGGGAACAAGTAAGTCACCCCAACATAGGACAGGAGAAGTGATGTCGCCTTAACAAGAGTTGTGAAGTGAAGGATTATGGGAGATGAGGGCTCACACGCGTCCTATTGCCACCACCGTGCTGTAAGATCTCTGAAAAACACAGTGACAAACCACCCGTAGACTCGGTGACGAGGACCTGGCTGGGTGATTCGTCCACAAACGAGTTCTGCAGCTTTCAGAAAATCTGCCACACATGAAAGATTAGCCGTGTTTCTGAGCAGTTATATTCCCTTTTCAGACATTGCCACACGGGAAAATGGGCCTCATTTTTAATATTCAGTCTTTACCTAAACCCTGTGACCAGCCGATGCTAGGATGAGGCGATTAAAGTAGATGGACACCCAATCACTAAAATCTCATATAAGCTGTAACATGCTAATACAATTTTACAAAATTGTTTAAATTCATTAAATGTTTCCCTAGCAACCATGAAGGTCTTGGTTCAGACATTTTCTGTTAGGGACAGAGCGTTGTCACCCTATTTCTCTTAATTGTGCTCCTACGTTGTCCCCTGCTACATGCACCCCTGGTGGACACTGCAGGCATGACGTGCAGACTCATTTTATCACCATCAGGAAGCCAGTCCAAAGCAATGGTGCACAACTGGTGCTAAAGAGCGTGCAGGTAGGAAATGTCTGAGGCTGGGGAAGATCAGCAGCAATAATATGGAGAAACGGTCATAACAATATTTTTCACAGCAGTGTTGTCACCCTGTGGACAGGGTAGTCATAGATGGACTTGTAGTTCAAAAAATGGATTTTGAGGTTTGCATAAAAGCCATTTCTTGAAGTTCAGTGAAGGACACAGGAATTCAGATACAGTCATGTTATGCTGCCGTCTATACGCCATTTATACTGAAGAGCCCCAAGCCTGGGAGCAGACTTTCCTTGGAAAGAAAAACTCTGGCTTATGCTTTTTCTAGAACTAAACCCATAGTGAAGAGTCTGTTCCAGCACTGAACCTAGGACTGTTCCCTCAAAAAGAGGTAGTCTAGGGCAGTGATGGGGAACCTTGGCACCCCAGATGTTTTGGAACTACATTTCCCATGATGCTCAGTGACACTGCAGCATCCATGAGCATCATGGGAAATGTTGTTTCAAAACATCTGGGGTGCTAAGGTTCTCCATCAATGGTCTAGGGCCATGATGCTCATGCACTCTGCAGTGTAGTTGAGCATCATGGGAAATGTAGTTCCAAAACATCTGGGGTGCCAAGGTTCTCCATCACTGGTCTAGGGTATGCCACAATGGGTATTCTCTAGGAGCGCAACAAGGCTAGCACATGAGATGGCGCCCTGGCAATACCCAAGGTGCAGAAAATAGGCCGAATGAAAGGGATCCACACCACATCCTAGGATTCAATGTTGGGCTGGAAAAAATGGGGACATGCAGGTATGTGTCCTGGATGTCCTCAAAGACCAGAAGGGGGGGCTATAACAGACCTGATAGATTTCATACAGAATTTATGATTCCAAAATGAAATATTTGGGGTCTTTAGATTCAAGATAGGGTTGATGCCCCCCTGTGAACAGGTTAGAGAAATACCTCTGGAATCATTGTCACAGGGACTGGGCCAATAATGCCCTGCCCCAGAAAAACCTTTAGGGGTGCATGGAGTAGTGCTAATCTGTATGCGGACATGGACAGGTTGGAAGAAATGAAATACATAGGGGGTCTGGGAGAGAAACTCTAGCATGTAGCTCCCTAAAACCACCTCCTTGCCCTAAGCATCTGTGATTCAAGTGTCCACAAAAACTAACAGGCGTCCCCCCACTTTGGTGGTGGGGGTGCCCCTTCATGATGAAGAAATATATGAGGGTTAGGACTTGGAAGTCCAGGTTTTGTGGGCAGACTTGGGTTTGACTTTGGAAGAGGAGGCCTGAGAGTCAGGGGTGTATCATGAAATTAGTGGGCCCGTGTGCAAGCTCACACTGCACCGATAATCCCAATGTCAACCAGGGACAGATCATCCTTACGTGCAGTGTTGGTCAGAGCACTGGGGGCCCCCCACGCCTCAGGGCCCGTGTTCGGTGAACACCCTGCACCCATGGATGATACACTACTGCTGAGAGTAATGAAAAGGGCCCTTCTTGGCCTCTGTCAATGAGTGAGCCTTCCCAGAGTAAGCCCTAGGCTTTTTCTGCTGCGGAAGGTAGGTGCTTGATGAGGGTATCAGGGGCAGTTCTCATGGAACGTTATTCCTCAATGGCATACAAAGCATACGCTTTTTGCATGCAGCACCTGCAGCCCAACACTTTATCCAAAGATCCCTCCTCATGGTCACTGGCAGGAGGCCCATCTGGGAAATGAGAGGACAGGTTGGCCTGCAGGACCTGTCAGAGAGAATAGAGTTCTAGAAAGGGCTTCCCACTTTTTATTGATGGGGTCTTTAAAGACAGGTGCCTCCTCCAGAAGGAATGGTTAACATTTTGTGGTAGACCCCCAAAGGGGGCTGTCAACTTCCTCACAAAGTCCCCCCAAATGCATACAAAGCTGATAAATGCTTGGGAGGAACAAATTGGGAGACTGGGAAGGTCAGCGTTCTTCAAGTCTCCATAAAGAACAGAAGGTGCCCCAGAATATCTCTGCAGATTTGGAAGCCCTAAAAGAGCCCAGACTGGGTGCAGCACTGACAGAAGCTTCAGGCATTAATGTGGTGCGCGCTATGTTAACAATGGGCAGATCAGATTGGGATTCTGCAGGGGAAGGTGTGGAAGTGTGCTTATAGCCTCTGTGGTTAGGAATCTCATGTCCTATTTGGCCCATAAAATCCTGCATAACTGCAGTGAAATCTTTCGGGATAGAGCCGAAGAGGTGGCAACACCCGACAGGGCTAAGGAAGACTTTGAGGATGGCTTTGACTTTTGCAGAGGGCAAAACTTAATGCAATGCTTGAACCATTAATAAAGACTGTGCTGAAGCCACCTGATACAGCAGGACTGACCCCACATCTACAACCAGGCATGGTGCAACTCAAAGGGGAAAGCAACTTAGCTTAGGGTACAAGGCTCGGGCCTTAGTTCCTCACAAAGCAGGTAGTAGATATAGGGGGTCAGGTGGCCAAGTGAATGGTAGAACACTGAATGGCAGGAAAGTGGAGGGGGTGAATGTGCGTCTGTCCACCCAGCAGATGATCTCAGCGCTCAGTCCCCCAGCATTAACCCATTCTGTGTTAAACTGGCAAAAACAGGAATGTTAAATGGTGTCCAATGGTCCTATGAAGGCGGTAGCTCCCAGTGCTTCAGACCGACCTTACAAAGTGAGTCTTCAGTGACAGGGTCACACCTGGGGCTGAGTATCTAACATGTTTCAGGGACCAGGGGCTGAAGATAGGAGGTACGAATTACAACAGAGATGCAAATGCTTTAAGCCAAACAGTTCACGTGCCTATATTTCACCTGTTCATATAGCAGCTCGGCTGGAATTCAGGTTTAACCTGTTGTAGTTTACAGGACGTAATGCTGATGGCAAGGAGCCAAGGCACAGGAAGACAACTGATCGATAGCAGCTGACCTGTGCGTGCTCTGAAACATGCGGCCTCCAGGGGTGGGGTGGGGCTGTGCATTTAGGTCAGTACAGAGCTCCCCTGCAGCCATACTGCCTTCTTGTGTTGTCACGTTGGTAGACGAGGAGATGCACACATATCATACGTGATTCAAAATATAACTAAGGGAAGCCATCAGCCCCATCTTAGTCTTTTCTGTCACTTGTCCCCTCTTCCTGGACACAGCAGGACAAAGCCAACCCTACACAAGGGATGCCAACGGTGTGAAGAAGATTACAGAACTTAGCAGGACCCCCGTTATCGAACGTTGCACCAAAGTAACCCAACTAGTAAGGTGGGGAGCCTAACTTTGGCCAAGGAAAAACTAAGAAAAGTCTTTAAATGCAGAAATGCATCTGAAAACAAAAGGTAGAGGCACATCAAAGGATAAACCACAGCTCAAAACCATAGGCTGATTGGGCCAAGATGAAGCTCACCTGTGGGTGTACTGAGGACACAGCACCGCTTAGAGTCTTTATTGTCGGTGATCCAAACTCAAACCCACTGTAAACTTCTCAATATTCCTCCCACAGAGAACGAGGATGACACAGCAAAGGAGGAAGCAGAACCTTCAAGAAACCCACAAAGCCAAGACCAAGGCTAGAAGTCTGAAACATTGTGCTGCTTGGACTACGGTATGGGAATGAAGGTCTAGGTCAGGGTTTCATGGAATCCTAGGGTTCCTCCAGAGGTTGTCAGGAGTTCCCTGAGCAAATTCTGCCTCTCAGATAAGTTCCCATTGATCTTTTATCTATCTGTAAGGGGGGAATTCTTCCCATTGACCACAAGTGTGAGGAGCATTCTTCCCATTGACCACAAGTGTGAGGAGCATTCTTCCCAATGACCACAAGTGTAAGGAGCATTCTTCCCAATGACCACAAGTGTGAGGAGCATTCTTCCCATTGACCACAAGTGTAAGGAGCATTCTTCCCATTGACCATCACACTAATGTATCAGGAGTTGTGGATCTAGCAGGGGTTCCCTGAGACAGGATAGTTATGTCAAGGGTTCCTGAGTGTTGAAAAGGTCGAGAAAAGCCGCTCTAAGTCCTAGGAGGTGTTTTCTTGGGGTACCTGCTGTGTCCCTCAATATCCATGCTGCTAAATTGGATGGAGGGACAGTAATAATTGAACTGCTTTGGCTCCCTGTTCCACCTCTTCTTAAAGGTAAAGTACAGCTGCAGCGCTTACTGGAAAGCAATAAGCAGTGCAAATATCCATCTCATTAGCTGTGTGGAGCGCCACCATGAAACTGCCCACAAACTGACAGATCATTTCCCAAGAACAGTTTAGTCCATTGTATTGGCTGCCAACATCTGACCCAAGTCAGGAGAACACTAAAAAATTTGTTGGTTGGGCACCAGACCCAAATGTGCACGGGCATGGGGGGTTTCAGTTCCAAATCTTTGAAAGCAGCTCTCGGTGAACCAAGGTGTTCCTGGGGATTTCCAGAGCCCTCTGAAGAGAGTATATATATATATAGAGATGAGTAGAGTTGAGCGGACACCTGGATATTCAGGTTCGGCTGGTCCGGCCAAACTTTGCAAAAAAGTCCGGGTTCAGTACCGAACTTGACCCGAACTTGGCCCCAGGACCCCATTTAGGTCAATGGGGACCCAAACTTTTCGGCACAAAAATGGCTGTAAAAAAGTCCTGGCAAGTGCTAGAGGGCTGCATAATAAAATAAATATGGGAAGGGGGGGTGGATGTGGAGTAGGAGCCTAGAGGTTGACTAGGCCGTGACCGTGGCAGTGATTATAGAACAATAATCTGTCCCTTACAGCAACAGCAGGAACCTCTCCCTATAGAACTAGGAGATGATTTTAGAACAATAATCTGTCCCTCAAAGCAGTAGACTCTACCTAGTCCACAATCAGATGGTTCTGTGCAGCAGGATGAGATGTTCTGCAATCTGTCCCTCACAGCGCCGGCAGCATCCTCTCCCTACACTAACCAGAGAGCATGTGACATGCAGAACTACGTGACTCCAGCTTATACAGAGGCTGGGTCACATGATGCACTGGCCAATCACAGCCATGCCATTAGTAGGCATGGCTGTGATGGCTTCTAAGGGCAAAACAGTGAAACGCTTGTTGATTGGCTGCCCTGCAGCTATTCAACAGGAGGGATCAAATATCCGAACCCAGAACCCGAACTTTTTTTCAAATGTTCGGGTCCGGGTCACGGACACCCCAAAGTTCGGTACGAACCTGAACTTTACAGTTCGGGTTCGCTCAACTCTAGAGATGAGGAAATCAAGGACAAGTCCAGTTAAAGTTTTTTTGATCGTTCTGAAAGGTCGGTGGGTATGGACAGCACTTTATGGCTAATAGGTTGCTGGCTGTCAGAAAGGCAACCCATGCTGTGATTCTTTCATCGTTAATAGCTGTCCGGTGTTCTCTTCAATAACCGTCAGCATATAAAGAAGAAGAAGAAGAAGGTTTTTCGAGGGGCTGAAACATGGGGTCTACACCTTCCTGACCTCTCGTTGTGGTCAATAAACCTTTACTAGATTTCCTCTTGATTTGTGATGCTTCTCATACCTTTTATAGCAGTTAAGATACTGAACAGCTGAGATGGCCAAGAGGACCATAGAAGTCATCCCACTGATCTCGCCCCATCATTTTCATATATGGGTACCTCCTCCCCAATTAAGCAATATATACATGAGATGGAATGGGACTTTGTATCAAACACATCTCTTTATTCAATACAGATAAAAAAAAAGTTATAGACACAAGATAAAAGATTGCAATCAAACTACATCAAGGGTTTATAGGAAATATCGAGATTCCATCACATGGAGAAATTTCATAGAAAAGTGACGGCAGAAAAATAAACCTAGTCCATCAAGTCTGCCCCTTTTTATTTTATTTTTTAATTTTTTTTTTGGTTTTCAAATTAACCTCCATGTCTAACTATAGATTTATGTTTATCCCAAGCATGTTTGAAGCCATTTACTGTTGACTGTCTCACAACCTCTGTTGGTAGTTTATTCCAATCATCAACCACCCTTTCAGTAAAATAAAACTTTCTGAGTTTTGAACTTCCCCCCAGTTAGTTTGAGGTCCCCGTGTTCTTGATTTTGGTTTCATATTGAAAAGACCGCCCTCCTGAACCTCCTTCACCCCCTTAATGTATTTAAAGGTTTCAATCAATGTCTCCCCTCTCCCTTCTTTCCTCCTAACTCTACATAACTCTACATATTAAGTTCCTGAAGTCGCTCTTGATATGTTTTATCCCCCAGACCTTTCACCATTTTTCTTACCTGCCTCTGAACTCCTCCTATCTTATCAATATCTTTTTGTAAGTGAGGTCTCCAGAACTTCCAATATCATTCTCTCAGTGGTTTTGAACCTCAACACATTTCAACTCATAAAGAGTAAGAGTATTTTAAGTGAGACATCACTTAGAATACGGTGTCCAGCTCTGGAGACCTCACTTAGAATACGGTGTCCAGCTCTGGAGACCTCACTTAGAATACTGAGTCCAGTTCTGGAGACCTCACTTAGAATACAGTGTCCAGTTCTGGAGACCTCACTTAGAATATGGTGTCCAGTTCTGGAGACCTCACTTAGAATACGGTGTCCAGTTCTGGAGACCTCACTTAGAATACAGTGTCCAGTTCTGGAGACCTCACTTAGAATACGATGTCCAGTTCTGGACACCTCACTTAGAATACGGTGTCCAGTTCTGGAGACCTCACTTAGAATACGGTGTCCAGTTCTGGATGCCTCACTTAGAATACGGTGTCCAGTTCTGGAGACCTCACTTAGAATACGGTGTCCAGTTCTGGAGACCTCACTTAGAATACGGTGTCCAGTTCTGGAGACCTCACTTAGAATACTGAGTCCAGTTCTGGAGACCTCACTTAGAATACGGTGTCCAGTTCTGGAGACCTCACTTAGAATACGGTGTCCAGCTCTGGAGACCTCACTTAGAATACGGTGTCCAGTTCTGGAGACCTCACTTAGAATACGAAGTCCAGTTCTGGAGACCTCACTTAGAATACGGTGTCCAGTTCTGGAGACCTCACTTAGAATACTGTGTCCGGTTCTGGAGACCTCACTTAGAATACGGTGTCCAGTTCTGGAGACCTCACTTAGAATACGGTGTCCAGCTCTGGAGACCTCACTTAGAATACGGTGTCCAGCTCTGGAGACCTCACTTAGAATACTGTGTCCGGTTCTGGAGACCTCACTTAGAATACGGTGTCCGGTTCTGGAGACCTCACTTAGAATACGGTCTCCAGTTCTGGAGACCTCACTTAGAATACGGTGTCCAGCTCTGGAGACCTCACTTAGAATACGGTGTCCAGCTCTGGAGACCTCACTTAGAATACGGTGTCCAGTTCTGGAGACCTCACTTAGAATACGGTGTCCAGTAACGGAGACCTCACTTAGAATACGGTGTCCAGTAACGGAGACCTCACTTAGAATACGGTGTCCAGTTCTGGAGACCTCACTTAGAATACTGTGTCCGGTTCTGGAGACCTCACTTAGAATACGGTGTCCAGTAACGGAGACCTCACTTAGAATACGGTGTCCAGTTCTGGAGACCTCACTTAGAATACGGTGTCCAGCTCTGGAGACCTCACTTAGAATACGGTGTCCAGCTCTGGAGACCTCACTTAGAATACGGTGTCCAGCTCTGGACACCTCACTTAGAATACTGTGTCCGGTTCTGGAGACCTCACTTAGAATACGGTGTCCAGTAACGGAGACCTCACTTAGAATACTGTGTCCGGTTCTGGAGACCTCACTTAGAATACGGTGTCCAGTAACGGAGACCTCACTTAGAATACGGTGTCCAGTTCTGGAGACCTCACTTAGAATACGGTGTCCAGTTCTGGAGACCTCACTTAGAATACGGTGTCCAGTTCTGGAGACCTCACTTACAGAAAGATATTGATAAGATAGAACGAGTTCAGAGATGGGGAACAAAAATGGTGAAAGGTCTGGGGGATAAAACATATCAAGAGCGACTTCATGAACTTAATATGTAGAGTCTGGAGGAAAGAAGGGAGAGGGGAGACATCGATTGAAACCTTTAAATACATCAAGGGGGTGAATAAGGTTCAGGAGGGCAGTCTTTTCAATATGAAACCAAAATCAAGAACACGGGGACCTCGAACTAACTGGGGGGAAGTTCAAAACTAATCTTAGAAAGTTTTATTTTACTGAAAGGGTGGTTGATGATTGGAATAAACTACCAACAGAGGTTGTGAGACAGTCAACAGTAAATGGCTTTCAAACATGCTTGGGATAAACATAAATCTATAGTCAGACAACAAGGTTAATGAAAAAAAAAGAAAAAGAGGCGACTCGATGGACTACTCAGTCTTTTTCTGCTGTCACTTTTCTATGTTTCCATAAAGGGTCTTCATCAGGGGGTAAACAATGAAGTCTGGAATATAAATTCCAATAACATTCTTTTTTCTTTTTGTGCAAATGTTATTGGAATTTATCTATATTAATATTCCAGACTTCATTGTTTACCCCCTGATGAAAACTCAGAGTTGAAACACGTTGAGGTTCAACACCATTGCCACATTGGTATTGAAGATATCTCCATGTGATAGATATGTCCTATAAACCCTTAATGTGGTTTGATTGCAATCTTTTTTTATCTGTATTGAATAAAGAAATACGTTTTATACTAATTTATGTTGTTTTGGATACCTATAACAAAGTCCCATTCCATCTTATGTATAGGACCATAATAGGAGCCTACCGGCTCCCTGGCAGCTGTCATGTGACCGTTCCCAATGCATGCCGGACAGTTCGGCCAGCTACTCTTGCTTGCCCATGGCTGTGATTGGCCAGATCTGGTGTAGATTTGTCACCTTCAGCCGAGAAGCCCAATCTACAGTAACGATCAGGTTGTTTTTTTTTTGGTAATTCCTAAACGTTGCATTATACAAACCAGTGACCAGATTTGTGGATGAAGCCCCGGTGTTCTGTCAAATTAGCGAACTCGGCAGAAACGGCAACCACGGCACTTCCGGTTTCTTTAAACCACCAGGAATTGCAGAATTGCTGTTTGGACACAACAGCGGCGTCCGGGTACAGTCCGGTTTAGGTAGATTTTGCAGTTTTGACAGCACGGCGGCAAACTAGGAGAGAGTTTTTGCTGCCTCAGAGGCGGCCATTTTGTTGGTTAGTATCGGAGCGGAGTAACCATCTCCGCTCATAATATCGTGCGGCGGACGGCATTCCGCTGCCAGCATTGCAATTTGGCAAAATCTGCAATTCCTGATGGTTTAAGTGAGGTGGTTGCAGTTTCTGCCGAGTTCGCTAATTTGACAGAACACCGGCTTACTTCTATCCATCATGTGATGGAGGAAGACCAATAAAAAGACCCCCTGATGCTCCAAATAAATCTGATTAACTTGTTCCAGCTTTTAGGTGGAGGCTTCTTATGTAATGGATGTAAATTAATATCCGGGATTATTCTGGGATTAGGGATGCAACCGATACTTTTTTATTTTTACTATTCACCGATATCTGCCGACTGCCGCAACTGTTCTGTGCACTTCAACTGCCAGCAATGCTACAAAGCATCGAAACTTTATTTACAAATTAAATGATTTTTTTTTTTTTTTTTAATTTTGCGCAGGAAAATAATAATTAAATGGAGGAGAATAAGGAGTTAATTAACCACTTCAGCCCCGGAAGGATTTACCCCCCCCCTTCCTGACCAGAGCACTTTTTGCGATTCGGCGCAGCGTCGCTTTAACTGACAATTGCGCGGTCGTGTGGCGTTGTACCCAAACTAAATTTGCGTCTTTTTTTCCCCACAAACAGAGCTTTCTTTTGGTGGTATTTGATCTCCTCTGCGTCATTTCTGATCGCCGCTACAAACAAAATAAAGCGACAATTTTCCAAAAAAAAAAAACAAAAACATTTCTTACTTTTATGCTAAAATACAAATCCAAAAAAAATATTAAAAAACATTTTTTTTCATCGGTTTTGGCCGATATTCTTCCTCATATTTTTTGTAAAAAAAAATCGCAATCGGCGTTTGGTTTGCGCAAAAGTTGCAGCATTTACGAATGATGAGAATTAATTTATGGGGGTTTTTTATTTTTTACTAGTAATGGCGATGATCTGCGATTTTTAGCGGTACTGCGATATTGCGGCGGACATGTCGGACCATTTTGACACTTTTTTGGGACCATTGGCATTTATACAGCGGTCAGTGCTATAAAAATGCACTGATTACTGTGTAAATGCCATTGGCAGTGAAGGGGTTAACCTGCTGGGGGCGCTCTAAGGGTTAACTGTGTTCCCTCAGTGTGTTCTAACTGTATGGGTGCTGGGCGAGGGGAGTGATCGGGGCTCCCATATACAGGAAGCCTGTGATCACAGCCCTTCCCCCTCTGTCAGAATGGAGATCCGTGTTTACTTACACCGACCTCCGTTCCTTCACTGCGGGGGGGAGGGGGCATCGCGGGTAGCAGGCGGAGATCGAGTCCCCCCTACCCGCTCCCTGGCCCCCCCCCCCCCCCGGAACACAGTGAGTGCGCTTCCGGCGGCGTGCTCTCACAATACTTGTGATGACGGCGGTTTACGATAACGAACCACTTTGCCGCTGTCAAGCCACAGCGGGCGGTGGCCAAGTGGTTAAGGCTGATTGGAGTAAATTAAGGGTTAATAAGGGGTTAAACACAGGAACATTTAAAAAAAAAAACTTTACTTGACAGGTTGCTTTAAACTGACTTCACCTGCAGATCAACATTCACCCCTTTGATCTGTAGATGAAGAAACAGAAAGATACAAAAAGAAACAATGTTTCTTTTTATTTTAGTGTTTCAGCGGCTGAGCAATGTTGTTGATAAACATCACCCGGCTGCTTTTTTATTTTTTGACAGCTCCAATTGCCTTCTTTTACACTTCAGCTGACAACAGGGGAATCCCACTTGGTGGTTAAGGCCGCGGCGGCACCGCTCCTTAAACGATAATTGCAGTTTTTTTTTTTTTACATTTCAGCTGTCAGTGGGGGAATCTCTCTGACAGCTCAAAGAACCGAGCCTGAAAGTACCGGCATTTGCATGAATGCTTAGCATTGGTGCCACCCTAGCTGGGACCCTGCGATGCGCAGCGTGCAGTTTTCAGTTATCGCATCAATATTCCATATTTTACAATTTAGAGAAACGAAGGAAAACCAACGGATTGCACTCCAGGCTGTGTGTGAAAGGCCAGCTATGCCCCCCGGCCGGGCCCGGGTATCTATGAGCAGAAGGGATCACCTACCTTCTCCTCCCGCGTGACTCCTCCGCCCTCGCCCATGCTGCTGTCCCGAGGCTGCATCTCCAGCACTGTGCGGAAGAGTTTCTCTGAGGTCTGGGTGAGGAAGCCGATCTCGGCGTTGGGGTGCAGGCCGTACAAATAAGGGGACTCGGCTGGCAGCACGTCATCAATATACTGCAGTGAGAAGGGGGGAGAAGGAATGTTGTCAGTGGTTGTCGCTGGGAGGGGGAAGGGTTAAAGTTGACCTCCGCATATTAAAGGTTTGCGTTTTCACCAGAGGGCAGCCATACATGGAGCAGGGCAGGGGTTCTCAACCTCGGCCTTCAAGCACCACCAATGGGCCATGGTTTGGGAACCTCCCTTAGATAAAATCGCTCTGATCAATACATTGTCATTGATATTGATTTAAAGCAGCTGTGCAAAGTGAAGGAAAACCTGAAAACACGGCCTGCTGGGGGTACTTGAGGACCGAGGCTGAGAACCACTGAGGTCTATAACTGGAATGCAAACAACTACAGAGCTCTGTTATAGGGCACTGCTATGTGCACTCAGGAGCTGGGAGGTCAGCCAGTTAATGGCACAGCAGCTGTCAGACCTCCCCCACTCCCATCAGCAGATTAACTCTACTTGCTTTTGTCTGAGGACTAAAGTGGTTGTAAACCTCAGACATGAAACCTGAACAAAGCACATCCCTCTATAGCAGGGATATGCAATTAGCGGACCTCCAGCTGTTGCAAAACTACAAGTCCCATCATGCCTCTGCCTAGGGGTGTCATGCTTGCGGCTGTCAGAGTCTTGCTATGCCTCATGGGACTTGTAGTTCTGCAACATCTGAAGGTCCGCTAATTGCATATAGTGTGTGCTTGTCTCAGTCCAGAGCACTAAGTGTCATTTCTGGCTGCTGCCTCCTTCCTCTGCTATCAGCATTACTCACTTCTCGCAAGTTTTCCTGACACCAAGAGAAATAAGGTGACAGGGGAGGGAGCTCCAGCACACAGCCTGTGATTGGCAGCCTCAGCTCTGTTCCTGTGTGAAGGAGGGTGTGTCCCTTCCGACCAATCAGCTCTCAGATCTCTCTTCACTGGTTTAACTTGAGCTCCCAGCCCCCTGCTTTTCAGAGCTGAGAGATCCTACGTAAATTCTACACTTTGAATGGACGTAGTGCAGTGTTTCTCAACTCCAGTCCTCAGGGCGCCCCCACAACAGGTCATGTTTTCAGGCTTCCCATTGTTTTGCACAGGCGATTTGAGCAGTTTCACTGCCTTAGTAATTACCACAGCCGTTTCACCTGAGGGAAATCCTGAAAACATGACCTGTTGGGGCGCCTTGAGGACTGGAGTTGAGAAACACTGATGTAGAGAAGACTGCAGATAAACAGGTGCAACTTTTGTAAGGAGGATTTGTTTCATCTCTGTGTAGCACCTGAGGCCGGTCACTGCACTGGGGATATGTGAGGGTAAATAAGGAGACAAATACAAATCTTCCACTAGCAGGCCTGCACAAATCAAAGGATTTAAGGCATTCGGGGAAATATGGAGGTTGCAATTGCTGCCCTCTCCTTCGGTTGGCCGGCTGGCATTGTGACCCTTTTGGCCTCAATGCCCTCTAAATTGCTGCCCTCCCCTTCGGTTGGCCGGCTGACATTGTGACCCTTTTGGCCTCAATGCCCTCTAAATTGCTGCCCTTTCCTTCGGTTGGCCGGCTGACATTTTGACTCTCTGTCCTCAATGCCCTCTAAATTGCTGCCCTCCCCTTCGGTTGGCCGGCTGGCATTGTGACCCTCTGTCCTCAATGCCCTCTAAATTGCTGCCCTCCCCTTCAGTTGGCCGGCTGGCATTGTGACCCTCTGTCCTCAATGCCCTCTAAATTGCTGCCCTCCCCTTCGGTTGGCCGGCTGACATTTTGACTCTCTGTCCTCAATGCCCTCTAAATTGCTGCCCTCCCCTTCAGTTGGCCGGCTGACATTTTGACTCTCTGTCCTCAATGCCCTCTAAATTGCTGCCCTCCCCTTCGGTTGGCCGGCTGACATTGTGACCCTCTGTCCTCAATGCCCTCTAAATTGCCGCCCTCCCCTTTGGTTGGCCGGCTGGCATTGTGACCCTCTGTCCTCAATGCCCTCTAAGTTGCTGCCCTCCCCTTTGGTTGGCCGGCTGGCATTGTGACTCTTTGGCCTCGATGCCCTCTAAATTGCTGCCCCCCCCTTCGGTTGGCCGGCTGGCATTGTGACTCTCTGTCCTCAATGCTCTCTAAGTCGCTGACCTGGAAGAAGTGGATGAAAAGTACTGACTTCACGGGGTCCATGCTTGTTCCAGGTCAGTGACACCATAGACAGCCCATCTTTTCAGGCTTTCCTGAATATTCCAATCATTCAATGAGCCCAGCATTTCTCTGTAAAACACATCCTAGCTTTTAGCGGCTCATCCATTTCAGAGGTGCCCAGCTCAGCACAGAGCATGGCTGCTGTACTGCCTATGTTGGCGATGGATGTGAGGTCATAATGGCGTACCTGATGGTAACCGTTGTAATCCATGTTTCCGGGCAGTGGGAATCCCGGGGCGAGGAACAGCTCTCCTTCCAGCATCTCCGGCTTGATGTACTCTTCCAGATACGTCCGGCAGAGGCGCCGATCCCAGTCATCCGTGATGTGACCGCCGTACATGATCTCGCCAAACAAATAGCGCAAGTCGTCATATGGGACCTGAGACACAAAGCAAACCGGGTGTGAAGGATGCGGATCAGCTGCCGGGACACAGCTGGGCGATGTGCTCTGGTGCCCGGCCAACATGGAGGACACCAATGTTCATTGAGGGAACCAGCCGGCTGGGCAGAAAACAAATCTGCCCACATTCAATGAGACAATTGGTTGATTGGCGATTGGTTAACCCATCATTTCTGCACTCTACATATTAAAGGGCAACTCCGAAAATATAAGTGTAGGTGGGCACCACCACTTGCCATTTTCTAGAGACTGCCCTGGGACTTCAATAATGAAAATTCCCAACTTTACCCATTTCATGTTTCCTTTACAGCAGTGTTCCTCAACGCCAGTCCTCAAGGCCCACCAACAGGTCAGGTTTTCAGGATTTCCTTTATTTTGCACAGGTGATTTGATCGGTTTTACTGCCTCTGTAATTACCACAGCCGATTCATCTGAGGGAAATCCTGAAAACATGACCTGTTGGTGGGCCTTGAGGACTGGAGTTGAGGAACACTGCCTTACAGGGTGGCTCAAGTTTTACCTGATAGAGGAATGAACTTCCGGGGGCCAGAGGGGATATGAGGTTTAGGTTGCTCATTAGGGAAGAGCAGACGGTTCGGGCATTCGGAACGCTTGAACTTTTACCCGTTTAGCTCCGTCTGGCAGGAGATCAGCATCATCTATAGATGGAATATTTTTACTACTTCTACTTATGTCAGCATCCCCCCATTAGTGATTCATAAGGAAGCAGCGGGTGCTGCCCCCTGCTATGTCCCTAGCAACCATTGACTTATGTGGCCGGGAATCCCTGGCCATGTAAGGAAAGGGGCGGGGACAGGGGCGTTGCTAGGTCTACAAAAGACCTGGGGCTAGAGCCCATAGCAGCAAAGTAGAATCATACGCTTGAGCGGGCATTCACATATATATATATATAAACATTGTTACATTTCTGAGTGCGGACCCCCCTTACATCAGTATCCCCAGAGTCCCTTCCTTATAACAGGATCCCCAGAGAGGCCCTTCCTTACAACAGGGTCCCCAGAGAGCCCCTTCCTTACATCAGGGTCCACAGAGAGCCCCTTCCTTACAACAGGGTCCCCAGAGAGCCCCTTCCTTACATCAGGGTCCACAGAGAGCCCCTTCCTTACAACAGGGTCCCCAGAGAGCCCCACCTTACATCAGGGTCCACAGAGAGCCCCACCTTACATCAGGGTCCACAGAGAGCCCCACCTTACATCAGGGTCCCCTGAGAACCTCCCCACATATCAGGGTCCCCAGAGCTCCTCCCCATACATCAGGGTACCCAGAGAGCCTCCCCATACATCAGGTGGAGGCGAGTGCTGAGCCGGAGCCCGTGCTACCACGGCTCAGTCTGCCCCTGACTCCTGCATTCCGGACCGAGACATACCTGCAAATTGCAGAACTGCACCCACCCGGTAAGAGACTCGGGGCTATAGGCCCCAGACTCGGGGCTGTAGCCCCAATAGCCACCCCCTAGCAACGCCCCTGGGCGGGGATAGCGGTGACATCACTTCCCCCAAACATGGTCGCTGGTCGTATTTGGTTGTGTCCCACCTTCCCCTTGTATAGCTGATGACAGTTCGGGGAGCGGTCGTTCGGTGGTGAGCAGTAATTTTGGGGAACACCATAATTGATGATGGATTTACAATAAGGGACATTTTGGGGGGGGAGCTTGCATTTTATTTGGGAAAGAGTAGAGCTTCTATGTACCACTTTCTCATTCATGTGGGAGAGACGTCCTTATTTTTCAAAGGGGGCGTCCAGAATCTGATAAACCCCCCACCCCCAGATCTTCACAACCACCGGGCCCAGCGTCTAATGGTCTGGTATGGATTTGGGAGAATTTTTTTCATTCTTGCTGTAGGGCAGTGATGGGGAACCTTGGCACCCCAGATGTTTTGTAACTACATTTCCCATGATGCTCCACTACACTGCAGAGTGCCAGAGCATCATGGGAAATGTAGTTCCAAAACATCTGGAGTGCCAAGGTTCCCCACCCCTGCAGTAGGATGCGCTACAGCAAAAGTGACGTACAGTTTACATTGTGGGCAAATTATAGGACACAGACCCCCTCCAGGTGTAATTTATTTTTAAGAAGCTAAACAGGAAATGCCATTTCCCAGCAATATCATTTAATCCCTATTTTATTAAGAAGAGGGGGACCCTCACCATGCCACCATCCAATAGTACAATAAGAGGATTGAATAAGATTCAAAAAAACTGGCTGGCACAACGAGAGATGAAATGGAAGACGAGATTAAAATGAATACTTTATTACAGAATTGAAATAAAATACACATACAAAATATACAAATAGAATTTAAAAGGCACCCTCTAAGAAACGAGGTAGAACACTACCCATTGAACCAAGATACAGGGGAGGAGGTGGGGTAATAATAATATAAAAGGTATCAACCCAAAAACTCCTCCTTCTTGGTCTGTCGACGTGTTTCGCTTTTGAGCAAAGCTTCATCAGGACACGATGGGCAGGGTGCTAAGTGTTGGAAAAAACACATATTTACTAGATGCATAGTACAACAGTATAACGGTATTCAAGGTATTGAACACAAATCATCGATTGTATATATGAAGCAGGGGTAGGCAACCAGTAGCCCTCCAGCTGTTGTGGAACTACATTTCCCATGAGGCATTGCAAGGCTGGCAGTTACAATTACTCCCAGATGCATGATGGGACTTGTAGTTCTGCAACAGCTGGAGGGCCCCAGGTTGCCTACCCCTGATATGAAGTAGCATGGATTAATCTAACATATAGTATCACACGCGAGTGTCCACATAAAAGAACAAACAACCACCACAAGCCAGCGATATCCGCTTTACCTTTGCACCATTCGTTTGTTATCAACTTTGTTATACCTAACAGTCAGGTGGTGTTCCCTGGGCTGCGCCCTGCCGGTCTCTTCTCACCAGGGATAAACAGGCAAGCACGCTCCTCGACATGTGGTTTTTCTGTATTTTGTTTTTGTGGTTGTTTGTCCTTTTATGTGGACACTCGCGTGTGATACTATATATTTGACTAATCCATGCTATTTCATATATACAATTGATGATTTGTGTCCAATACCTTGAATACTGCTATACTGTTGTACTATGCATCTAGTAAATATGTGTTCTTTCCAACACTTAGCACCCTGATGAAGCCAGGTGTCCTGATGAAGCTTTGCTCAAAAGTGAAACACGTTGACCGATCAAGAAGGAGGAGGTTTTGGGTTGATACCTTTTATAATATTATTACAAACTAATTGAGACCCCACCTCCTCCCTTGCATCTTGGTTCAATGGGTAGTGTTCTACCTCGTTTCTTGTGCCTTTTAAATTCTATTTGTATAAGTTGTATGTGTATTTTATTTCAATTCTGTAATAAAGTATTCATTTTAATCTCGTCTTCCATTTCATCTCTCGTTGTGCCTACAAAGTCTAGCCAGTTTTTTTAATCTTATTCAATCCTCTAATTCTACTATTGGATGGTGGCATGGAGAGGGCCCTCCTTCATAAATACAATCGATGATTTGCGTTCAGTACCTTGAATACCGTTATACTGTTGTACAATGCATCTCGTAAATACTGTGTCTCTTCCAACACTTAGCACCCTGCCCATCGTGTCCTGATGAAGCTTTGCTCAAAAGCGAAACGCGTCGACAGACCAAGGAGGAGTAGTTTTTGGGTTGGTACCTTTTTATATTATTATTACGGACTAATTGAGACCCCGCCTCCTCCCTTGTATCTTGGTTCAATGGGTAGTGTTCTACCTCGTTTCTTAGAGGGTGCCCTTTTAAATTCTATTTGTATATTTTGTATGTGTATTTTATTTCATTTTATAATAAAGTATTCATTTTAATCTCGTCTTCCATTTCATCTCTCGTTGTCTCTATTTTATTAAGTTTTGCAAATATTTAAGAACAAAAGACAAAATGTCCACGATGGACCAGGAAGGTACAAACCTTTCCATAACCGGAAAACCTAGACATAGCCATACGGTGAGATCGGTAGAAACCATAACAATGCGGTCATCTTATACCGAAGGAGGAGGAAGGACACAAATCCTCCTAGCAGAAGCTAACCAGATACATAGCCGGTATGAGAAGACCAAGGGCTCCCATTTATAATGTAGAGGGGAGAAGGTCTCCATAGGTGGATGTCCACTCGGAAAACCACCTCTACGTCTGGGATGCCATCATGGAGTGGTGAGGCTGAAAAAAAATGGGGAACTCTATCTCTCGGGAAAGATGAAGGAAGTTGGCCATAGTCTGGAATAGGAGAGAGCTGTGTACACCCCCCCCCCCACACCCCCCCCCCCCCCCCCGCTGTGCACAACCACCCCCAGCCTCCTTACCTTGGCATTGGCCTCCAGGTAGTTGTACAGGACATTGACGGAGATGGTGAGGTCCCCGGTGTTGAAGGGATAGGAGCGGTTCCAGCCCTGGGGCCCGAATTTCCTCCTCTCTGCCACCACGGCGTGAAAGTAGCACAGGGCGAAGAGGATGCTTTTGAACTCCGTCTCCCGGGCGCACATCTCCAAAGTGTCCTGCGTCACAATACAGCACTGTCACTGCTGCGTTCACCCACAGAGGGGAACCCAAAAATGTTCCACATTGCAGCTCATCAGTCCTTAGATAAGGGTACAGGAATAGCATTGGGTTTTTTTTCACCTGGTGATCCTGCCAGTAATGCACTTCCTGTCCTAGGGTGACGATGCTCCTTCACTGTGAGGTGTGACTTCAGAACACCTCACCCTCCCCTCCAATACCTGGGGGGGGGGGGGGTTCTGTAGTTCACACAGAGAACTGGGAACAATGCTGACTGATACGAGTTCAGTACAAGCAGAGCACACAGGAAGTTATCAGCTCACAAGATTTCTGGCAGGATCATCAGGCATGATATAGAACGGGGGTCTCCAAACTTCCCACTAGAAGAGCCACATTGTATATTTTACATTTCACATTAGAGCCCCCCATTACTTCAGAGCCCTCCTTACACATCCGATTCCCCCCTTACATCAGGGTCCCCATCAGAAGCAGAGATCAGGGCCCCCTTACATCAGGGCCCCCATAAAAGAACCCCCTTACCTCAGGGTCCCCATCAGAAGCAGAGAGCAGAGCCCCCATCATAGTCAACCCTTTACGTCAGGAACCCCACTAGAAGCAGAGATCCAGGTCCCTATCAGAGTCTCCCCATACTTCAGAATCCCCCCTTACATCAGGATCCCCACTAGAAGCAGAGATCAGGGTCCCTATCAGAGTTTCCCCTTACATCAGGGTCCCCATCAGAAGCAGAGATCAGGGCCCCCCTTACATCAGGATCCCCACTAGAAGCACATATCCAAGTCCCTATAAGAGTTTCCCCATACATCAGAGTCCCCCCCTTACCTCAGGGTCCCCATCAGAAGCAGAGATCAGGTCCCCCATCATAGTCAACCCTTTACGTCAGGATCCCCACTAGAAGCACAGATCCAGGTTCCTATCAGAGTCTCCCCATACTTCATAATCCCCCCTTACATCAGGGTCCCCATCAGAAGCAGAGATCAGGGACCCCATCATAGTCAACCCTTTACATCAGGACCCCCACTAGAAGCAGAGATCAGGGCCCGCCTTACTTCAGGATCCCCAGTAGAAGCACAGATCCAAGTCCCTATCAGAGTTTCCCCATACTTCAGAATTCCCCCTTACATCAGGATCCACAATAGAAGCAGAGATTAGGGCCCCCCTTACATCAGGATCCCCAATAGAAGCACAGATCCAGGTCCCTATCAGAGTTTCCCCATACATCAGAGTCCCCCCCCTTACATCAAAGTCCCCATCAGACTCAACCCCTTACAACAGGATCCCCAACAGATGCAGAGATTAGGGTCCCAATCATAGTCAACCCTTTACGTCAGGATCCCCATCAATGTTAACCCCTTACATCAGTATACCCAGCAGAAGTAGAGACCCTATCAGACGCCCCCCATACATCAAAGCCCCCCCCTTACCTCAGGGTCCCCATCAAACTCTACCCCTTACATCAGGATCCTCACCAGAAGCAGGGATCAAGGTCTCTATCCGACTTCCCCCATACATCAGGGTCACCATCAGAGTCAACCCTTTACATCAGAATCCTCATCAAAAGCAGAGATTGGGTGATCAGAATCCTTAATCTGTTCACTGAATCTGAGAATACATCACTGACCTTAGCTTCTGGCCTGATGATACCTCCTAGTGGGCCAAATGTGGCCCGTGGGCTGCAGTATGGAGACCCCAAAACAGAAGAACTCCATGAATTTACTTACTATTTAATATATGCTGGCTTACAGTTGGTTCAGTCCAACAAGGTGTATGCAACCTCATGGATTTCTCTTTTTAATTTAGAATTTACATTTTTACTGTGCGCCTACAGTGCAGTTCTCATTGTATTCCCATTATGCCAACTCTGCTACACAGCACAGCATAGCACTGGCCACCCCTCCTCTCCCCTGCCCATTCACAGGAGGCTTTGTATTTGGTGGATGGGTTCACATATAGCAACGCTTTCTGTGATTGGGTAAGAGGAGAGGAGGGATGGGCAGTGGACCCTATGGAAGCAGTGTAGGAGACCCAAAGCTGTGTAGGCTCTTTGCGGGAGCACCAGAAGGATAGCGATAGCTGCACTGTTGGCGATAAGTAAAAATATAAATTCATATAAAAGTGAGGAAACAATGAGGTGGCATTCACCTTCTTGGACCAGAATATTTTAATTATTGAGTTAATCCATGGAGGCCCCATTTAACAGACCAAACGGGAGCAAATAAGAGAATCTACAAACAGCCACCAAAGCAAGAATCTCCCAACTGTTACTGATAAAACAATAAAGTAAATATAAAATCGCATACCTGACACACCTAACAATAAAGCCGGCCATAGATGGTTCAAATCTTGGATGGTTCAGCAGGGGCCCGACTATTCGATCCATATATAGGGCAAGCTGATTGCACCCAAGTCGATCCATTGGTCAACTTGGATACAGCCAGCATGTCAGATTTCTAGTGGTTGCAGGAAAGAAAGTCGCATCCTCTATGCCTGCCTAACAGTTCAGCCAAGGTGCCTCACCTGGGTGAAGTTATCCAGAGCTTTGTGTAGGTTGGCATGCATGCCAGTAGGCGGCTCATTGGTGATCTTGATGGAGTTCTCCAGGATGCCCTGAGGAATGATGTGTCCATCAGGTGAACCGGCCGGCTCCGCGCTGATGAAGACCCGGAACTCCTGGTGACTGCCTTCACTGTGATGTTCCAGTTTCTTCTCCAGAGTGCTCAGCCACTTGGCCACCAGATGGATGTTCTACAGAAACATCAAAGGAGGAATGGGTGAGGACATCGGTGCAAAGTCTCATTACCATTTATCGCTAGGAGTAGTAAGTCACATTCACCTGGACCCATTCTAATGTGTGTTGGGAACTATTCCTCCCACTGACACCAATGATGGGACACTATTCCTCCCACTGACACCAATGATGGGACACTATTCCTCCCACTGACACCAATGATGGGACACTATTCCTCCCACTGACACCATTGATGGGGCACTATTCCTCCCACTAATACCAATGATGGGGCACTATTCCTCCCACTGATGGGGCACTATTCCCCCCACTAATACCAATGATGGAGCACTATTCCTCCCACTGACACCAATGATGGGGCACTATTCCTCCCACTGACACCAATGATGGGGCACCATTCCTCCCACTGACACCAATGATGGGACACTATTCCTCCCACTGATACCAATGATGGGACACTATTCCCCCCCTGACACCAATGATGGGGCACTATTCCTCCCACTGACACCAATGATGGGACACTATTCCCCCCCTGACACCAACAATGGGGCACTATTCCTCCCACTGACACCAGGACATTCTCACTGGTCAAAGGGTCGCCCCCCCCTAAAGTCTGAAGCACAGTAAACTGTCCCTTTGTTTAGAAAGTTTGGAGACCCCGGCTACAGAAGATGATGATGAACTCATATTTCTTAGTCTTTTAGCTTAGAATAGGGAATATCATAGAACAAGGACTGCAAGGCTCATTATAGGTGCTTTGCATTGTAATCTGTGAATGGTATCAGCAGCTCTATCAGCTTGGCTCCTCTGATTTAATCTCCGGCTCTCCTGCAGAAAGACGCTGGGGGCTCGGGAAATTGCACTGCGTCTTCCACAATCACCCGGGGTGAATCCAGGATCGCAATGTAATGATCACCTGGACCCGGGCGGACTCAGCAGAAACCTGTTAAGTTATCTAATTAAGGAACTGCATGCCCATGGGCACTTGTCATAGTGACAGGTTCTCTTTACTCCTTCAGCATGTAAGACAATTAGGATTGGTCCCCCACAGATTCCAAGTGACATTTGCAAAAAAAAAAGGGGGAATTGAATGAAAAAAGACATTTTTATGATATCTTGTAACTCCTTTCATTCGGTTTTATCACCCTGCAGCGGAGCGCCGGCGTCCTGGACCTGACCCATCAGAAAAGACTGCCGTTGGCTAGGCGCCCACTGGTAGAGTGGCTGTTCAGAGTGAAGATTACATAAAAGTTCTTTTTCTCAACTTACAACCCTGACTGTGGAGCAGTGAAGCAACAATGTGTGAAAATGGAGGACTCGGCATTCAATTAACTTCATTCCAAAGTGATTTAAGTGACATTTTGGCTAATAGAGGTCGACGGCACTTAAAATGGGAAATATAGTGTGAAGCTTCCGGAACTCAGGGAGGCAAGCATGCAAATAATAAGATGGACAGGCTGAGAAGATCCTGAAAATATAATGTAGGTTACTTACAGGTCTATAATTGTAAGCTATATGGCCAACGTGGGTGGAACCTCCTCCAGGTGATGGAGTTAAGTTGATCCCATTCAAGGGTACAGTTAATGCATTCCTACAACATACAAAGATATTGTAGACAATGATGGTCTTCTAACATTGTGGTAATGGATTGGTGAAGATACCATGATTGTGCACCAGCCAGCTCCAAAAAGACATGACTTGGCCAGTTTGGTGTGGAGGAACTTGGTTGTCCTGCACCTCAACCCTACTGAATGCCTTTGGGATGAATTGGAATGCCAAATGCGAGCCAGGTCTTCCCATCCAACATCAGTACCTGACCTCAAAAATTCCAACAGATGCTCCAAAATCTTGAGGAAAGCCTTCCCAGAAGAGTGTAGGCTGTTATAGCTGCAAAGGGTAAGTCCATATTAAAGGCAAAAGGTAGACTTTCAATGGCCACATCTGATTTTGGAGTGTCTGTTGGAATTTTTGAGGTCATGGACTGATGTTGGATGGACTGACCTGGCTCACATTTGGGGTTCCAATTCTTCCCAAAGGTGTTCAGTAGGGTTGATAAAGTCCTATTTTTTGGGGGTTGGGTGGGTTTTTATCAACCCTACCTCAACCCTACTGAATGCCTTTGGGATGAATTGGAACGCCTAATGTGAGCCATGTCTTCCCATCCAACATCAGTACCTGACTTCAAAAACTCCAACAGACGCTCCAAAATCTTGTGGAAAGCCTTCCCAGAAGAGTGGAGGCTGTTATAGCTGCAAAAGGGTAAGTCCATATTAATGGCAAAGGGTAGACTTTCAATGGCCACATCTGACTTTGGAGCGTCTGTTGGAATTTTTGAGGTCAGGTACTGATGTTGCATGACCTTGGGGTTTACACTCGGTCCGGAAGGGTACGTTGTAGTCATGGACTGGAGTTTTTAAGGT
>BLSH010404617.1:1565986-1612163 GCA_018402905.1 Glandirana rugosa | reverse complement strand
GGTACTCTGATGGGCAGGTGACAGGTACTCTGATGGGCAGGTGACAGGTACTTGGGTACTCAGATGGGTTGGTGACAGGTACTCGGGTAATCTGATGGGCAGGTGACAGGTACTCGGGTACTCTGATGGGCTGGTGACAGGTACTTGGGTACTCTGATGGGCTGGTGGCAGGTATTTGGGTATTCTGATGGGCAGGTGACAGGTACTCGAGTACTCTGATGGACTGGTGACAGGTACTCGGGTACTCTGATGGGCTGGTGGCAGGTATTTGGGTATTCTGATGGGCAGGTGACAGGTACTCAGGTACTCTGATGGGCTGGTGATAGGTACTTGGGTACTCTGATGGGCAGGTGACAGGTACTCGGATACTCTGATGGGCTGGTGACAGGTACTCGGGTACTCAGATGGGCAGGTGACAGGTACTCTAGTATGCTGATGGTCTGGTGACAGGTACTCGGATACTCTGAAGGGCAGGTGACAGGTACTCGGATACTCTGATGGGCTGGTGACAGGTACTCGGGTACTCTCATGGGCAGGTGACAGGTAGTCGGGTACTCTGATGGGCTGGTGACAGGTACTCGGGTACTTCGATGGGCAGGTGACAGGTACTCTGATGGGCTGGTGACAGGTATTCGAGTACTCAGATGGGTTGGTGACATGTACTCGGGTACTCAGATGGGCTGGTGACAGGTACTCAGGTACTCAAATGGGCTAGTGACAGGTACTCGTGTACTCTGATGGGCTAGTGACAGGTACTCGGGTACCTTGATGGGTTGGTGACAGGTGCTCGGGTACTTTGATGGGCAGGTGACTGGTGCTCTGGTACTTTGACAAGCAGGTGACAGGTACCCTGATGGGCTGTGACAGGTACTTTGATGGGGTGGTGACAGGTCCTCTTTATTACTGGGGGGGGTGCAATCAGTGTGCTTGCTGTGTACACTAAGGCCTCATACACACGGACGTTTTTTTACGCCGGCGTTTTCTGGCGTTTTTTGCAGCTCTCTATGTTAGTCAATGGCCCCATAAAAACGTCAGCGTTTTTGAGCTGTAGATGACGTCGGCGTTAGTGAGCTGAAACTAGAACCCACAGCCATCGCGTTCTGAGGCTGTAACGTTTTGGCATTTTTTGACGCCGACGCCACAATATGCCAACAAACGCCAACAAACGCCAACAAACGCCACCTATTATTATACCGGCGTTTTCCGACGTTTTTAGGTTGAAAAATAGCAGAGGGATGATTTTTTTAAAAAAACGCCTATTGACGCCGACGCTCACTAAAGCTCAAAAACGCTGATGCATAATGCCGAAAAACGCCGACTTTTTTTCCTTGACGTCGGGCCCGACGTTTTGTTTATTTTTTTAGAAACGTCCGTGTGTATGAGGCCTTAGCGGTAACAAGCTGTTACCGCAATCTCCTTCTCACACACAAACAGTATGTGGGGAGGAGAACCGGGTAGCAGCTCGTTACCACGGTTTGTTTACATCATGTGACCGGCTGTGATTGGACACAGCCAATCACGTGGTAAAGAGCCAATTTCATTGGCTCTTTACCCTGATTGGAGCTGGACTTTGTCTGAGGGACAAGCCTCAAGCCCCATCGTCGCGCTGCGTGCCTCCGGGGGATCTCCATAGTGACCGGCTGTGATTGGATACAGCCGGTCACGTGGTAAAGAGCCAATTTTATTGGCTCTTTACCCTGATCGGGGAGGGGCTATGTCCCGAGGAACATGCCTGATCCCCGATCGCCGCTCCTGGGGGCCCGCAGTAGCGGCAAGAAGTGATGGACAACGTATGACGCCCGCCCGGATCAACGGAGTGTTCCTGCCAATGTCATTTTATTATGGCTCGGTAGGGAAGTGGTTAAAGTGATTATAAACCTTTGTTTTGCGTTTTAGACTAAAATAACGAACATGTTATTCTTACCTGCTCTGTGCAATTGTTTTGCACAGAGCAGCCCCGATCCTCCTTTTCTGGGGTCCCCCACCGGTGCTCCAGGAACCTTCTCTTTGGCGAGTGCCCCCAGGGAAAGCCACTTTCCCTGAGAGCACCTATGTGTGCTTGCTCCCAAGCTGCCCACTCTGCGTCCATTGATACAGACCGGGCGACTTGGTCCCAACCCTCGCTTCCTCATCATGGCATGCATTTGATTAACAGCAACGGGAGCCAATGGCTGCCGCTGCTATCAATCTGCCTGATGAGGAGGGAGACAGCAGTGAAAGTCACTGCTCTCATGCACATCGCTGAATCGGCTTGGGCTCAGGTAAGTATAAGGGGGGGTCTCCTGCAGCACAGAATGCATTACATTAAAGTGGATGTAGACCCAAAAAACATTTTTTAATTAACAATTCTGCCTGGTGGAGTACAGGATGTACTCTACTCTGAGCAATCCTCTCAGTCAGAAAAAAAATGACTCACAGATAAATAGGAGACATTTCTTCCCCATTCTGTGTGAGTGACAGGTAATTTCCTTATCTCATGCTCGAGCATACAGAGCTTCACAACACCCCCTCCTTTCTTCTCCAGCTCTCCCAGAATTGGCTGCTCCTCACCTCAGCATCAGTGGCGGCTGGTGAAATTTTAGGATGGGGGGGGCGCCAGACCCCACATTTCCTTTTTGATCCCTCCCTTTTCTCATAAGCTCCACCCCTTATAGATTCCACCCATTGTGTCAGGAGTATACAGCCCAGTATCACCAGATAGGGTATACAGCATCACCAGATAGGGGTATAAAGCATCACCAGATAGGGGTATACAGCATTAGCAGATAGTGGTATATGGCATCACCAGATAGGTGTATACAGCATCACCAGATAGGGGTATATACAGCATTAGCAGATAGTGGTATATGGCATCACCAGATAGGTGTATACAGCATGACCAGATAGGGGTATATACAGCATCAGCAGATAGGGGTATACAGCAGCATCACCAGATAGGAGTATACAGCAGCATCACCAGATAGAGGTATACAGCAGCATCACCAGATAGGAGTATACAGCAGCATCACAAGATAGGGGTATATAGCAGCATCACCAGATAGGGGTATACAGCAGCATCACCAGATAGGAGTATACAGCAACATCACCAGATAGGGGTATACAGCAGCATCACCAGATAGGAGTATACAGCAACATCACCAGATAGGAGTATACAGCAACATCACCAGATAGGAGCATACAGCAGCATCACCAGATAGGAGTATGCAGCACCCCTTGGGGTTTGCGGCGCGGACAGCTACCCCTCTCCAGGGCACTCGGGACATCAAAGTCCCGCACTTACCCCATCTAGGCAGCGGGCGAGCAGTAGTGTCCGGCAAGTGGGAGCGCGCTGTGTGTGCTTCTGCAGCTTCCCCCTCCACCTCGGAGAAAGGTGACCGACTGTTTTCTCAGCCAATCGGGAAACTGGTAACATATCCGCGCTTCCTGATTGGCGGAGTGGCCATTCAGTGTTAGAAAAGCAAATATTAATTTGCTTTTATAACACACGTGAGTGGGCTTGCAAGTGCAATGCTCTGCGCTCACATTCAACTCTATTTGAAGCCTATTAGAGCCTATGGCTCTAATCAGGTGCTTCAAAGAAACCCCCCTGCCGCTGTAATTCATGAAAGGGGCCGGACGCATGAATTAGGGGGTGGGGCCCATGCGCCTTTAATGGACGGGCCGTCCCTGCTCAGCATGATTGGCCATGCTGAAGTCATGTGGTGCCTTTCCTGAGTTTTGACAGGATGTTTCTCAAAACTCAGGAATAGGAGATTAGGAGAGTGTAGAGGTTGGTGGAGAGTCTTGTGACATCACGACTCCACCCACCGAGCTCCAGCACAGAAACCCAGCCACAGATTCCAGAGTTTTGGGGGCTGCTACTGCTGAAGGGGGTGAACTTTGCAAGGTAGGGATACATTCAGGAGGCTTGCATGTATATATACATTAATACTGTGCCATTAGTTTATACTGGGTGAGTGGTGGGTTTACATCCACTTTAAGGTAAAAAAAACTTGAGGCTTTAGAACCACTTTAAGTTCACCTTGTCACTGAAAACTTGAAAAGCAACCTTACTCCAAATCTTCTGGCCATTCCACTGGACCCAGCTGCACATAATGGCCGTGATGCTTCGTGCTGCCGGTGCTGCCAGTAAAAATCCATCATAATGCTCATTGGCCAGTGTGACCATATGACTGCCCTGACAAATGAAAAGCATTTCTTTCTTCTGGGACATCTTACTGGAAGAAGAAACCTCAGATGTGCTCCTTTGGTCAATACAGTTATGTGGCTGCACTGACCAATGAACAATTACAATTAAAAGCATCATTATGGATACTCGCTCCAGGGCTGTGTATTGCGGTGTTCAATGTACAGACCACTACACCAGCAGCACAGGGTATTAAGGGTCCGGAGGGGTGGAAAGGATATTTGAAGTTAGTTTACCTTTTCATTTTCCGTGAAAAGGTGAACCTACCTTTTAACCCCTTCACGACCGCCTAACACATATATGACACTTCCAGGAAAAGAGCTTTAAACCGGGGCGCCACACATCCACCAGCTCCGTGATGTCGTCATGGAGGAGTGGAAGAGGACTCCAGTGGCAACCTGTGAAGCTCTGGTGAACTCCATGCCCAAGAGGGTTAAGGCAGTGCTGGAAAATAATGGTGGCCACATAAAATATTGACACTTTGGGCCCAATTTAGACATTTTCACTTAGGGGTGTACTCACTTTTGTTGCCAGTGGTTTAGATATGAATGGCTGTGTTTTGAGTTATTTTGAGGGGATCGCAAATTGACACTGTTATACAAGCTGTACACTCACTACTTTACATTGTAGCAAAGTGTCATTTCTTCAGTGTTGTCACATGAAAAGATATCATAATATATTTACAAAAATGTGAGGGGTGTACTTACTTTTGTGAGATAGGCTCGGTTCACACTGCAGCGATGCGGGAACCCTGCAAATCCATTGCAGGTTCCTGCATCGCTAGCCTCCCGGCGGCAGTTCACACTGAAGGGAGGTGTTAGTACATTGTTAACGACACCCCCTTTTCAGTTCGCATATCGCAGTGTGATCTGCAAACTCGCACAGGAATTGGATCACATGGTCTGAACCACCATGTGATCCGATTCTGACCCTGCTAACAAAAAGGGTCCTGTGCGAGTTTGATCTGATTGCGATGCGATCTCAGTCATACTATCTCTATGGCTGAGATCACATCGCAGAGAGATCGCATGTAACTCACACTGCAGTGGGGTGCGAATCACATCCGATCTCTCAGATCGGATCAGTGTGAACCGAGGCATACTGTATGTATGATCACAGAGACTGGTGGGACCCGGGGAAACCGGATCCTGATCACATGATCACTGTGATAGCCTCTGATTGGCTATCACTGCGATCATTCAATTTGTAGCCCGCCCCTGCGTTGCGTTTCCTTGGTGAAGAGGAGAGAAAACACACTTTTCCTCTAGCGAGGAGGTGTATAGCGATATATTGTATCTTTTCCTCCTCCACATATCTGTAAATTATAAAATCTGTCAAAAAATGTAAGATTAGTTCAGGGCTTGATCTAGTGTAGTGAGTGATAGTATCAGTATTAGTGTAACTCCTGTCCCTTCTGTATTGAACTGTATTATAATTGTGCTGTCCCCCTCTACATTGTAAAGCGCTGCACAAACTATTGGCGCTATATAAATCCTGTATAATAATAATAATAATTTATTTCATTGTGTCAGGTACTGTTAGTGTCAGTGCTCATTTACACTTGCTTTGGCTTCAATACACATTAAAGCCCCTACTGCTTCCACAAACTTTTATGATGTGTTTTAGAGGCTTCGGGGGCGCTTTGATGAGGCTTCAGTGGTGCTTCAATGAGGCTCTGGTGGTGCTTTGATGAGGCTTCGGTGGTGCTTCGATGAGGCTTCGGTGGTGCTTCGACGAGGCTTCGGTGGTGCTTCAATGAGGCTCTGGTGGTGCTTTGATGAAGCTTCGGTGGTGCTTCGATGAGGCTCTGGTGGTGCTTTGATCAGGCTCTTTTGAGGCTTTGTTGAAGCTTGGCCGATGCCCTGTGTGTTTGCTGATATCTCACACCTGCAATTTCTTCAAAACAAAGAGAAGCTAAAGCTTAATTACAGCCTCTGAAAAGCCGCAGGTGCTTCAAGCGAGCTTTAAACAAGCTTTGTCATAGACTTCTATGGAGGCGTTGAAGAGGCTTTGAAGCCTGGCTAAAGCTACATGGGGTATAATTTTTGACACAAAGCTGAAGTGAAACAAAGCAAACACAAGGACTGTAAGCCAACCATTTTATTTAGTGACATGAGCTTTGACTGGCATTAAGGGAGCTTTAACAAAGCGTGTCTGACGCCCTGTTTTGCAGCAAGTGTAAACTAGCCCTAAGGGCTAGTTTACACTTGCTTCGGCTTCAATGCTCATTAACCACTTGCCGACCGCCAACCGCAGGTTGACGGCGACAAGGTGGTTCGTTATCGCAAATCGCCGTCATACGACGGCGGCTGCGATAACGCGCACTGTGAGCGCGCGCGCGCCGCTGTGTTCGGGGAGGGCCAGGGAGCGGGTGCGGCGGCTTCGATTGCCGCCGGCTACCCGCGATGGCCCCCCCGGAGCGAGTGAGCGGAGGTCCGTGTATGTAAACACGGACCTCCGCTCTGTGTGAGGGGGAAGGGCTGTGATCACAGCCTTCCTTTACGTGAAGGCTGTGATAACTTCCCTTCCCCTGTTAGGGCAGTCCCCATACAGTTAGAACACCCCCAGGGAACATAGTTAACCCTTAGCGCGCCCCCTGCAGGTTAACCCCTTCACTGCCAATGGCATTTACACAGTAATCAGTGCATTTTTATAGCACTGATCGCTGTATAAATGCCAATGGTCCCAAAAAAGTGTCAAAATGGTCCGACATGTCCGCTGAAATATCGCAGTACCGCAAAAAATCGCAGATCGCCGCCATTTTTAGTAAAAAATTAAAAAAAAATAAAAACCCCAAAAATGAATTCTCATCATCCGTAAACGCGGCCACTTTTGCGCAAACCAATCAATGAACGCCGATTGCGATTTTTTTTATCGCAAATATGAGGAAGAATATAAATCGGCCAAAAACTGTGAAAAAAAATGTTTTTTTATATTTTTTTTTTGGATTTGTATTCTAGCAAAAAGTAAGAAATTTGGGTTTTTTTGCAAAATTGTCGCTCTTCTTTTGTTTATAGCGGCGATCAGAAATGACGCAGAGGTGATCAAATACCACCAAAAGAAAGCTCTATTTGTGGGAAAAAAAGGACGCAAATTTCGTTTGGGTACAACGTCGCACAACCGCGCAGTTTTCAGTTAAAGCGACGCAGCGCCGAATCGCAAAAAGGGCTCCGGTCCTAAAGCTGGAAATCCTTCCGGGGCTGAAGTGGTTAAAGCTCATACAGCTTCAACAAGCTTTTATGGTGTGTTTTTGAGGCTTCGGCGGTGCTTCAAACAGGCTGTAGTGAGGCTTCAACAAGGCTTCGACGAGGCTTCAGTGATGCCCTTTTAAAGCCTTGTTGAAGCTTGGTAAACGCCCTGTGTGTTTGTTGATATCTCACACTTACAATTTCTCCAAAACAAAGCGAAGCTAAAGCTGAATTACAGCCTCTGAAAAGCCGCAGGTGCTTCAGGCAAGCTTCAAACGGGCTTTGTCATAGACTTCTATGGAGGCGTTGGAGAGGCTTTGAAGCCTGGCTAAAGCTACATAGGGTATATTTTTTGACGCAAAGCTGAAGCCCAGCCAAGCCAACGCAAGTTGTAAACAGGTCTGTACGCTAACCATTTTATTTAGTGACATGGGCTTTGACTGGTGTTAAGGGAGCTTTAACAACACCTGCCTGACGCCCTGTTTTGCAGCAAGTGTAAACTAGCCCTAAATGTCAGTTAGACCCCTCACTTTACTGCTGTTTAAGCAGTGCTTTTGCGGCACTTTTCGGTCACTAGCGGGGTGCTTTTAAGCCCTAAAAGGGGTTTTTGCTGTGGTCCGAATGCGCTTTTAAGGAGCTTCATTGCAATGGGCAGGGGAGTTTTGAGAGCGCTGTATACAGGGCTCCCAAACGACCCCAAAGATGCTGCTTGCAGGACTTTTCCGAATGTTCCCCAAGAGCACTGCCCGGATGTGAAAGCACCCATTGCACTGAATGAGAGGCAGTTTTCCAGCGCTTTACAGGAGCTATTTCTGGTGCTAAAACGCCTGAAAACTGCCTCAGTGTAAAAGGGGTCTTACTATCAGGAATTGTCAGGGTAAGTGTCAGTTAGTGTTGGCTTGTCAATTACTGGTAGTGTTAGGGTTAGTTTACACTTGCTTCAAAACATGGCTTCGGACACGCTTTGTTAAAGCTCTCTGAATGCCAGTCAAAGCTCCTGTCACTAAATAAAATAGTTAGCTTAAAGTCCTGTGTACACCTTGCTTTTGCTTGGTACTTCAATGAGGTGTAGGTGGGGCTTCAATGAGGCTTTGGTGGAGCTTCGATGAGGCTTCGATGGGGCTTCAAGTGAGCTTTGCCATAGATTTCTATGGAGGCTTTGAAGATGCTTTGAAGCACAACTAAGGCCCCTTTCACACTGCCATGACTTGAAAGTTACGCGATTTTGACGCAATTTCGACTCTATTTCAGGGAATGCCAGTGCAAACTTGAGGTCTATGGACCTCAACTCATATAAAAGTCGGACCAAAGTAGTGCAGGGATTACTTTGAAGTCGGCACCACTTGAAGTCGTACATATATGAATGGTTGTCATTGGAAATCATGGGGAACGACCTGTCATGCAAATCGCAGGACAAGTCGCACAAGTGTGAAAGGGGCCTAAAGCTACATGAGGTATAATTTTTGAAGCAAAGCCAAAGCAGAACAAAGTAAAAGCAAGGTGTAAACAGGACTGAAAGCTAACCATTTTATTTAGTGACAGGAGCTTTGGCTAGCGCTCTCAAAGCGTGTCTGAAGCCTTGTTTTGAAGCAAGTGTAAACTAGCCGTTAATGTGTATTGAAGCAGAAGCAAGTGTAAATGAGCCCTTGTGTGTTTAGATAGGAAAAACGCAAATCACGCACAGATATGTGAAATTGCTGCAATCATCAGGATTAGGAGAATTAATTTTGCATGTTTTTTTTGGTGATGGGTCATAGTAAAGCCATAAAAATATAAGGCTAAAGTTTAAATTTTTTTTTTTTTTTTTACTATTTTGGGCCAGTTTTCCTTTCATAATGAAACAAAATTAGGAGATATCCATTACCATTTACCACCAAGTGAAAGCCCAATCTGTTCTAAGAAAAAAATACAGTATAATCCACCTGGATACACTAAGTAGTTGTGATGATATGCACAGTTTTACTAACACGTCAAAGATGCATAATTGGGTTTGGGTGTTAAGCCCCGTTCACATCATCACACAGCGGGAATAAGCGTTCCCGCTATGAGATTTTGACATTTAGATTTTCATGAGATTCTGTGTGTCGCATAGGGCAGCCCATTCACTTGAATGGGCTGCCCTATGCGTTTGTTGCCCAAAAAGAAGCTCCTGCTCCTTTTCAGGCAACAAGTTTCATGTAATTTATGAAGGCATGATCCTGTCGCATGACAATCATGGCAGAATTTCCTCGCTTTGGGAGTGTCATTGAAGGACAATGGCATTGCTATGTGATTTTGGATCACATCGATTCTGCCAACGATCTCAAATCTCGAGATGTGAAAGGGGCCTGAAGGTTCATATTGACCCTGTTCATGAAAGGCTTCAACAAATTCTCCATACTGCTCAGCCCACAAAGGGGATTTGTGGCAAGTGTCAACTATTCTGGAGTCTCCGCCTGTAAAGCCCTGTACATGTGATGCAAATTTTGGATGGGAATTTTCGTTCGACAGCCAGTCTTACCGTTTGTATGTTCGTTTCGACAGACGATTTTGGTATTCGTATCATTAGTACAGCTTCTGTATGAAAAAAATTGTGCGATCACGACTACGCATGCTCAGAAATGAAAAAATACATACAAAACTATTCAACACACTACGTCACTTCTGACGTTGAATTCGGTCTTATGAAAATTTTCGTATCATTAGTACCCTCTTCACTTTCGACATGAGACAAGCATCCAACAAAAAACGGGCGTTCTGTCGTCCAAAACATTGTGTGTATGATGCTAACTTCAGCTTTTCTTGATTGGAAATGTCACGGGGGGGGGGGGGACAAGGTGAACGTGGACAGCAACCTTTGTTACCTTCACATGAAAACAGATTATCTATGTTTGAATTGCCCCAACAGCTCCCCTAACAGGGCCCTTTCCAGGCCCCGTAGCAGTTGTGTGGGCTGCTATGGCTGTTGTTAAGCCATTGTTAAGCCCATAAACAATTACGTTTTTGTTTAGGCGCTCATAGAAAAGTCAGTCATCAAAATATTCTTTCTTGCCATCACTGAGTCGACTAATTTTGTTTAAAAGCCCTTAAAAGTTTGCCCAGAGATCTATATGAATGGAATCCCAGATGTATTAAACAGGTTTCATTACAACATGTAAAGTTTTTCCAAAACAAAAACTACAGTCAATGTTAGGAATTTGTCAAGAAATATTTTCCATCTTTCTTCTTCAAATTTGCGCTTCACTACGGTCAAGAATGCATTGCATTATGTAGCACTTGCACTTTATGGGAGTACTCTAGTTGGATTACACTCAATACATATTTTACCTTTTGTTTATTTATGTTTAGTGGACACTTTAGGAGGTAGCTCTAAGAGCAATGACCTTGTGGTGGGAGCCTGGTCTTTTTTGCCTTTAAGAATGCATTGCAATTTAACCTCACTAATCATTAGAAAATGGAACGCATGTCAGAAAAAATAAATACAAATTCTACTGGTGTATGGCCAGCTTAAAGCGGAGTTCCACCCAAAAGTGGAACTTCCGCTTTAAGTCCTCCTCCCCAGCTCCAGATGCTGAAACGGAGCTTTTGGGGAGGAGGGGGGGTGGGGATACCCTATTTTTAGGGGTACTTCCGCCCCGATCGCCTTAGGCGATCGGAAGTGGAAGGACTCCTTCCCCCTCCCTCCCGAAGTCTTCTGGGACACAGGACAGGTCCTAGAAGACTTCGGGACCAATCACAATGCGCAGCGCCGCTCGCGCACGCGCAGTGTGCGCCCGGCCGTGAAGCCGCGGCCGGGTGCCCACAGTAGCAATGCCGGCGCCGCGGAGGGGAGGGGGAGAGGAGCGAGGCTCCGTGCGGCTCCATCGCTGGACCGGGAGACAGGTAAGTGTCGGTTTATTAAAAGTCAGCAGCTACACTTTTTGTAGCTGCTGACTTTTAATAAACCTAAGGAAAGGGTGGAACTCCGCTTTAACTCTCAATTGGTAGATATTTTCTGTGACTTTGTACTTTATTTCTGTAAAAGTTTGGGTTTTCCATCACTTTCTGTTGAGGCCACAATGGTCTGCAGCAGGCCCTGCTGGACTGGGACAAAAAATAGGCCCAGGCATTTTAGACTAAGCAGCCAATTTCTCCAGGGACCCAGGGGGAGGGGGTGCTGTTGGTAGGCATTCGGGGGGGGAGGGGTGGCTTGTATCGGTCCTCCACACTAATGTAATGTGCAGGGGACACTGTGATACAAAGGGGACTGTACTGTAAGGGGAACTGTAATGATTACAGTGTCCCTTTACAGTGCAGTCCCCTTTATATTACAGTTCCCCTGCAATCATGCCCCCCACCATTTCTCTGTAAACACAGTGTCCCCTTTTACTCTCTGCTCATTGTGCAGATCTCCAGCTCCTCCTACCCCCTGTTCCCTTACATCAGAGTTCAGAAAGCCACCCTTACATCAGAGTCCGCACAGAGCCCCCTTACATCAGAGTCCGCACAGAGCCCCCCTTACATCAGAGTCCGCACAGAGCTCCCCTTACATCAGAGTCCGTACAGAGCCCCCCTTACATCAGAGTGTGCAAAGAGCCCCCTTACATCAGAGTCCACATAGAACCCCCCTTACATCAGAGTCCACACAGTGCCCCCCCTTACATCAGAGTCCGCACAGTGCCCCTCTTACATCAGAGTCCGCACAGAGCCCCCCTTACATCAGAGTCCGCACAGAGCCCCCCTTACATCAGAGTCTGCACAGAGCCCCCCTTACATCAGAGTCCACACAGACCCCTTTAGGGTCTGCAGAATTTCCACTTACTGTAAGGGGGAGCTCTGTGGACTCTGATGTAAAGGTGAACCATTATTTAAGGTGTGTTCTGATGCAAAGTGGTGTTATGAGAACCATGATTTAAGGGGGAATGCTGTGGCCTCTGGTGTAAAGGGGAACTCTGATGTAAGGGGGTCTCTGCTCACCAAAGCCCCCCTCTTGCATCAGAGTCCACAGAGCACCCCTTAAATGTGTTTTATACAGTGGGAGGCAGGAGAGAGGATGAGCTTACTCACCCCAGGATGGAGGCTTAGGCACAAGCGGTCTGCAGCTTTCCCCTTCTGGGTAGTGTGGGAAGGACAGACACAGGAGTAGAGGGGCGGGAGGAGGAGGAGCAGTGCATCCGAGGCTGAGCAGACTGCTCAGCATCAACGTTGGCTCCGAGGCTGAGCTGTGTGGGAGAGAGACACACAGCTCAGCCCATGCAGCCGTTCCTAGTTCCGCCGGAGAAGACACAGGCACGGCCATGTAGCGGTAGGTGAGCGGCGGCCACAGCCTGTGTTAGCCCTGTCCAGGCCGCGGTCGCTGCTTACCTCCCGCTGTGCAGCCTGGTCATCAACAGGCCATGGAGCGGGTGGCCCCAGCCCACCGGGCAAATGCCCGATCTGCCCTATGGCCAGTCCGGGGCTGGTCTCCAGGACAAATAGAAAGGGTGAATTTTCCCAATGGGGACACTTCCAGTAATAAAACTCTCAAAAAACCAACAAAAAACATTTCTGCGCTAAAGTGTAATATCTTTTTTTTGTACACTCTTTATTTTTAAAAACAACTTTTCATACAAAAAACAAACACCTGCTTGCATAACAGAAAACAAAGCTGTTCAATTCTTAGGTAGGCATGCCGAGTCTAAGAATCATAATCCTGTATCATAATTCCATTGATAACAGACTCTTGGACCTCTGCTGTCCTGACTGTACAGTAGTCTAATGACATCAAAAACAACGATATGACACATACCTATATATAAAAAAAAGAAAAGGAAAAAGAAAAAGAATTGAGAAAAGTGGTAAGGGTGGAGTTCAAAAACTCCTCTACTCCATCTCCACTAGAGCGAGGCCATATTCCATAGAACTTGTGAAAAGGGTCCATCTTTTGTTAAATTCCTCCTCTTTGCCACGCAGAGTTGCTGTCACATTCTCCATGGCATATATATCAGCTATTTTAGTGAACCACAGCAAAATTGAAGGAGGAGATTCCTGCTTCCATAGGGTTGGAATGCAGGCCTTAGCCGCATTTAGAAGATGGATCATCATTGAGTTTTTATATTTTCGTTTTGAAAAGTCTGAAAGATGGAGAAAATATCTGGCCGGGTCAGATCACCCTCCATGAAGGAGACCACTAAGAAAATGGGTAAGTTGCTGCAGCTGCCACGGGTCTAGTGGTGGATTACACATCGACTGTATTTCAGCCCTAGTCTTCAGACTAGCGTCAACAAGATAATCGCCAATGCGAAATTTACCCTGCCCAAAAATTAGTTTGAAGCGACTATCAGTGTGGCCTGCTGGATTTCCCAGTGCAGGGTAAAGCCAAGTAATCTCCCCTTCTGACTTGGAAAAAAGATGGCTTTGTTCTATTACTCTTAGAGTTGCCCTTATAAGGGGATGGTGTCTTAGGGTTCCAAGAGTTTTTGGGCAGAGCCATGGCATACATTGGAGTGAAATCTCAGTAGGATTGTTCAATCTTTACCCATGCTTTATGTCTCCCATCTTTACACCACGATACCACCCTAGCAAGATGTACTGCCTGGTAGTACCGAAGTGGATCTGGGAAGGCCATGCCTCCGTGGATTTTGGCCATGGACAGATAGGGATGAGATAAGCGTGGGTGTCTTTTAGCCCAGACAAATCTGATAAAAGTACTACGTACTGACTTCAGAAAAGAGCTTGGGACCAATATTGGCAAGGTCTGGAAGAGGTAAAGTAGTCTCAGCATAATGTTCATTTTAAGAATAGCATTAGGACCCATCCAAGAGAAAGAGTGCTTATCCCATCTGACCAAGTCGGAGGAAAGAGCACAAAACATTGGTGGAAAGCTAGCTGAGAATATTTTATCCACTGAAGAAGTCACTTTGACCCCTAAATAAATAAGATGGGATGATGGAAAAGAAAAGGATGCTCGGAGAGCCTGAACACATTTAGGGACCAGCGTGATGTTAAAGCGGAGTTCTGCCCTTTTAAAAATCAGCAGCTACAAAAAGTGTAGCTGCTGACTTTTAATAATCAGACACTCACCTGTCCCATGCTCCAGCGATGCGACCTCCCGCTGCCTCGTTCCTCTCCCCCTCCTCTGTGCAGCGATGGCAAAGTGTGGATGCCCCTTGGCTTCAAAGCTGGGCGCGCACTGTGAATGGCTGGTGTATTTTCTGGGACCTGTGACGTGTCACAGAAGATTGTCGGGAGGGAGGGGGGACAGGTAAACTTCCTTCCGGCTCTGTGGCACCAGGAGAGGAAGTGGGAGCTGGATATCTGTAAAACACAGGTATCCGCCCCCCCCCCAAAAATGAGGGGGTCACCTTCACTTAAAGCGGAAGTTCCAGTTTTCAGTGGAGCTCCGCTTTAAGCAATTGAGATTTGTTAATGTTGATTTTAAAGTTCGAAAGAGTGGTTTGCGGAGACATGAAAAGAAACATAATATCGTCAGGCCACAATTTTATGGTCCACCTTTATGTTTGGGAAAGCCTGAATATGTGCACTTCCCCGTATTCTTTGCAGAGAAGTCTCTAAGGCTAAAATAAAGATCAGTGGAGACAAAGGACAACCTTGTCTAGTGCCGTTACTCAGATTAAAATACGAAGAGGTTACCTTATTAATTCTGACTGCTGTGGATGGAACCAAGTAAATAGCGTCTATCCATTTACTGAAGGCCTTTCCAACACCAATATGAGTTAGCGTCTCCTTCAGAAATGTCCAATCCACCCTGTCGAAAGCCTTCTCGGCATTCTCAGCATCAGAGGAAAGCATACATAAGGGTATTTTTTATGAGAATGTTTCAGGTGAATGATATTGAATGCTCTAGTGGTATCGTCTTTCGAATCCTTTGTGGGCATAAAGAATGCTTGGTCAGTGTGGGTGACATTCTGAAGGTGAGGTTGGAGTCTGGACACCAATATCCGTGTAAAAATCTTCAGATCCACATTTAATAGGGATATTGGTCGATAATTCATGCACTGGGCATGATCCTTACCCTCCTTAGGGATAACTGTAATGAGTACCTCAGCGTATCTGTCGGTAAAGGTTGATCGTTCAACAGAGAATTATACGCTTTTGTAAATCTAGAAGCTAGGATTGCGGCAAATGCCTTATAGTAGGCTTTCGTATGTCCGTTTGGCCAGGGGCTTTGTGGGGCTTGAGCAGCTTAATCGTCGTCTGATATTCCTCAGTTGAAATGGGGACATTCATTGACTCCCGTGCATCGTCAGGAAGTGCTAGTAAACCCGAAGAAGAGAGATATTCCCGTATCAACGTTTGCTTTTGTGCACACTGATCAGTAGATAGGGGAGCAGATAAATTATAAAAAGAAGAATAATACTCTTGAAAAATCTCGGCCACCTCATGGGACAAAAAGCAGCGTTCCCCTCTGTTGGAATCAATATGTGGAATATACAGTATCTCACATAAGTGAGTACACCCCTCACATTTTTGTAAATATTTTATTATATCTTTTCATGTGACAACACTGAAGAAATGACACTTTACTACAATGTAAAGTAGTGAGTGTACAGCTTGTATAACAGTGTAAATTTCCTGTCCCCTCAAAATAACTCAACTCACAGCCATTAATGTCTAAACTGCTGGCAACAAAAGTGAGTACACCCCTAAAGTCAAAATGTCCAGATTGGGCCCAAAGTGTCAATATTTTGTGTGGCCACCATTATTTTCCAGCATTGCCTTAACCCTCTTGGGATTGGAGTACACCAGAGCTTCACAGGTTGCCACTGGAGTCCTATTCCACTCCTCCATGACTCAGATTCTTTAGCAAGGCAGTGGTCATCTTGGAGGTGTGTTTGGGGTCATTATCATGTTGGAATACTGCCCTGTGGCCCAGTGTCCAAAGGGATGGGATCATGCTCCGTCTGAGCCAAATAAGTTCATCTTGGTCTCATCAGACCACAGGACATGGTTCCAGTAATCCATGTCCTTAGTCTGCTTGTCTTCAGCAAACTGTTTGTGGGCTTTCTTCTGCATCATCTTTGGAAGAGGCTTCCTTCTGGGACGACAGCCATGCAAACTAATTTGATGCAGTGTGCGTCGTATGGTCTGAGCACTGACAGGCTGACCCCCCACCCCTTCAACCTCTGCAGCAATGCTGGCAGCACTCATACATCTATTTCCCAAAGACAACCTCTGGAAATGACACTGAGCATGTGCACTCAACTTCTTTGGACGACCATGGCAAGGCCTGTTCTGAGTGGAACCTGTCCTGTTAAACCACTTTATGGTCTTGGCTACCGTGCTGCAGCTCAGTTTCAAGGTCTTGGCACTCTTCTAATAGCCTAGGCCATCTTTATGTAGAGCAACTATTCTTTTTTTCAGATCCTCAGAGAGTTCTTTGCCATGAGGTGCCATGTTGAACTTCCAGTGACCAGTATGAGAGAATGAGAGTGATAATACCAAATTTAACACACCTACTCCCCATTCACACCTGAGGCCTTGTAACACTAATGAGTCACATGACTCCGGGGAGGGAAAATGGCCAATTGGGCCCAACTTGGACATTTTCACTTAGAGGTGTACTCACTTTTGTTACCAGCGGTTTAGACATTAATGGCTGTGTGTTGAGTTATTTTGAGAGGAGAGCAAATTTACACTGTTATACAAACTGTGCACTCACTACTTTACATTGTAGCGTTGTCACATGAAAAGGTATAATAAAATGTTTACAAAAATGTGAGGGGTGTACTCACTTTTGTGAGATACTGTATATAATGTAAATACATGTTACCTGCATGGGGCACAGATTGGTTATTGACAGTTAAACAGCAGGCGCACATTCCGTCGCCCAAATCATCAAAACATCTATCACTGGATGATGATGACAGCAGAAAAACAAAATCTAATTTCTTCTTCCATAATTCTCTTCTATATTAAATCCCTATGCAGGATATGATTTATTTTGCTTATTGTGGTGCTTTATTTCTGTTAGGGAAAAAATAGTGTTAGGAGAGGAAAAAAAGATATAATGCTATTTAAGTGAATGGTGGAGCGTTTAAGTTACTGTCCACCGCTGTCCAGTCCGCAATCGAGATACATGGAATACCCTGCTTGGAGAAAATCTCAGGTAGTTGAGTAGGTGTGCGTAGCACAAAAGACTGATGCCCTTTCTGTATGGATAAATGGAACGAAAAACCCCATCGATATGTGGCACCTTCTTCTCGCATTTGCAGAGTGCATCTAGAGAGTTCAGGGAGAATTTGTATAGAGGCTCCATTGAAATCAATAGGGCCCATGGGCCATGCCTTACAAAGAATCTCCTCTTTAATACTGTAAAAATGAACTCTGCATAGAGTGTCTTGGGGTCTGCCATCAGACAATGGTGTCTGACCTTGGATCCGATGGACCCCGTCCAACTCCAATACCTTTGCAGAATCTCTGCCCAAGATTTTATTTGATATAGCTGTGACTGTAGAATGCAGCTCTCTAACCGTTGTAGCTTCAAGTATAACCCGCAGCTTTAAGTTATTCCTCCTGCTCCTATTTTCTAAGTCATCCTGCTGGAGTCGCAGAGTATGGAGGTGCTGCAATTGAAACACTAACTTTGCCTCTAAAACAGCTAGTTTTTGATTAGTCAAACTCTGGGTTAATCCAAGGGTATCTACCCTTGACGTCAAGCTGTGTAGTGATTCCTTGACTTCTCAGAACTCCCCTGAGCACCTATTGCAAAGTAAGTGTCATGCGGTTCATATCAGCCTTAGTTGACAAGGTGGATAGAAACAACCTGGTGTCAGGGTTTGCCAGCAAAGCCAGATACCAGCTTTGATAGCAGCTGTGTGGTGTGTATTGCATCTGACTGCAGGGTGTCTGTACACTGAGGCTCTCCTGTCTCTGGCTGAGCTAGCTGTGTAGACAAGGCTCTAGTGGGCTCACCTGAGAGCATCAACGGATTGTGCTGCCTAGGAGTCTCGACAGCAGGGGAATCCTGTGGATTGTGCTGCCTGGAAGGCACGCCAACCAGGGAATCCTGTGCATCCTCACTCTGAGGATCGGGCGCCATATTGACCGCCAGCCGCACTGAAAAGGCAGTAGCTCGTAGAGCAAAGAAGCCCGCCAGCTGACACTAATGCTACTTTCACACTGCAGCCGTGGCCGTGGTTGCAGTAAAACCCCGCTCGTTGTAGCAGAGTTTTACCAGCTTTTCAGTCGGGAGCGCGGTGCTTTTAACCCCCCACAAGGGTGCAGCCGCTTCAGAAGTGCTTGCCATTAATTTTAATGGCAGGGACGGTAGAGGAGTGGTTTTTGCAACGTCCTGCAAGCGTACCGCCCCAGTGGGAAAGCACTCAGGCTTTCACATTGGAGTGGATTGGGGGGGATTTTTGAGTCTCTTTACAGGCGCTATTTTTTAGCTAAATAGCACCTGTAAAGCGCCTCAGTGTGAAAATAGCCTAATTAAGTGGAATCACAACACTTATCAAACCATAAATAAATAGAAAACAGTGCAGCCCAACAAAAGTAAGAGTATTGTACTGAGTATGAACACCAAAGTATTAAAAACGTGCTATACACATCTAATACAATTTGTTGCACATTATAATTGTATTAGATAAGTATAGCACTTTTTAAATATTTTGGTGCTGATATTCAGTACAATAGACTTATTTTTGTTGTGCTGCACTGGTTTTTTATTCATTTATGTTCTAGTCAAACCACATTTTCCATATGATCGCATGCAGCTGCTTTCGAACGGAGAATGCAGTGTTTAAAAAGAGAAGGCTGCGTTCGACCTGGTTTGCCTAAAGTTCAAATGCCCATTAATAGGTCACAGTGAAAAAAAAAAAAGTAGCGCAACGTATAGCAGGTTAACCACTTGCCGACCAGCCGCTGTCATAATTTGGCGGCAGGTCGGCACGTTCCCGCAAAACGACGTACTGTTACGTCGCCCCAGGAAATCGATATAGCAGGTGCGCATGTCCACTACACAGCAAGGAAGCCACACGCGTTCGTGGGATAGAGAGACAGAACGGGGATCCGTTAGTGTAAACAAACAAATCCCCATTCTGTCACGGAAGTGGAGAGAGATCTGCTGTTAATCGGGAACAGCTTTCTCTCTACTCCCCCAGTCAACACAATCCCCCCACAGTTAGAAACACCTCCCAGGGAACACATTTAAACCTTTTATCGCCCCCTAGTATTAACCCCTTCCCTGCCAATGACATTTATACAGTAATCAGTGTATTTTTATAGCTCTGATCGCTGTATAAAGGTCAATGGTCCCAAAAAAGAGTCAAAAGTGTCCAATCTGTCCGCTGCAATATCGCAGTCCCGCTAAAAATCTCCGATCAACGCCATTAGTAGTAAAAAAAATATGAATAATAAAAATGCCATAAATATATCCCATATTTTGTAGACGCTATAACTTTTGCACAAACCAATCAATATACGCTTATTGCGATTTTTTTTTTAACAAAAATATGTAGAAGAATATATATCGGCCTAAACTGAGGAAGAAATTTGTTTTTTTATATTTTTTTTGGGGATATTTATTATAGTAAAAAGTAAAAAAAAATGTTTCTTTTTCAAAATTGTCGCTCTTTTTTTGTTTATAGCACAAGAAATAAAAAACACAGAGGTGATCAAATGCCACCAAAAGAAGGCTCTATTTATGGGGGAAAAAAGGACATCAATTTTGTTTGGGTACAACATCGCACGACCGCGCAATTGTCAGTTAAAACGGCGCAGTACCGTATCGCAAAAAGTGCTCTGGTCAGAAAGTGGGTAAATCCTTTCAGGACTGAAGTGGTTAAACACAGCTCTGGACTTCTATGTGTACTGCTTCACTGACCACTTACGTCTCAGATATCATTTTATTTATTTAATTTTATTTTTGATTTAATGGCTTGCATTTGAATTAAACATGTTGACAGGATACTCAGCTGCCATTTTAAAATGGCATGGGGGCAGTGGCTACTTGTCACAGCAAATGGCCCCCTTTGACATTTAGGTGACAGCCAGCATGCAGTACTAAGCCCAGGAGCTAAAGCAATCAGTTCCCAGGCTTCAGATCTTGCTATTCAGAGCTCCATAGCAGCACTTGAAGGAGATCACTGTAAAATTGTGTTTACATCGGAAGTGATATGACATCACGAGTAACATCATAAAATTTCCTCTCAGTCTGTGGTAGTGTGTCGCAAAGTAATGTAGAAATGGGAATAAAGCTATCCCAAGCTACAATGCTTACATTTACTTTAAAAGAGAAGTACAGCCAAAGCTTGTTTGGCTGTACTTCTCGTTTGGGTCACAGGAATGCAGTCTGTTCTGCACTCGTGTGACCCGTTCTCAGCCAACAGCCGGCAGAAGTCCGCTGTTGGCTGATGTCACGGAACCGGTACAGGCTGGGGAAAGATTGCGACCATATGGTTGGGATCCGCCTAGAACCCCAGACCGGTACCTGGCTCAGCCTCTCAGTGACCCGCTGAGAGCCTGGGCCAACCGCTCTTGCTCCTCCACAGCCTGGTGCTCCAGTGTGCGCGGTGTTTGATCGCTCAGTTCTCAGTCTTTGAGCCGGCAGGGGACTGATGGTGCATCCACCTAGTTAAGTAAGACTCTTTAAGAATAAAATATATCAAACATCTCTTTTAACCTTTACCATTCAGTTACGTTATATAAATGTGATATAATTTTAGTTTAGTGCAGACTTTGAAATTTAAATTTTGGGGTAATATCTGGGGCTGCACAAATTCTGTAAATGTTGCACTGGGAAAAATGACAGAAAAGTGTTATTTTACTAATTTTTTACTATTTCTTTCCAAGAAAACGTATGAAAAAAAATGATTTAATACAAATCTCCGACCAAATGAAAGCCCAATGAACAACTTCTGCCTCCAAGATAAGTTCCCACTGACACTATTGATTTTTTAAGCTATTTGTAAGGGGGTAACTTTTTCCACTGACCACAAGTGTAAGGAGCTTTCTTCCTACTGACCATAACACTAATGTATCATGAGTTGTAGATATAGTAATTCTTAGCAGGGGCTCACTGAGACTCGAACATTATTTCAAGGGTTCCTCCGTGTTGAAAAGTTTTAGAAACGCTGCTCTAAACCAGTGTTTCTCAACCTTTTTTCAGTCTAGTCACCCTTTAAAATGATAGACAATCTCGAGACACCCTCCAAAATTATGGACAGTCTTGAGGCTCCCTATTCTAAAATGTAAAAACTAATCCAATAGTGTTACATATTGCAGCAACATCAATACACGTAGGACACCTAACATTTAAGGTGATTTATTCTTCCAAAGCAAATACAATTTTGCAAACTGGTATTGACTAGTATTCCAATGTTTCTCTTCTCCCTCAGTTTTTCTCCATCACTCAGCTAATGAGACCCCAAATCTGATGGAGAGAGGCTAGGGTGGGTCAACCAAGGATGCTGTACAGGCAACTGACATCCTCCTTATCAACTGATGATGTCATTAGCCGTTAGGAGGTTGGCAGCTAGAAGGTTGTAATGGTGTACAATGAAAACCTGTGGCTTTGTGTAACTAAAATGCAGGCTTCATCCACTCACCGACTTGTATACAATATTGGGCCAATTTTTAGACATTTTGCCAAGGCACACCTGAAGAAACCTCAAGGCACTCCAGGGTCCCTGGGCACCCTGGTTGAAAAAGACTGCTCTAAACAATAACACCTTAGGGTAAAACAATATATAACACCTTAGGGTAGGCTATGAATGCTAAAAAGTATAATGTGTGGAACCGGGACATCTCTTAAACGAAAAGAGAAAATGCTCTGGGAGAAAAAGGCCAGAGGACTCAAGCAGTGTGTGTTCCAAACATACATCAAATGCAGGAAAACAACGGCCATCAACACAAGTCCTAAAGTTGGCCATACACTCTTAAATTTCCCATGAACATTGTTCCTTGGAGCAATTCTATAATACCATCAGTGAATATACAAATTTCGTATGAAAGTCCTACAAGTTTTCCTTCAATTGTCATGAATATTCAAAATTACAGATGGTTTCGGTGGTGGTAGTGAATATGATTCTGAACAGTAATCACATTCAAGATTAGATTTTTGTTTGATCATGATAGAAACAGAAAACATTTTTTGTCGTTTTATTTGGATTTTCCACATCACTGCAGTTAAAAATGATTGTCAATTTAACCCCACTAAGCATTAGACAATCAAACTAATGTTTCAAAAAGGACTGCTTTCAAAAGAAATTCTACCATTGTACAGTCAGCTTAATGTTCACAGGAACCAGTCATTTGTTTGCATTGTCTCCTGTACACTAGAAGAATGAAGCCTTCATGCACATGTGTGTCGGGAGGGGGCGTCCAAAACCCATGAAAGCTGTTCCATGGCTGAAGGCTGTATTAGGCTTTGCAGCTTGCTTGAATGAACAGTACCTGGATTTAGAACTTGTTTTTTACTGCATACACATTGACACGGTTTCATGGAACATTTAGCACATGGGCACTGTGCACCTAAACTATGCACACTGGACGTTCTAAAAAAGCTAGTAACGTTAGTTGTAGAAAGCTGTGCCTGTTGAGTGTGTTTTTCAGCTTTTTTGCACTAGCGGTTTTCAGTGGTTTGATGCGTTTTTTAATGTTTTTTTAGCTGTATCGTTTTTTAGGTTTAGGTATAGCAAAACTATGCTCCCATAAAGGCGTAGGGCTCAAAAACGGTGATAAACACCAGTTTTTTGACGTTTCTGGGCATTTTTAAGCTGTTTTCAGTTAGAGCTGTCCTGGCAGACAGGGATTTCACACAAAGGAAGCAATACTAATAGAACGGGATACATTTTCATACAAGTACATGGTACAGCAGGCACATATCAGGAATATGAAATGTTGGGTTTACATTTTATTTAAGAGATAAGGATCTTGAAGAAGAATTGTTGACATTACTTTTTGTTCCCTGATTTTTGTTAGTTAACTTTGTTACAATATGATTGCTTAAACTTTAAGTATAGCTAAAGCCAAAACATTTTTTCAGCTTGGATAGCATAAAAATGTTACAACCCCTGTAGACACGACAGAAATCTCCTAGTGTCATTCAGCCTACTTCCTGTGGTGTCAAGGACTTTACCCCTTGGGGTATGTCATCAAGATGCCCTAGGCTCACAGGAGAATGCTGCAGAAAGGGGCACCACGCCATTAAATGGCGCAGTTTTCTGCGGAATTTAGGATCCGGCTACCACCGTGAGAGGGCCTGTGGCCCATGGAAAAGAGTATATACAGTATATAATAATGAAAAAATGAAATAAAGCCGGTGTGTAGAGTCAGGCTTTAAGCCATGACTTTCCAGGATGCAAATGTTTCAAATGTTTGAGACATAATACATACAGTATGTGCCTGTATTGAATACGGATCTATGAACCTTATGATTCTTCTGTTCATGTGTAATTGTTCTAAAAAAAAATGTAATAAACAAAGATTAAACATAATACATATGTGCAAAAAATTGACTACCCAACCATTATGGCAACAAGACATGGGGGCTGTACATACTGTTCATGTTCAAACAGCCCAAATAACACCTGAACTTGAATGCATTTTATATGGAAATAGGTGCTAAGCATAGTGGCTTTGGGTAATTTTTATGATACACCTGCATAATTTCCCATTAGAGTTAGACCATTCTTGCATCATAAAAAATCCCAGGCGCCAGGTCGCCATGGCAACTAGAAATTGGGTCCAGGCTTTTGTAGGCCAGGTTTACTTGTCGGATAAAAGTATTGTTTCCACACACCCCGCGTGCTCCCCCCACTATGTATCCCGCACTCCGCTTGCCTACCTGCAGGCCAGGGACTGGCATAGCAGGTGCCACCGCGTAGAGGGGAAGGATCAGAAAGGACACACGTCTGTTCTCTTCCTAGGGTTGCCACCTGTTCCTCAAGCCAAACCCAAACACTTTAGCGGCCTGTCCCCAGGATAGTAGCAATGCGGTGCGTGTGCATAGCGTGCCGCAGCGAACAGGGTGTGGCCTAATTGCTCTTGATGATATCATTGCCCTTCCCTCCAGTGATGCCGAACCTGCTCCAAGGCAGTCGCCCGCAGCTCCCGGACAGCAACAGTCTTGTGTGTGACTATCTTGGTTACTTGGGGAGCCACAGCTCGGTCTGAATAATGTGTCCGGGCTTCAGTCCACCTTAAATCCGGACCCATGATTCAAAACCCCGGACTGTCCAGCTGAATCCCGGACAGATGCCATCCCTATCTCCTCCCCTTCTTGTTGCTGACCTGGAAGTGACTTGTATGACGTCACGGTTAATAGTTTCCCTGACCATCAAGGCCGAGAAAGAATGTAATGTGTGCATTGTGTTAGATTCAGTGGAGCACAGGGGAAACATCCAGTGTCTTTTAGACCCTGGATGTTTTATTAAAGAGAACCTGTCACCAACAAAGTCATCACATAGGGGACTTTTTGTCCCCTGTGTGATAAAAAAAGTTAAGTAAAAACATTTTTTTTTTAATTGTAAAAAATTAAAATTACACCCAAACACATAAAATCCCACCCCCACCAAAAAAAATTGAGGCTCCCCCGACCCCCACATATACGCAGGTACAAACATAAACGCACGCGTCAGGGCACCTATGCCTGAAAACGAAACCAGAATGAGAGCATTCATTCTAACACCAGTCCTCCTTCATAACACTAAACTGATGACCTATAGGGGGATTTAAAAATGGCGCCTATGGAAAATATAGGGTACTGACGTTTATCGCCATTACAAGGACGCATGCAAATTTAAGGTTCGACATGTTGGGTATGTATTTACTTGGTGCAACCTCGGCTTTTGCCACAAAATTGTGTCATTTAATACCTTTTGTGCCCCCTAAAATTAACTGTAATGTGTTTTTTATTGATTTTTTTAATAATACCTTTGAGGTAATATCGTGTGACATAAAAAAATTGGAACTACCACCATTTTATTCTCTAGGCACAATGCTGTCTGATCGTTATTGTTCTCCAGAGGTAAACTTGGGCCTGGTTTGTTTACAGAGAATGAAACTGCTCCAGCTCCTCCTTTTGTTCCTCTCCGATGCCTAAACAGGATCTCTCACATTACCCATGTATTCCTGTTAAGGGAAGAAGCTGTGTCTACAGATATTGTGAGATGGTAGGATTGCACCTACATGTCTGACCATCCTCCAGTCAGTGTCTGTAGTCAGCTTAAAGTGAACATGTCATTTTCCAGTGCAGGACAAAGCAACAAGTTCACTTTAAAGTCCCCTCTGCAGCCTATAATCATCATTACTTTATTATCAGCTACTCCACTGAGCACCTGGAATGAGGAGAAGTTGTCCCATCTTAGCTCCAAATTAATTTAGCCCTCTTTTGTCAACTTTTGTCAACTTTTTTGGCCCAATGAAACCCTGATAATAATTTTCAGGTCTCAGAGAACTCTTTCTAAAGCCACTTTACCAGGGGTCAATGGGAAAAATGGCTCTTATATTAGTGGTCACTATAAACAATGCAACCATTACTGTGATGGACGGCATGCCACCCTTGGGCTTGGTTTACACATGCAGTTGTCCTCTGAAAGTGTCTCCCTCATACAGCTCAGAGCCTGCACTGACAGTCCCTCCTCCCTCCACGGATGGGAGAAGAGAGAGCTGATCTGCATTGATGAACACTGATAGGTGGCACTGATAGGCAGCACTGATAGGCTGCACTGATGTGCGACATTGATGATGACCACTGATAGGCAGCATTGATGAGCACTGATAGGTGGCACCGATAGGTAGCACTGATAGGTGGCACTGATGGGCACTGACAGGCACCATTGATGGGCACTGATAGGCACCATTGATGAGCACTGATGCAAGGAAAGCATAATTTATTTTTTGTATCTCCTTCCCCAGCAGTACATACTTAGCTTTCATTAACTCCCCCACCAAGTTCAGATGGTAATGAAAAAAACGACTTGGTACTTCTGGGTATAGAGCAAGATTGGGCCTATTCAATTAATTGAATAGGCCCAATCTTGCTCTATACCCAGAAATACCAAGTTGTTTTTTTCATTACCATCTGAACTTGGTGGGGGAGTTAATGAATGCCTTCAGGATAGAGTTAACTTTAAATGGAGGGATTATTGTTCTCACTCTAGTATGCACAGCATTACCTAATATGTGTAGCGAAATTGTCCATTTGTATGCATATGACACATGCATTTATGTTCATATGTGCGCATATGTAGGGGGTGTCCATTTTTGTTTTTATTGATTTTGTATAACTTTAACTTTTAAAACTTTTTTTTTTGCTTAAATTATCTGCTACCACATAGTGAGCTGACAAGCCCCCTTTGCGATAGCACAATGGAAGTGACAAGTTCTGTTAATTGGGACATCAGGAGTCTATCCTACTATTGATGTCACCCTGCACTTCACTGAAGCTAATCAAGCACAGGTTGTACTTGATTGGCTTCTTCCACGGCAATAAGGGGAATGACAGTGTTGAGCTTCTCTCACTGCAGGCACGAACAATGAATGGATGTTTGCTGATAAACAAAATATGGTTGGTAGTACCCTGCGAGGTGCCTCCATCCCCATTGTACATACAAATGCAGAGTTTTACCCATTGGGACTTTAGATGTAGTGTCATACATCCAGTAATAAAAACATAGTACAGGTTTATTAAGTATATGCCAGCAATAGAACTGGGAAAAGATGTCAAATGCCAAACAGTTGGCCCAAATGTACAAATCCATTACATGGTTACATAAAGTAATCAAATAGTCCATACTAAGTGTGTCATAGCATCTACGTTGACCCAACACATTTCGTGAGTTCAGTCTCACCCTTCAAATCAGACTAAGGGATCCATACTCACAAAGATGCAGGATGCTGCGGCTCCCAGGTCAGACGTCTCCGGTGGCTATCGGTGCGACTTTGGCATGCAGCATCCTGCATCATTGTGAGTATGGATCCCTTAGTCTGATCCCCACATTACAATCTACCTGATACATTTCCATGTTCATTACTATGTTATACTTTTTAAACATTTGTACTTTATAGATTATATCTATGCATCAACCCCTGAAGGGTGAGACTGAACGAAATGCGTTGGTTTACCATAGATGCTATGACACACTTACTATGGACTATTTGATTACTGTATATAACCATGTAATGAATTTGTACATTTGGGCCAACTATTTGGCATTTGACACCTTTTCCCAGTTCTATTGCTGGCATATACTTAATAAACCTGTACTATGTTTTTATTCCTGGCTGTGTGGTGCTTCATCTAAAGTCCCAATGCGCAAAACCCTGCATTTGGATGTTTGCTGATGGTCCTCCACTCTGCCAGCCAACACCCACCAAGGAGCCAATAGGTTGTTTTTATGCTGTATGCATATAAACGTTAGCACAAACATTTGATGTGTACAGTATATGGACAACTTTTCACACATGATCTTGTTGCAAGTAAAATCCTGCATAATGGCAAAACACTTGTGTACATTAAACCTTCTGATTTTGGTTTATACGGATATATAACAAACCATAGTGCATAAGCCCACAGCATACAATACTGACATGTTCAGATCCATATAAATGATGGATTTGAACGCAGCAAATTGTATGTCCATGTGCATGACCCCTTTAAGCTAGCTGCTATTATAAGAATTTAGAGTGGCATAGTTTGAGTGTGGAAGTTTATTTAAACATACAGTATCTCACAAAAGTAAGCACACCCCTCACATTTTTGTAATTTTTTTATTATATCTTTTCATGTGACAACACTGAAGAAATGGCACTTTGCTACAATGTCAAGTAGCGAGTGTACAGCTTGTATAACAGTGTAAATTTGCTGCCCCCTCAAAATAACTCAACACACAGCCATTAATGTCTAAACCGCTGGCAACAAAAGTGAGTACACCCCTAAGCGAAAATGTAAAAGTTGAGCCCAGTTAGCCATTTTCCCTCCCTGGTGTCATGTGACTCGTTAGTGTTACAAGGTCCCAGGTGTGAATGGGGAGCAGGTGTGTTAAATTTGGTGTTATCACTCTCCCTCTCTCATACTGGTCACTAGAAGTTCAACATGGCACCTCTTGGCAAAAAACTCTCTGAGGATCTGAAAAAAGAATTGTTGCTGTACATAAAGATGGCCTGGGCTATAAGAATATTGCCAAGACCCTGAAACTAAGCTGCAGCACGGTGGCCAAGACCATACAGCGGTTTAACAGGACAGGTTCCACTCAGAACAGGCCTCGCCATGGTCGACCAAAGAAGTTGAGTGCACATGCTCAGCATCATATCCAATGGTTGTCTTTGGGAAATAGACATATGAGTAGTGCCAGCATTGCTGCAGAGGTTGAAGGGGTGGGGGGTCTGTCAGTGCTCGGACCATACACTGCACACTGCATCAAATTGGTCTGCATGGCTGTTGCCACAGAAAGAAGCCCCTTCTAAAGATGATGCACAAGAAAGCCCGCAGTTTGCTGAAGACAAGCAGACTAAGGGTCCTTTCACACGTTCAGGTCCACCTGTCAGTTTTTCAGACGGACCCGAACGGACACTCCATTGTCTTCTATGGAGTGACGGATGTCAGCGACATGTCCGCTGACATCCAATCTGCTCCAATCTGCCAAAAACAGACGGATGGAAACCCTATTTTCCATCCGTCTGGCGGATTGGATCGGATGAACATGGACAGGCGGTCCGTGTTCATCCGATCCTCCATAGAGGAGAATGGAGCTGTGACAGGTTTCCTGTCATCCGTCGGCTCAGCAGGGATAAACAGATGAAGAAGGAGAGGCGGCCGTTCAATTTGCTGTCATTCACAAAGTGCTGCCTGGGTCCAATGGACCCACTGGGACCCATGGTAGGGCCGGCCCTGACTTAACCCCTTTCTGCCTACAGACCGCTTGCCACCCATTTACCTTAAGAATCTCAAGATTCTATGTGGCCATCCACAACTGACATGGGCTATTTGTCACAACTGTTATACAAGCTGTACACTCACTACTTTACATTGTAGCAAAGTGTCATTTCTTCAGTGTTGTCACATGAAAAGATAGAATAAAATATTTACAAAAATGTGAGGGGTGTACTTACTTTTGTGAGATACTGTATATTTCATTTTTTATATTTTATGTACGTCTGCTGAATATATTGGTTCTGTACAAATAAAGAGTAATCGTTTCTACTAGCATTATTTCTGAAATAAAGAAAGCCACACATAGTCTGCATGACATCCAGATACATTGTCCCTTTCACTGTGACACTGTAGAGGGAGCCCGCTACGCCTCTCCCATAAAGGCTGAGTGTTCGATGACATCCCTGGGAACAGACTGCAAGTAACATGAAACCTGGTTGAGTTTAATTATTGCTAGAAATTCCTGTTTATTCCCTCTTTGAGGCTGGTGGATCCAAGTGTCAGACATTTGCTGACACTTTGCATTTGTCTAATCACCACAACCTGCATGAATATAGACTGTCTCTTTAATCAACAGCCAATTCAATTACTGCAGTCCTTGTTATCAAAGTGCATAAGCGAAATGTAAGCTCAACAGCAGCAGATAAAGCAAATCTATCAGCATAGGAGCGGAGTTGCCATTGGTGACCCTTTTCCCAGCTTTATCAAGTATGTCATTGACCTGGAGCAAGCATGATGATTATCAGATGCACAGACTGATGATATGACAATGTTTATTTTCTGATGAGTGGTTTGTCAAATAGTGAAGATGACAGCCCAAACGAGTCAGAAATGGCAGCTCCCATTGTTCTGCCCTGACATGTTCCCTCATAAATTGCCAGCAAACAGCTGACACAATGCCAAAATGATTTGTGTTTCTGTCCATCCAGTGGTGGGATTTACACAGTTCTGCCACACAGCACTCAATTTTTTCTCTTTCAGCCTGTTGATTCCGCTATCTACTCTAAACAGCATGGACAGAGGAATCTCCAATACTGGCTATTGTATTTAGTGGCTGCAGTACTCACAGCTACCTGAATGACGCTGCCAAACACTAGCTGTTGACAGCGATTGAACGAAAAATGTTGATCACCCTGGTTGTACTGAAGGCGATCAATGGATCAACTTCAGTACAACTAGCCTGCCCATAGATGGATAAAAATTCAGGCCGGTTCCTGCTGATAATTTTAGATCTGTCTATGGCTAACTTAAAGATACTGTAGACCAGGGGTCTTCAAACTCTCTAAACACAGGGCCAGTTTACTGCCCTTCCAACTTTGGGGGGGTGGACTGTGGCCAGTGGGAGTAGAAAATGACCAGGTGTCAGTGGGAGGAATACCGCCCCCATCGTTGGTGTCAGCAGAGGAATAATTTCCCATCATTGGTTTCAGTAGGAGGAATAATGCCCCAAGGGCCGGATTAAAAGCAAGCAAAGGGCCACATTCGGCACTGAGGCCGCAGTTTGGAGTACAATGCTGTAGACTGGAAGATACTGTAGCTGCGGACTTTAAATATAAGGACACTGATCTATCCAGGGATCCATCTCTGTCCTCAGCCGAGCCGATTGTTCAAGAAGCCTTGGGTCCAGGAGCCAGCATCTTAACCACTTCAGCCCCGGAAGGATTTCCAGCTTTAGGACCGGAGCCCTTTTTGCGATTCGGCGCTGCGTCGCTTTAACTGACAATTGCGCGGTCGTGCGACGTTGTACCCAAACAAAATTTGCGTCCTTTTTTTCCCACAAATAGAGCTTTCTTTTGGTGGTATTTGATCACCGCTGCGTCATTTCTGATCGCCGCTATTAACAAAAGAAGAGCAACAATTTTGCAAAAAAAAACAAATTTCTTACTTTTTCCTAAAATACAAATCCAAAAAAAAAAAATAAAAAAACATTGTTTTTCACCGTTTTTGGCCGATTTATATTCTTCCTCATATTTGCGATAAAAAAAGTCGCAATCGGCGTTTATTGATTGGTTTGCGCAAAAGTGGTCGCGTTTACGGATGATGAGAATTCATTTTTGGGGTTTTTATTTTTTTTAAATTTTTTACTAATAATGGCGGCAATCTGCGATTTTTTGCGGTACTGCGATATTGGGGCGGACATGTCGGAATATTTTGACACTTTTTTGGGACCATTGGCATTTATACAGCGATCAGTGCTATAAAAATGCACTGATTACTGTGTAAATGCCATTGGCAGTGAAGGGGTTAACCTGCAGGGGCGCTCTAAGGGTTAACTATGTTCCCTGGGCGTGTTCTAACTGTATGGGGGATGCCCTATCTGGGGAAGGGAAGTGATCACAGCCTCCATGTACAGGAAGGCTGTGATCACAGCCCTTCCCCCTCACACAGAGCGGAGGTCCATGTTTACATACACGGACCTCCACTCACTCGCTCCGGGGGGGCCATCGCGGGTAGCCGGCGGCAATCGAAGCCGCCGCACCCGCTCCCTGGCCCCCCCTGGACACAGTGAGCGCGCGGGCGCGCCCCCGGCGGCGCGCGCGCGCTCACTAAACTCGTTCCCGCAGCCGCCGTCGTATGACGGCGATTTGCGGGAACGAGCCACTTTGCCGCCGTCAGATGCTGATCGGCGGTCGGCAAGTGGTTAACTAAGGGAAACCGGCCGTGAAGCCGTGACACCCGGTTTCCCACTGCACATGCGGGAGCCACTCTGCGCTTTGTGAATGGTCTCCCAGTCTTCTGGGACCTGTGATGTGTCCCAGAAGGCTGCGGGCAGGGCTGCTGTTAGAAACCACTGAGCCCCTTACAGCCAACCTTACAGGCCCCCCCCCTCAAATAAACACAGTTTACTATGTGTAGCCGACAGCAGACTACAGTCATCTGACAATGCAGACTTTCCCCCTTTCATTCTTAGGTGTCTCTGTGTCCGTCTAGTGCTGGGCTCGAGTGACATGCATCATCTTCCTGAGCCAAGCAGAATGCATTGCAGGAAATGTAGTCTCCTGAACAGACATCCTGGATCTGCAGGACTATCCCTGGACTACACATCCCAGCAGGCCATGTGCCACACCGAAAGGAACTCTGGGAGAGGCTATAAAAGGGTCAGCAGATTAGGCCCAAGCTTTCTTGCTTCCTGGGCTCTATCAAGTAAACAGCCTCCGCTGCTATGCTTGATGACTGTGACCTACTACGCGGCAACCCCAGGCCAAAGCGGGTCCAACGCTGCTTGCTACAACAAGGGGCATCACCGCAGAGTCACTGTACCTGCCCGATCAGACGACTATGAATATGTGGGGAGGGTGATCGGCAGCTGGCTCCTTCTCCTCTCCGTCCCGCCAGCTTTCAGGTGGCAATCACCGTTTTCACATATGATTTACCCTGCTGCCTGGGCCCCCTTGCTGGATAGGGCCCTGTACAAGAGGACCGGTGGTATTCCCTTATCCACGGCCCTGGCTGCGGGGGAAGGAGGGGAGCCGACCTTCTGCTCGGATCAATCAGGCGATCTGACCAGAAGTGGGAGTGGGTACCTGTCAACCAAAATTATGTAATAGGAGTTCCAACCTAAACAATACATGCACTGTATTTGTATAAATTATCTTTTATATAGTAAAATTGGATGTAAGGAGAATGTCATTGTGTCACCTTTTAAAGAGGTTGTATATCCTCCTGTATGATTTGTACTTATAGGTAAACCTATAATAAGGCTTACCTATAGGTACTGTAAATATCTCCTAAATGTGCTCTGTATACTACGCCGATGATGTCATCGTGCATGCGCTCTGAAGGTGTGGCCGTCCGTGCCATTTCTTCAGGAGCGTGTGCCGTGACTGGCGGCTCCCACTCGCATGCGCGGGAGTGAGGTAATGCGGCGCCAGTCACAGAGCCAGAGTCCATGGCCCCGTAAGGAAGACAGGTGAAGATGTATATGGCCTGCAGCGGGGACGACGCGGGCTTCATTTGCAGGCAAGTGTCACATAATGTGCTAGTATGTGGTGCATACTAGCACATTATGCCTTTACTTTGCAGGGAAGAAACAAAAGGGGAAAAAAAACCCTAAGTTTACTTCCTCTTTAAACTCATGGGAATGATCTACTTCACTTGTGTATTGTATTGTGACACTGGAGACTTCAGTTGTCATTGCTTGTCAAATACCAACCCCCCACAGGAAACACTGGGACTACCTTGTGGAATTTGGAGCTGTCATATAATCTAAGGGCCATTTGACACCTCTGCACTTCAGGTTTAGTTGCGTTTTACATACGCTACCATTCTTTCCTGCGTTTTTGCTGGAAGCCCTAACCAAAGATGTAGTGAGCGTTTTTAGCACGCCAGCACCAAATTTTATAACATTATAGTGCTGCTGCCTGCTGATCAAGCTGTCAACGCAAAAAGAATCTTTAACGCACTTTGCATTTTATTTAATTGTTATTTTATTTCAGTTTCAAATATTATAATACAAAACAGACCCTATTGGGCATACCCAGGCTCAGTGTAATACATGAGTACAAAAGCAAGCTAAATACCTTATCCAATAAAAAAATATAAAATATGCTTAACTACCCGAACAACTAAAAATGCCTTTGTGCTACCAATTACTTTTGATTAAATTAACCACTTCTGGACCGCCCCACGCAGTTCTCCTGTGGCAGGGTGGCCCTCCTGCACGAAATCACATACTTTTACGTGCATGGGGTCTGGGGGGCGCGACACAGCGGGAGCCAATCAGCGGATCCAGCGGAAGCGCTGCCCGCCGGGATCCGCCGATCGTTCTGAGGAGAGGCAGAACGGTGGCCTGCCTATGTAAACAAGGCAGACCGCCATTCTGGCAGAGGGGAATATGGAGATCTTGAAACACAGATCTCTGTCTTCCTCCAGTCAAAGCACACACAGTTAGGAAGCACCCCATAAGAGACATTTAACCCTTTCATAGCCCCTGATGTTAACCCCTTCCCTGTCATTTCTTGTGCCATTAGTACGGTGACAGTGCATTTTTTTTAGCACTGATCAATGTATTGGTGTCACTGGCCCCCAAAAAGGGTTAAAGTGCTGATCGCCACCATTACTAGTAAAAAATAAATAAATAAAAATTCCATAAATATATCCCATAGTTTGTAGACGTTATAACTTTTGCACAAACCAAACAATATATGCTTCTTGGGATTTTTTTTTAACAAAAATATGTAGCAGAATATATATTGGCCTAAATTGATGAATAACATAATAATAATGAACACGTTTTTATTGGATATGTTTTATAGCAGAAAGTAAAAAATATTGTTTGTTTTTTTCAAAATTGTAGGTCTTTTTTTGTTTAAGGCGCAAAAAGTAAAAAACGCAGTGGTGATCAAATACCAGCAAAAGAAAGCTCTATTTGTGGGGAAAAAGGGACATCAATTTTATTTGGGTAAAGCGTTGTATGACTGCGCCATTGTCAGTTAAAATAACGCAATGCTGTATTGCAAAAAATGGCCTGGTCATGAAGGGGAACCCTTTCTTTGAGGTGGCATGTGAGTAGTAAAGTTATCCATTCTTGATATTCTCCCATTTATTTGTGGAGAATTATTTATTAAATGTTTTTCTTTTTTTTTTCTTTATATATACAGATCTACATGAGATTACCATTCCCATTTATGTACAGATATTCTACTGCATCAAACTCCTGATGAGTGGACATTAATGTGATCCACGAAATGCATTGAGTTCCATAGGTGCCACATAATTAGTTTCATTATATTTTATTATGTACCTTACTATGACATTTCATGAATATTATTATATATGTAATGTTTTACCTTTATATAGGCACTTTTATGACCATTTTTATTGCAGATGGCTATAGACATGTGCAATTTGTTTTGTTCCGAATTAGTTTTTTAACAAATTTTGACAAATATCCGAATTAACGAAAACCCGTTTAACACATTTCTTCAAATATCTGAAAATTTGCAAATCTGTAAATTTGAAGATTTGTAAAATCGTAAATTTGAAATTCGAAAATCCGAAATTCAAAAATCAAAAAAAAAGTAAAAGTGGGGAAGTGAAGAAGGAAAATCTGAAAATTTGAAAAACTAACTAATAATAATTGAACTATTACTAACTATTAAATTATAGGTTTTGGAATTTCCTTTCAAATTTGGCTGTTAGTGAACGTAACGAATACGAATTTGTCCGAAGTTAAGAATTATCCGAAATAACGAATGTCATGTCTAAACAAATGGAACATAACAAATTAATAATAATAAATAACAATAATAATAATAACTTTTTATTTATATTATTATTTATTATTGATTCCTCCCATTTGTTTAGATTCCATTCCATTTGTTTAGGTTCCATTCGTTATTTCGGATAATTTGTAACCTTGGATAAATTCATATTTGTTACGTTCACGAACGCCAAATTTGAAAAGAAATTCCAATACCTATAATTTAAGAGTTAGTCATTATTAGTTAGATACTATTTCAAATTTTCAGATTTTCATTCTTTTCGAATTATCGGATTTTCTTTCTTATTTTCGGATCTTCGAATTTTCAGAATTTGCGAATTTACGAAATTATGAATTTACGAATTGCGATCATAACGAATGACCCGAAAAACGAAAAGAAAAAAAGAATGAATGAAAGAAAACGAACACATTTTTTGGCAGTGCACATGTCTAGATGTCTATATGATCATTGTTATATTTTTTTTGTAATGGAATTTGCATTTTTGGTAACTACAATAAATTGTTCATCTTACTGTGTGACCCACCTCACTCATTTCTTTTTTTGTTTATATGCGTATATATAGGGATGGAGGTGGGTCACGGGGTATGCCCCAGATCATTTATTTTTTGCTGCTGGTCATGAAGGGGGTTAAACCTTATGGGGCTGAAGTGGTTAAAAAGGAGCTCTACCCTGCCTCTAAAATAACATACATTGCATTTTAACATTATTTGATGGTTCAATTCTGCAATGTATAATATACATAATTATTAAAGTTTTTTTGGTATGTTTTGGAATAAGGGAGGTGTGGCTCTCACTTAGCCTAATGTAAAGCTGGCCAGCTGAGATTCGGTCCATCTATGGGCAGGCTAGTTGTCCATTGATCACCTTCAGTACAACCAGCATGTTGGATTTATTACTTGCGATCACTGCCAGCGGTTATAGATGCCAGCAGTGAGCATTGTGTTCTGCTGGCCAGGAAGACTCCACACTATAGCACTACAGGAGGGATTCTCCTACCAACACTGACTGTGTGTCCTGGAAATAAAGAAAATTGCAAAATCTATGGGCTGCTTTACTTCCTCATAAAATAAAACAGGTAGGTCTGACAAGAACGGTCTTTCATAAATCCATTCTGGTTGTCCCTGATGATACCTTTATCACAGACAAATTTGTGTATAGAGTCCCTTACCATTCCCTCAAATACCTTACATACTATTGATGTTAGGCTGACAGGTCTGCAGTTTGCTGGTATACAGGCTGGTTCACACCACAAAAACGCACTCCAGATCCGTTCAGGATGGATTTCTGCATGCACGTTTTTTAATGCGTTTTTGATGCATTCCGGTGCGTTTATGATGCATTCTTGATGTGTTTCTGGATGTATTCCAGATGCTTTTTTCTTTTTTGTTCTTGGTTTTTTTCCCCTCGCTGTACTGGGCTCTGGTGCGTTTTTGATGCATCCCTTCTGGATGCATTTCTGCATGCGTCTTTTTAAACGCATTTTTGTCGCATTCCGGAGCTTTTTTGATGTGTTTTCTTGATGCAATTTCTGGATGCGTTCCAGGTGCTTTCTGGGGTCAGGTGCATTTTTTATGTGTTTTACCGTGTTCCGGTACAGTCCAGTGCAGGAAAAATGCAGCACGTACTTCTTTTTTTCTGGAGCTGGAACGCACCTGGAACTGACTGCACTGGTGTGAACTATGCCACTGGAAACCATAAAACCTACTATCCAATGTGTTTTTGATGCAGAAAAAACGTACTGGACTGCATGTGGGGTGAACTGGCCCTACATCTCAATCATTTCTTGTAAATTGATACAATATTTGAACACAATAGTGCTGCAGGAGGGATTCCCCCATCAACACTGACTGTGTTGATAGAGGAATGGAGCGATTTACTTTCCTTCCACCTTCCTTCTATGAGCTGCTTAACCATTTGCCTACTGGGCACTTTTACCCCCTTCCTGCCCAGGCCAATTTTCAGCTTTCAGCACTGTCACAGTTTGAATGACAATTGCGCAGTCATGAAACACTGTACCAATGTGACATTTTTATAATATTTTTCCACACAATTAGAGCTTTCTTTTGGTGGTTTGGTGGTATTTAATTACTGCTGGGTTTTTATTTTTTGCTAAATAAACAGAAAAAAAGTTTTTCTTAGTTTCTGTCAGAACATTTCGTAAATAAGTAGTTTTTCTCCTTCACTGATGTGTGCTGATAAGGCGGCATTAATGTGCTCTGATGAGGCGGCACTGATGAGCACTGATAGGCGGCAATGATGGGCATTGATAGGCGGCAGTGGTGGGCAATGATAGGTGGCACTGGTGGGCAATGATGGGCGGCACTGATGGGCAGCACTGATGGGTGGCACTGAAAGGCAGCAGTGACTGGCATCACTAATGGGCACAGATTGGTGTCACTGATGGGCAATGCTGGGGCTGTACTGTAATCAGTGCTCTGATTACTGGTACAGGTCTCCCCTCCGAGGAGATGCCGATGATCAGCTCTCCTCGCCACACACTCTGTCAGTGTGAGCCGAGGAGAGCCGATAAACGGCCAAACACATTGGTTAAAGAGGCACCTCAGCTGCTCTTTACTGAGATCGGGGTCGTGCCATATCCTAGTAACATGGCGTGACTGCCGCGCTTGTGTGCCCCCGAGGATGCAAGAGAACGGAGGTTCTGGCGTGCCATCATATGATGTCGTCCCAGACCGAGAGTGCATCCCGTCCGCTGTCATTTTATTGTACGCCGGGCAGGAATTGGTTAAATGACAGCAGAGTTAAGCTGGCCATAAAAGACTGAATTTTAACCATTTCCTGCTGAATTGGCCAAAATTAAATTGGTAGGTGACCTATTTTAGCACCACGTGGCCCGACAAACTTTCATCTAATGTTCAAAGTAGCCGGGCAGAAAAATTTTGCCTGAACCGTGACTATGGTGAATATAAAGCTGACCATACACTATGCAATCTGATTGTACACTTATTGTACAATCTCTTTTATTTTTTCCAAAATTATGCAGTAGGTTCAACCTAAACAATCCATGCACTATATTTGTATAAATGATCTTCTATAGAGCAACATTTGTTGTAAACTGTTGAACAAGGAGAGGGCATTAAGCTCATAGGAATGATGAATTCACTTGTGTAATGTAATGTGACACTGGAGACTTCAATTATCATTGCTTGTCAATTACCAACCCCCCACAGGAAACACTGGGACTACCTTGAGGAATTTGGAGCTGTCATATAATCTAAAGCTGGGTACACAAGAAAATCGGCCAACAATCGTCAGGTTTTCCTTGATGTTTCATAGCAAATTGAACCTGATGATGGTGCTAAGAGCCAGTTCACACCACATACATGCATTTTTTTTTCTGCATCAAAAACGCATGGAAAGTAGGTTATATGGTTTCCGATGGCACAATTCACCCCAGTGCTTGGAGTTCCAGTGCGTTCCAGTTTCAGAAAAAAAAAGTAGAACATGTTGCATTTTACCTGCACTGGACTGTACTGGAATGCACTAAAAGACATCAAAAATGCACTCAAATGCACTGGAACGCATCAAAAATGCACTGGACCCTAGTATAGAGAAAAAACAGGGAAAATGAAGCAAAAACGCACCTGGAATGCATCCGTAAACGCATTAAAAATGCACCAAAAACGCACTGGAATGCATCAAAAACGTGTTAAAACCGTGCATGCAAAAAACTGTGCAGTGCGTTTTTGAAGCACTTTACTGCGTTGCGGTACAGTCCAGTGCAGGTAAAATGCTGCATGTTCTACTTTTTTTCTGGAATTGGAACGCCCTGGAACTGCCTGCACTGGTGTGAACTATGCCATTGGAAGCCATATAACCTCCTTTCCATGCGTTTTTTTATGCAGCAAAAAACACACACTGGACTGCATGTGGTGTGAACTGGCCCTGAAGGTTAAGAAAAAAGAAGGGGAAAAATGCACTGGACTGCATCAAAAACGCACGAAAAACGCACTGGAGCGCATTAAAACCGCGCCAAAAACGTGCATGCAGAAAATCATCTGGAACGCATCTGGACTTCGTTTCTATGGTGTGAACTGGCCCTAATTTTATGAAAATTCTCGAATGACAAAGGCTTTTTTTATTATTTGACATAGAAACATTGTAGCATAGAATATTGTTGTTTATTGCTTCTGATCATGCACAGTCTTTCGTATGGGATTTTTCTTCTACAAAAACAGTACGCGTCAAACGGAAATCATTCGTTCTGTTCGCGTAGGAGACACGTTTTCGAGTTTGTTCGTTGTCCCTTGTCGAAAGTTGTGTACACACTATACAAACATCCAACGATCGTTCTTTATGTGGAATTTTTCTTCCGATTTTCCTGCTGTCGTTATACGTCAGCTGTTTGACATACCTGGGTTATGGTAACAGATAGCTGCCATAACCCCGAAACAGCGGGCGGTCCGCTTTCAGATAAAAGTGTAACAATTCTAATCATGTTAACCACTGGCCATGTTGGGCACTCCTCTTCTACATGTAAAAATCATCATTTTTTTGCTAGAAAATTACTCAGAACCCCCAAACAATATATATATATTTTTAGCAGAGTCTCTAGGGAATAAAATGGCGATCATTGCAACTTTTTATGTCACACGATATTTGCGCAGGAATTTTTCAAACGCATTTTTTTCATTCGGTTTCATGAATAAAAAAAAAAAAAACAAAGCAGTTAAAGTTAGCCCAATTTTTTTGTATATTATAAAAGATGATGTTACGCCGAGTAAATAGATACCTAACATGTCGCGTTTTAAAATTGCGAACACACGTGGAATTGCACCAAACTTTGGTACATAAAAATCTCCATAGGCGACACTTTAAAATTGTTTACAGGGTACCTGTTTAGAATTACAGAGGAGGTCTTGTGCTAGAATTGTTGCTCTCGCTCTAACACACGCAGCGATACCTCACATCTGTGGTTTGAACGCCAATTACATATGTGGTCGCGACTTACGTATGCGTTCACTTCTGTGCGCGAGCTCGCAGGGAAGGGGCGCTTTCATTTTTTTTTTATTGTTTATTTTACTTTTATTTTTTTATTTTTACACTGTCTCTTTGAATTTTTTTTATCCATTTTTTTTTAAATATTTTATTTTCGCAAAACACAGGACACATGAAATTACAGCTGAGTTGACAATGACAATTGGCAATCTTATCCACCAGACATGTTATAAGTGAGTCGCTACTGTCAATATGTCTCTTTTGTACTGGTGGTGTAAAAATTGAGATCAATGTGGAGCTCAGTTATGCTGGAAATGATCTCTGATAGCTGATTCCATGAATCCCGTCCCTCTCATTTTCCTCTTCAACCAGATAAAACCAAACCAACGCACAGAAGTGAGAACAGAATAGAGAGTACAAAAAAGAAAGAATAAAAAAGAAAGACGTAAAAGAAAAAAGAAAAGGGGGGGGGGAGAGGGGGGAGGTGGGGGAAGGGGTATTGCGGCTAAATTCGCATATCAGTATTATGCGGACCTATTTAATTTCCAAGTATGGCTTTCCCTTCATCAGAGAGCGTAAATACATTCCAAAGATTCCAGGTCTTAGAGTATTTCTCCCGTTTATGTTGTAAGGTTAGGACTAGATCTTCCAACGTATTAATTTCTTCTACTTTGTGCATCCAGTGAGTCACGGTTGGATCACTTTTAAGCCTCGTACACACGATTGGACTATCGTACGACCAAACGGCCCAAATCGTATGTTGGCTGTTGTATCTCGCATACTGACATGCACAAAACGATCTAACGACCAAGCCGAACGTAGTGACGTGTTATGAACCTATAAAGAGAAAGTTCAGGTGCATGTAATTAGCATCCGCCCGTTCCTGACTTCTGAGCATGCGTGTTTTGCACAATACAACTTGTTGGACCTACTTCCCTGTACACACGATACAACGGTCGTATGACCGCTTGTCGTACTACCAAAGTTTTCTAGTCTGCTCCTACAACTCCTGTTGTACGACCGTCGTACATCGGCTGTTCTAATCGCGTGTACTAACGGTCGATTTAGCATACAATGGTCGTTCATACGACCTGTTGTATACGATCGTAGACCCGTGTGTACGAGGCATTATTCCTATTACAAGGAAGTTAAACATCCCTTATAATGGGAATAGTGTGTGACAGGTACTCATTATGGAGAGATATGGGGTCAATAAGACCCCACATCTCTCCAGGCTGGAAAGACCGAGATCCGAAATAAAATGAACGATCTTGGTCTCTCCAATCGTGTCCACGGTTTTGTTTACTAAGGCCGGCCCAGACGTGACGTCATAACGTTGGTCCCGGGCCTCCAAGGGTCATAGAGATGACTGGTAACCAGATGGTGACCAGTCATCTCTCTGATCAACTTCTGGCGGCGACGGATTACTTCTCCCGGGCGCCGATCGTACGGGTGGCCCAGGAGAAGCACCGGAGGGCGGCGAGAGGGGGGGACATCTCCTTTTGCCGCCTATAAGAATGATCAAGCGGCTGTACTGCCGCTATAATCATTCTTATGGTGCTGGGAATCGCCAGCGGGAAAAAAATTATATCTGAATGATGCCTGTAGCTGCAGGAATCATTCAGATATCACCACTCAAAGTCCAGGACGTCCATGTACATACCTTGGGTGGGAAGTGGTTAATCAACAAAGTGCTTTGGTATGTGTTGGAATAATGGAGGCGTGGCCCACACTTAAAGTGATTGTAAACGATCACCTTGACCCATTCAGTTTAAAAGAGAAATGAAAGGCAAAAACATTTAGATATAAAAAATCATTATATTCACCTTTTTTTCCCTTTTTTTTATAAGTGATCACATTCCTATGTTCTCAGCTGCATAAGAGCTGGGGGAGGAGAAACAGCAGTACACTGAGCTTCTCAATGAATGGCTGTGCGGGTTTGGGGGGATGGTGTCAGCAGAAGTCTGGCCATTGGAGGAGAGCAGGCTGAGTTCCCAGTACAGCTAGAAAACTGACCACACTGTGCTCACTGTGCTGTGTAGTCGGTTTTTAGTAGGAAAGCAGGGATTGGCAGGAACACCAGGGATTTCACACAAAGGAATCAATACAAAGAGAACAGGAGACTTTTTCATACAAGTATAAGGTACAGCAGGCACATATCAGGAATATGACATTTTGGGTTTACATAGTGGCGGCTGGCACTTACCCATTCTAGGGATGGTGATGTCCTCTCCTCCTCTCCCGGGGTGCGCTCAGCAGCTCCGGTGTCCGCTCCTCCAGCAGCTTAATTCGCCGTGTGTCTCCTCTCTCTTCCACCTAAGCGCTAGGCATCCAATAGGATCACCCGATGCTTTGGCCAATCGGGAAAGAGGTCACACTGCCTGCCTCCTGATTGGCGGGGAGGAACTTTAGTGTGAAAATAGAGAAAATTAATTTGCTATCGTCACACAACTGGATGGGATCGGGGGTCAGTGCTCTGAGCCCCGAGCCCACCCTTTTTTGAAGCCTATTAGAGCCTCTGGTTCTAATCACGTGCTTCAAAAAAACACCCCCCATTGAAATCCATAAACCTGTGCCCTGATATGTAGATCACGGGGCTGGACGCATGGATAGTGGGGGCAGCGCCCGTGCACCCTCTATGGACGGGCCGCCACTGCATAGTCTTTATTCTACTGTAACTGGTAGCAGGGCTATTCTGCCCACACGCAGATTGAATTTCGTCCATTTCTTGCTGAATCAGCCAACATTTGTTCTGTGGGTGACCTTTTTTGACACCATGCAGTTGAAAACTTTGATCTGATGTTCGAAGGAGCCAGGCAGAAAACTTTTGCCCAAACCAATAACCAATCGTCTGCAAGGGAAATTCATTGGTCTGTGCTGTTTAGCCATCTTTATGAAATTTGATATAGCCCTAAAAGCTAGCCATAGACTGCTTGAATTTCTCACATTTTTGTAAATATTTTATTCTATCTTTTCATGTGACAACGCTGAAGCAATGCCACTTTGCTACAATGTAAAGTAGTGAGTGTACAGCTTGTATAACAGTGTAAATTTGCTCTCCCCTCAAAATAACTCAACACACAGCCATTCATCTCTAAACCGCTGGCAACAAAATGAGTACACCCCTAAGTGAAAATGTCCAAATTGGGCCCAAAGTGTCAATATTTTGTGTGGCCACCATTATTTTCCAGCACTGCCTTAACTCTCTTGCGAGCATACAAACAAACACGCACATGCAAACACATATGCTTACACGTGTGCACACCCACACATACATGCGTAAAAATGTACATAAAGACATTACACATATAAACTCTGTGTGATAAGTAAACAACATATATAAAAAATGTATACATATATACAGTATCTCACAAAAGTGAGTACACTCTCACATTTTTAAAAATATTTTATTCTATCTTTTCATTATTTTATTATATCTTTTCATGTGAAAACACTGAAGAAATGACACTTTGCTACAATGTAAAGTAGTGAGTGTACAGCTTGTATAACAGTGTCAATTTGATGTCCCCTCAAAATAACTCAACACACAGCCATTAATGCCTAAACTGCTGGCAACAAAAGTGAGTACACCCCTAAGTGAAAATGTCCAAATTGGGCCAAATGTGTCAATATTTTGTGTGGCCACCATTATTTTCCAGCACTGCCTTAAACCTCTTGGGCATGGAGTTCACCAGAGCTTCACAGGTTGCCACTGGAGTCCTATTCCACCCCTCCATGACGACATCACGGAGCTGGTGAATGTTAGAGACCTTGCGCTCCTCCACCTTCCTTTTGAGGATGGCCCACAGATGTTCAATAGGGTTTAGGTCTGGAGACATGCTTGGCCAGTCCATCACCTTTACCTTCAGCTTCTTTAGCAAGGCAGTGGTCATCTTGGAGGTATGTTTGGAGTCGTTATCCTGTTGGAATACTGCCCTGCGGCCCAGTCTCCGAAGGGAGGAGATCATGCTCTGCTTCAGTATGTTGCAGTACATGTTGGCATTCATAGTTCCCTTAATAAACTGTAGCTCCCCAGTGCTGGCAGCACTCATGCAGCCCCAGACCATAACACTCCTACCACCATGCTTGACTGTAGGCAAGACACACTTGTATTTGTACTTCTCACCTGGGTGCCACCACACATGCTTGACACTATCCGAACCAAATACGCTTATCTTGGTCTCATCAGACCACAGGACATGGTTCCAGTAATTTATGTCCTTAGTCTGCTTGTCTTCAGCAAACTGTTTGCGGGCTTTCTTGTACATCATCTTTCTTCTGGGAGGACAGCCATGCAGACCAATTTGATGCGGTGTGTGGCGTATGGTCTGAGCACTGACAGGCTGACCCCCACTCCTTCAACCTCTGCAGCAATGCTGGCAGCGGTTTAACAGGAGTGGAACCTGTCCTGTTAAACCACTGTATGGTCTTGACCACCGTGCTGCAGCTCAGTTGCAGAGTCTTGACAATCCTCTTATAGCCTAGGCCATCTTTATGTAGAGCAACAATTATTTTTTTCAGATCCGCAGAGAGTTCTTTGCCATGAGGTGCCATGTGGAACTTCCCGTGACCAGTATGAGAGAGTGAGATTGATAACACTAAATTTAACACACCTGCTTCCCATTCACACCTAAGACCTTGTAACACTAACGAGTCACATGACACTGGGGAGGGAAAATGGCTAATTGGGCCCAATTTGGACATTTTCATTTAGGGGTGTACTCACTTGTGTTGCCAGCGGTTTACACATTAATGGCTGTGTGTTGAGTTATTTTGAGGGGACAGCAAATTTACACTGTTATACAAGCTGTACACTCACTACTTTACATTGTAGAAAAGTGTAATTTCTTCATTGTTGTCTCATGAAAAGATAGAATAAAATACTTATACAAAAGTGAAGGGTGTACTCACTTTTGTGAGATACTGTATATTGCCAGGAGCCAGCAATACATTACAGTGATGTCAATGTACAATGTATACAGTCAGGTCCATAAATATTGGGACATCGACACACAATTCTAATATTTTTGGCTCTATACACCACCACAATGGATTTGAAATGAAACAAACAAGATGTGCTTTAACTGCAGACGTTCAGCTTTAATTTGAGGGTATTTACATCCTAATCAGGTGAACGGTGTAGGAATTACGATGGTTTGTATATGTGCCTCCTACTTTTTAAGGGACCAAAAGTAATGGGACAATTGGCTGCTCAGCTGTTCCATGGCCAGGTGTGTGTTATTCCCTCATTATCCCATTTACAAGGAGCAGATAAAAGGTCCAGAGTTCATTTCAAGTGTATTATTTTCATTTGGAATCTGTTGCTGTCAACTCTCAATACGAGATCCAGAGAGCTGTCATTATCAGTGAAGCAAGCCATCATTAGGCTGAAAAAACAAAACAAACCCATCAGAGAGATAGCAAAAACATTAGGTGTGGCCAAATCAACTTTTTGGAACATCCCCGGTGTGGATTACAAAAACGATAGAGAGACTACCCAAACAAAACAAAAAAGTCGGATTACTACCGAACGAAGTGACTATTACTGTCGAGAGACCTAGAGCATAACTCTCAACTGTCGTTGTCTAAGGTTTACTTTTATTATGTGAACTTTACTTGAGACCTGGAAAATAGACGAGGAACATTTACCCTATTACTCCCTTATTGTGTGTGGACCGGTACCTTGTCGACTCGTCGGTTAACAGGGTAATGAAAACCAGGGAATTTTTCATCCTCCGTGTATATGTTTGGTAGCATTAAGGATGTGGCAAGTGGACTAATCCTACAT
>BLSH010404617.1:1533621-1557142 GCA_018402905.1 Glandirana rugosa | reverse complement strand
GTCCGACCGTGTGCATATCCATCGCAATGTCTGTTTGTCTATCTACCCGCATACCAATCTATATATTTTCTTGATGTTGCAGGCACCAATCGGCAGCCAGGATCACGGGGAGGTGCCCAGTCGTGTCGGTATCCGTGGCCCTGGGCATGGGCGTGGACATGGGCGTGGCCGTACCCAGCAATAGAGGCGGGGCAGTACTTTATTGGACCCTGAGGGAGAGGATAGGGTCCTAGCACTGCTGAGCGAAGTGCGACAGGAGAGGCAGAGTCTGGATCCTTTTTTGGACCCATGGAACAGAACCGCCTCTTTCTGTCGCTACTTATATCATAAGATAGAGGACGTTGGGGAACAACATTAGGTGGAGTGTATGGATCGGGTGACTGTGGTATGTACGGAGTATAGGAGGAGAAGTACTCCATCATCCAATCCATACCCTTCATTTCCAGATCCCCCAATGTCCTCTAGTAGCTCAGCAGTGCTACGACCCCCCTCTCACTATCAGCCCCCTCCTAAGCAGCAGCCACCACCCACCATGCCCCAGAACCCATATTGACCACAGGGTTATGTGGACTTTCCACCTCCACTCCCAGCTCCTTTATATCATGAGCGCCAGCCTCACTCCTTCCCATGTCCCATGCAGAATGAAAATCCGCACTTTTCATTCTGCATGAGGTAAACGTAAGCCGAGCTCATATATGAGCTCAGCATACGTTTGCCCCATGCAGAGTAGAAAACCCTACCATTCATTCTGCTTGGGGCAAACGCATGTTGAGCTCATATAAGGTCAGCATACGTTTGCCCCATGCAGAATGAAAATCGGCACTTTTCATTAAGCATGGGACAATCGTATGCTGAGTTCATATAGGGCCAGCATACGTTTGCCCCATGCAAAATGAAATGGACTCGTAAAACAATTGAATAAACATGGACACAAAAAGAATTAACATGAATATGATCATTTTATTAAAAGGAATTATTAAAGACTAGAATAAATGACAATTTTTGAGGAAATTTTTAAATATGATCTTCTTGCCATGCCACCTCTCCATCCGGTGATACAAAAAATGATGCAAATTGATTTTGGATGGTCATGATCTGTGCCCTCCATTTTGCTGTGCAGACCCCAAACACGCACTCAACCACGCAGCGTGCATGGCTCAGCCTGAATTGAAGATTCTTTTTTCATGGCTGAAGCCAGAGCCACTATATGGCCTCATCAAGTTTTCTGATAGTCCAAAGGCCTCGTCAGTGACCATCACCAAGGGCATATTTGGTTCTTCTGTTCCGGGTAGTGGCCTGTTGTGTGGGATGTTCAGGCTACCCTCTATCAGACGACATCCGAATGCTGAATGGTGGAATATCCAGGCGTCACCTTGGCTGCTGTATGCTCCCACATCTACAAACAGGAACTTTAGAATGGCATCGGCTAATGCCAGCAGGACCACAGAAAAGTACTTTTTGTAGTTGAAATAAGAGGAAGGCTTCTTCACCCAGATATGCTTCCCATCCAGGGCTCCAATGCAATTCGGGAACTGCGTCTTCTCCCAGAATACATCAACCACAGATTCCCAAATTTGTTCCGTGGGCTCTCGACTGAATGTAGCTCCTCCCAAATTGCCACGCATGTAGTACGCATATCACAGAGACGGTCATGACTCCAAGCAGAAAGTAGTGGTGCAATGACACATAACTCTGTCCTGTGGCTAGGAACCTAATATAACATACAAATGATAGAATATTAAAATAACAATAGCGTAATACCACTAACACTATTCACTAACCTTATCCCCTAACCCCATACCCAAACCACTATTCCCTAATACCTACTTCTAAGCCTGGCCCCTAACCCCTAAAGAAGCCCTATTAGAGCATAATTTATGAAACCATACCCCCTAACGCATATGCGGACTTCTTAAATATTTACTTACCGGAGTGTCACTAGCAGCCTTTCCTCTGGTGAAACAGCACGCCACATCTCGGTGTCCATCAGGGCCAACCGTGAGCGCAGCTTCTCCAACAGCTCGTCAAACATCGAGACTGACATCCTGGTAAAATTGAAAAAGTTGTCTGGATGTGTACGCAGCTGTGTGAACATCTGGGTGAAGTAGCCCACTGGCAGTCGCTGGGATACCAGGGGATGGGTCCAGAAGCGACGTCGCCTGCTGGATCTCTCTTCCTCCAACTGCCTCCTTCTCCGCATCCTCCACAAGATGATGAGCAGGATTGCTTCATCTATCTTTTGGACAACAGGATCCATCGCACAAAAGATGAAGATTTTGCAAAATCGCAAAAAAAACGCAAACTCCGAACAAACACCAACAAACTCCAACAACGTAACTCTCTGCTCTCTCTCTCCAACCAAAATGGCACCGTCACATGATCTCGGACGTTTTTTATTACTTTTCCTAGGCATTGTGGTTAATTTGGGAGGGGAAAATAGCTGTGGGATGTCTTTTTAAAAAAACGCTACTTAGCGCTGACGCTCACTAACGCGCATTGACGCCAATGCAAAACGCCACTTAAATCACATTTTTTGATGCTGATATTTCCTAACGCCTATTGATGCCGACGCTCACTAACGCGCAGTAACGCTCATTAACGTCTATGCAAAACGCCGATTTTTCTCTGACGTCGGGCCTGACGTTTTGCTATTAATTTTTCATACGCCCGTGTGTATGAGCCCTAATGCTCAAAAACGCTTTATACACTTCACACCCGTGCTATAGCCGTGGGCCTTAATTGCCAGGAGGCCGACAATAGACTTCCTTCTGTGCACGAGCTGCACAGAAGGAAGTCTTCTTCGGGGGGCGCACGGTGCGCTCCAGTGCCACTTACCAGTGCAGTCAATAGACGCCCTTCCCTGCACGAGCTGCCTGCACGTCCCCTGTGGGGCACACGTGGCGTGCTCTGTGATCACAGAGTCAATGAGACTCATTCCTGGCCCCTTACCAGCTGTTAATCACTGACAGCTGATCACGTGATGTAAACAAAAGATTGGTATTCTGCTTTTTTTTGTTGTTTTTGTTGTCAGCGTGAGGGAAAAAAAAAGCCGATCACTGGCTTCAGACAGTGGGACATCGGTGCCCACCTATCATAGCCCATCAGTGCTGCCAACAAGTGCCCATCAGTGTCTCATCATCAGTGCCACCTATCAGTACTGCCTATCAATGTCACCTACCAGTGCCTACCAGTGCCCATCAGTGCACCTATCAGTGCCCTTCATTGCCGCCCATCCGTGCCACCAATCAGTGCCCATCCGTTCCACCCATCAGTGCCACCCATCAGTGCCCACCAGTACTGCCTCATTAGTGCCCACCAGTGCCACCTATCAGTGCCCATCAGTGCCACGTTATCAGTGCCCTTCAGTGCAGCCTATCAATGCCCACCAATGCTGCCTCATCAGCGCACATAAATGAAGGAGAAAAATTACCTGTTACCTATAACATACTATGAAACCCTTTTTTTTTTCAAAATTTTTGGTCTTTTTTCGTTTTTTTTTTAAGCAAGAAATAAAAAACCCAGCAGTGATTAAATGCCACCAAAAGAAAGCTCTATTTGTGTGAAAAAAAATATAAAATGTAATTTGGTTACAGTGTAGCATGACCGCGCAATTGTCATTCAGAGAGTGACAGTGCTGAAAGCTGAAAATTGGCCTGGGTAGAAGGGGGGTTTAAGTGCCCAGTAAGCAAGTGGCTAAAAACGCTGTATACAAATGCTCAAAAATACGCTTGGAAACGCTAAAAAAATGTCCAAAAAACATCCAAAACCGCAATGCTCTTGTGTGAATGGAACCTAATAGTTCGGGAAACATCCGACAAGCTGGTTGTACACAAGTTGATCGATAGACAACCAAGGTACCCATACATGGATTAAAATTCAGTCCCTGATGAACCTGCCAAATTTCATTCCAGGTATGGCCGGCTTAAGATTCATACACAGTCCGGAAATAGATGATGGATCCTACATTTTTTCTTTTCTTTTAAATTGGTGAGAGATGGCACCTCCAACATGGGCAGATTGAAATATGACAGCCAGAAATAAATAGAGATTCTAGTGCATCAGAGAACTGGGTGTCATTTTATTGGTCTATACATCTAAGACCTTAAAGTAATTTTTCTTCGTACATTTTGGCCAAAATTTATACTGCTACATATCTTTGGTAAAAATAGCCCCAATAAGTGTATATTATTTGGTCCTTGTGTAAGTTATAGAGTCTACAAGCTATGGTGCCTATCATTGAAAATTGATCACACCTGATATACTGCCGGGAAAGTACAATTACCCCCCCCCCCCCCCAAATGACCACTTTTTGGAAAGTAGACATTCCAAGGTATTTAGTAAGAGGCATGGTGAATTTTTTGAAGTTGTCATTTTTTCCCACAATTCTTTGCAAAATGAAGATTTTTTTTTTCACAAAATGGTCATTGTAACAGGTTATTTCTCACGCACAGCATATGCATACCCCAAATTACACTCCAAAACACATTCTACTACTCCTCCTGAGTATGGCGATATCACATGTCTGAGACTTTTTCACAGCCTGGCCACCACATACAGAGGCCCAACATGCAGGGAGCACAGTCAGGTATTCTAGGGACATAAATTACACATCTAATGTCATGACATTTTTGAAGGCCCTGGAGCACCAGGACAATGGAATTGCCCACAAAATGACCCCATTCTGGAAAGCAAACACTCCAACGAATAATCTCTGAGGCATAATAAGTCTTTTGAATGGTTCATTTTTTTCCAGTAGTTTTCAGTAGGTTTTGGAAAATGTGGGAAACAAATGAAAATACACAGTTGTCCATTTATAAGATATTTCTAACACATAGCATGTTCATAGCAAAAATGACACCCCAAAATACATTCTGCTACTCCTCCTGGGTATGGTGATACTACATGTGTGAGACTTTTACCAGTGATGTTTACTGATAGGTGTGACGGTCACTGACAGATGACTGACGATCGTCACTAATGGGTGACTGGCAGTAGTCACTGATGGGTGATGGGTGACTGGCGGTGATCACTGATGTGTGATGGGTGACTGGCGGTGGTCACTGCTGGGTGATGGGTGACTGGTGGTGGTCACTGATGGGTGACGGGTGAATGGCGGTGGTCACTGATGGGTGACGGGTGAATGGCGGTGGTCACTGATAGGTGATGGGTGACTGGCGGTGGTCACTGATGGGTGCCGGGTGTCTGGTGGTGGTCACTGATGGGTGACGGGTGTCTGTTGGTGGTCACTGATGGGTGACGGGTGACTGGTGGTGGTCACTGATGGGTGATGGGTGTCTGGTGGTGGTCACTGATGGGTGACGGGTGTCTGGCGGTGGTCACTGATGGGTGACCGGTGTCTGGCGGTGATCACTAATGGGTGATGGGTGACAGGCCACGGGTGACTGGTGGTGGTCACTGATGGGTGACGGGCCAAGGTCAGTGACTGGTGACAGGCCATGGTCAGTGATGGGTGACGGGCCAAGGTCAGTGACTGGTGACAGGCCATGGTCAGTGATGGGTGACAGGCCATGGTCAGTGATGGGTGATAGGCCATGGTCACTGATGTGCGACGGTTGACACACCACGGTAACTGATGGGTGACGGGAGACACGCCACGGTCACTGATGGTTGTCGGGTGACAAGCCACGGTCACTGATGGGTGACGGGTGACATGCCACGGTCACTGACGGGTGACAGGCCATGGTCAGGGTTGGGTGACGCGTGACAGGCCACGGTCACTGATGGGTGACATGCCACAGTTACTGACGGGTGACAGGCCACGGTCACTGACGGGTGCACTTTATGATGGCAGTCTGATGACAGGTACACTTTATGATGACAGGTACACTTTATGATGACAAGTACACTTTATGATGGCAGGTACACTTTATGGGGCAGATGGGGTGACTACTGGGTGACAGGTGCATTGGGGGGGGGCAGGGGTGAAGTGACAGGTGTGTGTTGGTGTTTTACAGATCAGTAACTCACTGATCCTAGCTCTTCTCACCTCACACTGGAAACTGTGTGAGGAGAGAAGAGCTGGTAACAGTGAGTTACTGCTCTGTTTACATTACATGTGATCGGCCGGCGGCTGAGACCAGTGTCGGTGACAGGCAGTGTTCCCTGGGAACACTCCCGATCGCGCGAATGCGCCATGCGAATGGGGGAAGTGCCATTTGTGATCAGCCGTGACTTCATCACGGCCGATCACATGGTAAACTGCCATGACAAATGGCTGTTCTCCCCCGTCGGTGACCCTGTGTGTCCTCGCACCGACAGAGCCGGGATGCTCGCGCCCGATCGTCATATGACGTCCGCCCAGAACGAGAGCCGTTCCGCTCCGCCGTCATTTGACGGTGGGCGGACGGCAAGGGGTTAATATAATTTAAAAAGTTGTTTTTAAATGTTTAAGTCTGCAGCTTTCATTCTTGTTCAAGTGTTCCATCAGAATTGGCGATCCATCAGATTAGGTAAGGGAAGTGACTTTCCATTGTGGCCATCTTGGTACACCCTGCACTCGTTCGCAGTAAGCCTACAGTCAGAAGGCGGCAAGCGGACTTTTACACCAACCGAAGTCTTGCATTTTACACTTATTTTTAACAGTAAACTGAGCTTATATAGTGAAATACAGTATTTAGAAATCCGTGACACTGTTTTGATGTTGAATTTTAAAAGCAGCGGCAAGCCTGCTGATCTCACAGGTTTGTTAATCTGACAGAACACCGCTGCTTTTAAAATTCAACATCATAACAATCTGACAGATTTCAAAATAATGTATTTCACTATAGTTCAGTTTACTGGTAAAAATAAATGTGAAATGCAAGACTTCAGTGGGTGTAAAAAGATGTCCGCTGTCGCCTTCTGACTGCAGGCTTACTGCGGATGAGTGTGGGGCGTACCAAGATGGCCGTTGCAGCGTAGTGAGGGAATGTCACTTCCGTTACCTAATCTGATGGGTCACAGATTCTGATGGAACACAGGCTGTTCCTATTATTAGGTGACAGTCATCTCCCAATTGTACTCCTGCAGTGACACCATGTCACTTGTGATAGTCAGAAGTCAATAGGGCTTGTTGTGAATCACAGAACAGGGTGTTGGGTTATTGGTCTTTATGACTGAGTCCTTAGCGTAAACCACTAAAACAATATTTCTCAACCAGGGTGCCATTTAGGTTCCCCTGGGGTGCTGTGAGCATGAAGTGACTCAGTTTGCCCTGCATGATGGGGGTGGGGGGACTCTGATGTGATGGGGTAAACTCTTATTTAGTGTAGCGGTTGTAAATGTTACTTATCAATAGGAAACCTGAGCCTAGTTGTGTGTGTTGTACAGGCTCAGGTTTCCTATTGATAAGTAACATTTACATTTTTTACATTAGACTGGGATGCCTTGAGATTCTTATTTTTTTTTTCAAAGGGTGCTGCAACTGAAAAAAGGTTGAGAACCGCTACACTAAAATCTCATAAATGCTATAATATTGAGGTAAATGTAAAAGTTTTTTTTAAAATGTTTTTAAACCTGAAGCTTTCATTATACAGTCCTTGTTCAGGATCTTCCTATTACTGGGTAACAATCTTCTCCCTATTGTCCTCCTGCATTGACACTCTGCCACTTCAGATGAAGATTGTCAGAAGTGAATAGGGCCTGTCATGCATCAGAGAACTGGGTGTCATGTCTATATGCCTAAGCCAGTGGTCTCCAAACTGCGCCCCTTTGCTTGCTTTTATCTGGCCCTTGTGCAACTATTTCATCCACTGATACCAACAATGGGGCAAAATCCCTCCCAAAGACACCTAAGGTGGGGCACAATTCATACCAATGACAGCAACGATGGTGCACAATTACTCCCACTAAAACGAACAATGGGGCATTATTTTTTTCCCACTGATGTCGGGGCCTTTTCTACTCCCAATAGCCACAGTCCGGACCCCCTAAAGCCTGAAGGACAGTAAACTGCCCCTTTGTTTTGAAAGTTTGGAGACCCCTGGCCTAAGCCTGAGAGTAAACCATTAAAACAATCTTCAGCCAGGGTGACATGGCACCCTGTGGTGCCATTCGGATCTCCCTAGGGAGCACGAGACCCATTTTGTCTTGAATCAGAGATAGATTAGAGGGCTCTGAGATGTGGGACTGGGTGATGGGGTAATTGTTGTGTTGTTGTGATTGGGGGAAGGGAATCTGTCTTGATGGTACTCTGATGTGATGGAGAGATGCTGATGTGGTCAGGGAATCTGTCATGGGGTACTCTGGTGTGATTGGAGGCTCTCATATATAAGAGGGACTCTGATGTACGTGTGGACTTTGATGTGATGAGGGCCTCTAACGTGAAAGGTGGGCTTTGATATGATGAGGGTACCTCTGCCTTGAGATTCTGAATAGTTTTAAAGAGTGCTACAACTGAAAAAAGGCTGAGAAATGCTGCACTAAAATATAATTATAGAATCCTTGTTCAGGCTCTTCCTGTTTTCTGATGACAACCAGCTTCCAATTAGACTCCTGCAGTGACACCCTGTTACATTCACTTCATATGAAGTGTTCAAGGGGCCGTGCGGACAATCTAGAGCAATGATTGCAGCCAGCATGCATGAATTTAGAAAGGAAGGGACTAAATGAGGCTAGAGGAGATTAAAGCACTGAAATGCAAAGAATGGTGACCAAAAGTGAAAAATCATATTTTATGGGAAAACCAGCAATGGTTTATGATACAATGAACATAGCCAACTAAACATCATTTAGTTAAGAGTTTACATTTACTTAAATGGCTGTTATTCACATGAATGGCCTTGGGCCCAGTTGGCCCCAGTGTCCCATGACATTGTCACTTGGCTTTCACTTTATAATTAGGTTATCTTGAGTAGGATATTGGTATTCGTGTTGTAATTAAAAACAAGATTGCCCAGAGGTGGGAGGTGAGACCAAGTACAATGTCATGTAAATGTCATCCCACACGGAGTGCATTTGAATAACGAAGATCAAATAGTGTGCAATGTTGTTGTGTGCCCCCTGCTGTGTAGTCCTTTACCTGGAACCAGGGTGGGACATTCACACCTTCTGTCAGGGAGCTGACCTGTATTGTTGTTAAACAAGAGTCAAAGAGACAATGGACAGTTGCATCTTAATTTAGTTGCTTTTGAATGCTCCCTGATTGAATTACCACCTCAATAGGTAACTCCTTTCAACAGCCAGCACTGCCTTCTATCACACTTCAAACCATTTGTCTCACTGCCAGAGTTTGTACTGTAAAAACATGATTCTTATACATCTTCCTAAAGGGGATATGCCAAACTTGAGCCTAATCTTACCAGCCTAATTGGCATCCATGGGTGACATTTCAATAGTTGTGTCAAGAACCCTTCATTTTATAAGTCAAGTTCTAGCATCTGTCAATGAGACATTTCCAGTAAAATTCCAGAAATGGTGACACTTCTAGGGCTGCAACACTTAATTTTTGTAACACTGTTCCTTTTTTAATTGTTGATTTTCATGAGAGTGTTGCTAACACGCTCTCAGATTATAGTGTTGGCAATTCATACAGTAAACAGATTTCCAAAGGCAATTGACATTAGAGGGCACGAACAGACCACTTAAAAATGTAACCAAGTATGCATGGATTCTTTGTTTTAAGTCTATCTAAAGTCTTTTTTTTGCAATTTGGGTCCCAGTGAAGATATTTTGCTCCACTTCCTGTCTTATAAATGAAACAGGAAGTGCAAACTCTCAAAAGTGAGGAAAATGCCCACTAAGCTGTCATTGGAAAAAATGTCCCTATTTTTTTGAAAGTTAAACAACTTTAAATTATTTGCTGGCTCTCCATTTCTTTAACATGTGCCTAGAAGCCTTATGATAAAATATCAAAATGATGGCTATTCCCTCACTCTCAGTCCTGCATGAGGCCTTATGGTGACAACTCACACAAGGCAAGTGAGAGTGTATTAAAGATTAATTAAGTAAGTGTATTAGTCATTATATTCCATTGGGCAATGAACATAAAAGTACAAAATAAAAATTTGTCTAAATACTAGTGTAAAAAAACTAATTGGAAAAAATAGGTAAAGAACAAAGTAGAAATGACAGCATTCCAGAGAGAAATCAGTGTATCTAAAATACAATATGAGAAACACATTGCTACAGCAAGTAAAACAAATACAAAAAAATCTATCAATGGCAAAAAGGTGATAGGCCCCATATAACAAATGACCACAGGCAGATAGTCACAATTGAAACAAAAAAAGGCAGATTATTGTATTATTTTTCTCATTTTTATCTTCAGTTTTTTCAGATAAAGAAGATTTATTTTTTGTTTTTGTTTTTTGTTTTAAATACATTTTATTAAGTGGTACACAATGATGCAGTATAAAGGTAACAGTACAGGAACAAAATTTACATGTCGTAATAAAGTAAGATCATCAAATAAACAAAAAGATCATCAAATGAAAAGGCAATAGCCCTTGAAGTCTGACCATATAATGAGAGAGAAACAAATACCCATTTTGACGTTCAAATAGGTGTAACAAGCCAAGTTTCCCTGGGGGTGGGATCAACAGACCCCTAAGTCACGCAGAAGAGGGTGATAGGCCCCTTTCACACGAACGGATAGAATCAGCTGTTCTGTTGTTGCTAAATGCAAGTCAGATAACCAGAGGTTAAAGCACAACGATTACTTGCATTTGTTACATTCCGATTAGCCACGGATACATTTTGCTACGTTTAGCTGCAGTGGAAACATTGTTAACATTCTTGACATTTCTGAAGTGCTTCCTATTGATTTCTATGCTTGTTGCCGTTGCTATCCGTAGCTGACACAGTTTACCTGCAGATTCGTGCAGATACGTGCGGTTAGCTGCATAAGATCTTTCCTGGACGCATTCCAATCCATTTTTTCTAATCGTTCTAAATCGTCTGTAACAAAATCATTGCTAAATGCAGAGTGTGAAAGGGGCCATAGGAAAGCATTGTCACAGTATAGCTGCGGTAGATAATTTCATCTATCCGCAGCTAAAAGCTGGAATCTATCCGTTAAAGGAAACATTACGTAGAAATGCGGGTAGGCTGCATAGGATGGGAGGAAATAAGAGACTGAAGATCTTTATTCTCTGAAGAAGTTAGGCCTTTTTCTATGAAGGAGCTCAATCTCCTGAAAAAACGCTTGTTGCTGTAGTCGTTTTGTAGTACAATATCCAATTTTTCTCATAACAGTAAAGTTTTAAGCTCACTTTTGATTCCTGAAATAGACGGCAGGGTAGGGGAGATCCATTGTTTGAGAATTGTCAGATGGCAGATGAGTGTCCAAGAAGATGGGTTTAATAGTCTTAACAGTAATATAAATGACATTTCACCAAATATACAGTTTTTATGACAAGAGACCCTGTCTGAGCTGAGATTGCACATGCAGGGCACTGAATCTGTGCCTTGGTTACGTGATTCCCATGCACATGTGCAGGAGTGACATCATTATGGTCCAGCTATTCAATGGGCCTAACAGAGTCTAGAAGGAAGACCAGGTTAAGATGGAGGCTCCAAGCGCTGACATCGCAACGCTGGAGGGCTTCCTTTGATGGGCAATTCTGTCATAATGCTAGTATATGGTGCATCTGTCAGGGAGCGATTCTGAAATTATTAAACAAGACACCAATAGAAAGGTGCACTCAAAGGGACACTGGACAGTTGCATCTTAATCTTGACCACCTTTGAATGCTTGCTGATTGAATTACCACCTCAATAGGTAACCCCTTTTAGCAGCCAACACTGCCTTCTATCACACTTGAAACCTTTTGTCCCACTGCCAGAGTTTGTACTGTAAAAACATGATTCTTACGCATCATTGTTCCTAAAGGGGATACCCCAGTCTTTAGCCTAATTGTCTTACATGGGTGACATTGCAAAAGTTGTGTCAAGAACCCTTCATTTTATAAGTCAAGTTCTAACATCTGTCAATGAGGTATTTCTAAGGGAAATGATGATGCTCCCAAGCACTGGGTGAAGATGGAAACACCTAAGTGCTAATATTGCAGCACTGGAGGGCTTCCCTGAGAAGTAATTCTGTCTTAATGTGGTAATATGTGGTGCATACTAGCACATTATGGCTTAAACCATCCAGGAATTAGATACCCTAATAATGTGCACAAATCACCAGGTCCAGAAGGCTTACAGAGTCCTTAGAGAACATAGCACAGTTATAGCCAAGCTGCTATCTCAACATTTTAAAGAGACCTTACTGACTGAAACGGTACTAATTGATTGTCGTCGATCAAATGTGTTACCAATGTACAAGAAAGGATTGAGATGTATACCACCAAACTACAGACCAGTCAGCCTAAAATCAATAGTATGTAAAGTATTTGAGGGAATGATAAGGGACTCTATACACATATTTGTCTCTGATAAAACTATCATAAGTGACAACCAGAATGGATTTATTAACCACTTCCGGACCGCCCACCGCATATATACATCGCTACTTTGACGTTCTATACCTTTGTTATGGCAGCAGCTAGCTGCCCTAACCCCGGTATATGATTACACGGTGGGCGATCCTTTTCGCATAAAAGTGGTCCCAGCGGCAGATTCTCCATGGGATCAGGTTTATGGGCACCCAGTCATTTCCGCCGCTTACTGGAGAGATCAGCAGCGGCGGAAACTATCTGATCTGGTGTAGTGATGGGCAGGAAGTTGAGTGAGGGCAAGATGGCCCCCACTTGACTCTATGCCCTTGGAGCAACGTCAAATGTCACTTCCGCCCTCCGGCCTTAAAGGGACTGTTTTTTTTTTTTATTGCTTATAAGTGTAAATTTGAGATATGAGGTCTTTTTGACCCTAGATCTCACATTACAGAGGCCCTGTCCTGCTTATTTCTATTACAAGGGATGTTTACATTCCTTGTAATAGGAATAAAAGTGATCAAAAACATTTTTTTTAAAGGGACAGTGTAACTCTAAGCATATCACAGACTAGGTAGCACAGGGGGCTGCCTACAAGCGCCATGTACATAAGCCATCGGGATATAGAATAACTACACATTTAAACTGGAGATAAATTATGTGTGTATTGTGCTGTGATTGGCCAGTACATCGTGTGACCCAGCCTCGATATGAGCTGGAGTCACATAGCGCTGCATGTCACATGCTCTCAGGCTAGTGTAGGGAGAGGATGCTGCCGCCGCTGTGAGGGATAGATTAGCGTTATAAAATCATCTCATGCTGGTATAGGGAGAGGTTCCTGCCGCCGCTGTGAGGGATAGATTACCGTTATAAAATCATCTCATACTGGTATAGGGAGAGGTTCCTGCCGCTGGTGTGAGGGATAGATTAGCGTTATAAAATCATCTCATACTAGTATAGGGAGAGGTTCCTGCCACTGGTGTGAGGGATAGGTTAGCGTTATAAAATCATCTCATACTGGTATAGGGAGAGGTTCATGCTGCTGGTGTGAGGGACAGATTAGCGTTATAAAATCATCTCATACTAGTATAGGGAGAGGTTCCTGCCACTGGTGTGAGGGATAAATTAGCGTTATAAAATCATGTCATACTGGTATAGGGAGAGGTTCCTGCTGCTGCTGTGAGGGACAGATTACCGTTATAAAATCATCTCATACTGGTGTAGGGAGAGGTTCCTGCTGCTGCTGTGAGGGACAGATTATCGTTCTAAACTCATCTCATACTGTAGTAGGGAGAGGTTCCTTGCGGTGCTGTGAGGGACAGATTAGTGTTCTAAAATCATCTCATACTGGAGTAGGGAGAGATTCCTGGCGGTGCTGTGAGGGACAGATTAGTGTTCTAAAATCATCTCATACTGGAGTAGGGAGAGGTTCCTGGCAGTGCTGTGAGGGACAGATTAGTGTTCTAAAATCATCTCATACTGGAGTAGGGAGAGGTTCCTGGCGGTGCTGTGAGGGACAGATTAGCGTTCTAAAATCATCTCATACTGGTGTAGGGAGAGGTTCCTGCTGCTGCTGTGAGGGACAGATTATCGTTTTAAAATCATCTCATACTGGAGTAGGGAGAGGTTCCTAGCGGTGCTGTGAGGGACAGATTATCATTCTAAAATCATCTCATACTGGAGTAGGGAGAAGTTCCTGGCGATGCTGTGAGGGACAGATTTGCGTTCTAAAATCATCTCATACTGGTGTAGGGAGAGGTTCCTGGTGCTGCTGTGAGGGACAGATTATCGTTCTAAAATCATCTCATACTGGAGTATGGAGAGGTTCCTGACAGTGCTGTGAGAGACAGATTATCGTTCTAAAATCATCTCATACTGGAGTAGGGAGAGGTTCCTGGCGGTGCTGTGAGGGACAGATTATCATTCTAAAATCATCTCATACTGGAGTAGGGAGAGGTTCCTGGCGGTGCTGTGAGGGACAGATTTGCGTTCTAAAATCATCTCATACTGGTGTAGGGAGAGGTTCCTGCTGCTGGTGTGAGGGACAGATTAGCGTTCTAAAATCATCTCATACTGGTGTAGGGAGAGGTTCCTGCTGCTGGTGTGAGCGGTGCATTTCTTGCACAGAAATAAAAAGTGCGTCTACATTGCTGGTTTAAAAAAAAAAGAATAATAATTTATTAATCTTTTTTTATTATTATTATTAATAAATAATGCTACATAGTACATTTGCACCTTGCTGTGCATTTCTTGCACAAAATTAAAAAGTGCGTCTACATTGGTGGTTTAACAAATAATTGAAATTTGTGCTAAATAGTACATTTGCGTCCAGAATTAGGAAAGCGTCAAATAAGGGACGTGGTCGTGGTTCTGCTGGTGTTGGTGGTGTTGGTGAGGCTCCTGTTGCAAGAAGAGGACGTGGTCGATCTGCGCCAGCTATACGCACAAGTGAAATACCTTCCTCAGGTGCGAGTAGCCGACAGAACCTTCAACGTTATATGGTAGGCCTGAATGCCGCTCAACGAATGGTGAGGCCAGAACAAGTACAGGCGATCGTAGATTGGGTGGCTGACAATGCCTCCAGTTCCTTCACATTGTCTCCCACCCGGTCCCTTTCTGAAAGCTCAGAGTTGGCACCTGAACCCCATGGCCATCTGTCTTTCCCCTCAGCCCCTTGTAAATCAGCCAAGCAGTCTGAGCCCCAAGTCATGCAGCAGTCTCTTCTGCTTTTTGATGACTCTGCTGGTGTGCTTTCCATGGGCCATCCACATAGCCCTGCCCCAGAAGTGGAAGACATTGAGTGCACCCATGCCCAACCACTTCTGGTTCAGGATGAGGACATGGAAACACCACGTCTCTGATGATGACGAAACACAGGTGCCAACTGCTGCGGCTTTCCACAGTGTACAGACTGACAAGGAGGGCAGTGGTGAAGAGTAGGTGGAAGATGATGTGGAGGATCATGAGGTCCTAGACCCCACATGGAATGAAGGTCATGCGAGTGAGGTGTGCAGTTTGGAGGAAGAGGTGGTGGTTGCACAGAGGCACCAGCACAGCAAAAGAGGAAGCAGGTTGCAAAAGTGGAGCGACCGTCCCCTAGACAGTACGCCTGTTACTACCCACCGCACCCAGGGACCTAGCACACCAGTGGCAGTTCTTCAGACAATGTGCTGTCGACAAGACACAAGTGGTTTACATGCTGTGCAATTAGAGCCTGAAGCGAGGTATAAATGTTCTAAACCTGAGCACAACCTGCATGACCAGGCATCTACATGCAAAGCACGAGCTGTAGTGGAATAAGCACCTCAAAATCCAAGAAAGGTCTTGGCCTCCTCCTGATTCCTCCTCTGCTGCTGCCTCGGCCTCTTCCTCCACATCTACAGTGCCAGTGTCACCTGCCACCCAGCAAACAGACGATGTGACAGCAACGCCACCATGTCCACCACCGTCCCCAAGCATTTCCACACCATGGTCCCATGGAAGCTTACAGCTGTCCATCTCCCAAACACTGGAGAGAAAGAGGAAGTACCCCCCTACCCACCCGCGATCCCTGGACCTGAATGCCAGCATTTCAAAATTCCTGGCCTTTGAAATGCTGTCATTCTGTCTGGTGGACACGGACAGTTTTAAAAACCCGATGGCAGTGTCTGTCCCACAGCACGTGGTTCCCAGCCACCACTACTTTTCCAGGCAAGCCATACCTTCCCTGCACAAACAAGTCAGGGACAAGATTAAGTGGGCACTGCGCAACGCCATCTGTGGCAAGGTCCACATAACCACTGATACGTGGACCAGTAAGCACGACAGGGATGCTATATCTCGCTAATTGCACACTGGGCAAATGTAGTGGCGGGTGGGCCTGAGGCGGATAGCAGTTTGGCGCATGTTCTTCCGCCACCGAGGATTGCAGGGCATTTCTCTTTGCCTCCTGTTGCCTCCTCCTCCTACTCCGCTTCCTCGTCCTCTACCACCTTCTCATCCGGTCAGCGTAACACCTTCACCACCAACTTAAGCACATCCAGGGGGAAACGACAGCAGGCTGTTTTAAAACTGATATGTTTGGGGGGTAAACCCCACACTGCACAGCAGCTGTGGACGGGCATTGAAGAACAGACCAATGAGCGGTTGTTTCCACTGAGCCTCAAGTGCGGCCTGGTGGTGTGCGATAATGGGCGAAATCTCGTAGCAGCTCGGGGCCTAGCCGGGTTGATGCACATCCCTTGCCTGGCGCATGTGCTGAATTTGGTGGTGCAGAAATTTCTAAAAAACTACCCGGATATGTCACAGCAGCTGCAGAAAGTGCGGGCCGTCTGTGCGTGCTTTCGGCGTTCTTACCCTGCTGCTGCTCGCCTGTCTGCGCTGCAGCGGAACTTCGGCCTTCCCGCTCACCGCCTCCTATGCAACGTGCCCACAAGGTGGAACTCCAGCTTGTACATGCTAGAGAGACTGTGCGAGCAGCAGGCAATAGTGGAGTTTCAGCTGCAGCACGCACGGGTCAGTCGCTCAGTGGAACAGCACCACTTCACCACCAATGAGTGGGCCTCCATGCGAGACCTGTGTACCATATTGCAGTGTTTCGAGTACTCCACCAACATGGCCAGTGCTGATGACGCTGTTCTCAGCGTTACTATCCCACTTCTATGTCTCCTTGAAAAAACACTTCGGGCGATGATGGAAGAGAATGTGGCACAGGAGGAAGAGGGGTAATTTCCACGGTTATCAGGCCAGTCATTCACAAGTGGCTCGGAGGGTGGGTTCCTGCACCAGCATAGGCCAGGTAAAAAATTTTCAAGCCAGGGCACAATTCTGGAGGACGAGGATGATGAGGTGGAGGAGGAGGAGGAACCGTGTTCACAGCAGGGTGGCACCCAACGCAGCTCGTGGGCATCACTGGAGCGTGGCTGGGGGGATATGGAGGACACAGATGATAAACCTCCCACAGAGGACAGCTTGTCTTTGCCTCTGGGCAGCCTGGCACACGTGAGCGACTACATGCTGTGGTGCCAGCACAACGACAGCCGAGTTGCCCACATTGTAACTTGTGCTGATTACTGGGTGGCCACCCTGCTGGATCCCCGTTACAAGGACAACGTGCCGTCCTTAATTCCCTCACTGGAGCATGATCGGAAGATGCGCGACTACAAACGCATGCTGGTAGATGCGCTGCTGAGGGCATTCCCAAATGACACCGGGGGCTCAGTGGAAGCACAAGGCAAAGGCAGAGGAGGAGGAAGAGGTCGCCAACTCAGCTGTGGCACTGCCAGCACCCCAGAAGGCAGGGTTAGCATGGCCGAAATGTGGAAAAGCTTTGTCAGCAGCACGCCACAACAAACAGCACCACCAGCTGATAGGCAGCTACTTAGCAGGAGGCAGCATTTCAGCAACATGGTGGAACAGTATGCGTGCACACGCCTACACATACTGCCTGATGGGTCTGCCCCATTCAACTTCTGGGTCTCCAAATTGGGCACATGGCCTGAGCTTGCCCTTTATGCTGGCCTGCCCTGCAGCCAATGTATTGTCTGAATGTCTGTTTAGCATGGCAGGGGGCGTTATCACAGACAAGCGCAGCCGCCTGTCCGCAGCCAACGTGGACAAGCTAATGTTTATTAAAATGAACCAGTCATGGATCCCACAAGACTTGTCTGTACCTTGTGCAGAATAGCCATTTAGACCTGCCTCATACAGCCATTGGTATACTTTTTTTTTTTAATATGTCTCAATATTTTGGGGGCTACCTCAATTAGAAAAAAAAAAAAACTGTGTTGGCTACCTCCTCCTACTACACCGCCACTTCCACCTACACCGCCACGGTCACCGCCTCCTCAACCTCTAGGCTCCTACTCCACATCCACCTCCTCCTCCATTTTTTATTTTTTTATGTGATTTTAAGTTATTTCCCTATCCACATTTGTTTTTTGCTTCCTTTTGCAGCCCTCTAGCCCTTTCCAGGACTTTTTTTACAGCCATTTTTGTGCCCAAAAGTTCGGGTCACCATTGACTTCAATGGGGTTCGGGGTCCAGGGTCGAGTTCGGGTCAAGTTCGGGGCCAAACTCGAACTTTTTCGCGAAGTTCGGCCGAACCCGCCAAACCCGAACATCCAGGTGTCCGTTCAACTGTAATTATAACCCCTCCTTTGCTTAATCCAAAATGAAAAAACTTTTTGCCTTTAGTTCTACTTTAAGCAAGTGCATTAGTCATTGTATTCCACTGAACAACAAACAGGAAAGTACAAAATAAAAATGTGGTTAAATTCTAATGTAAAAAAACTAATAGGAAAAAATAGGTCTTTAACCACATCAATACTGGGCACGAAAACCCCTTTCCTGTCCAGGCCATTTTTCAGCTTTCAGCGTTATCACACTTTGAATGACAATTGAGCTTTCTTTTGGTGGTATTTAATCACTAGTGGGTTTTTTATTTTTTGTGCTATAATTAAAAAATGACTGAAAATTTTGTGAAAAAATGCTTTTTTCTTTGTTTCTATCAAAAGATTTAGCAAATTAGTGATTTTTCTTCATAAATTTTGGCCAAAATTTATACTACTACATATTTTTGGTAAAAATAACCCAAATCGGTGTATATTATTTGGTCCTTGTGAAAGTTATAGAGTCTACAAACTATGATGCCAATCATTGAAAACTGATCACACCTGATCACACCTGATGTACTGAAGGCCTATCTCATTTCTTGAGACTCTACCAAGCCAGGAAAGTACAAATACCCCCCAAATGACCCCTTTTTGGAAAGTAGACATTCCATGGTATTTAGTAAGAGGCATGGTGAATTTTTTGAAGTTGTAATTTTTTCCCACAATTCTTTGCAAAATTAAGATTTTTTTTTTCATTATTTTTTTTCATAAAAGTGTCATTGTAACAGGTTATTTCTCACACACAGCATATGCATACCACAAATTACACCCCAAAAAACATTCTACTACTCCTCCTGAGTATGGCGATACCACATGTCTGAGACTTTTTCACAGCCTAGCCACATACAGAGGCTCAACATGCAGGGAGCGCCGTCAGGTATTCTAGGGACATAAACTACACATCTAATGTCATGAAGACCTATCACATTTTGAAGGCCCTGGAGCACCAGGACAATGGAATTGTCCACAAAATGACCCCATTTTGGAAAGAAAACACCCCAACGTATAATCTATGAGGCATTATGAGTCTTTTGAACATGTCATTTTTTTGCAGTAGTTTTTGGAAAATGTGGTAAAAAAATTAAAACACATTTTTTTTACACAAAGTTGTCCATTTATATGATATTTCCAACATATAGCATATACATAGCAAAAATGACACCCCAAAATAGATTCTACTACTCCCCCTGAGTATGGTGATACCACATGTGTAAGACTTTTACATAGTCTGGCCACATACAGAGGCCCAACATTGAAGTAGCACCTTCAGGCGTTCTACGAGCACAAATTGCACATCTCATTTCTCAACCATCTACCTATTACACTTTTGAAGGTCCTGGACAATGGAATTGCCCACAAAATGACCCCATTTTGGAAAGCAAACACCCCAACGTATAATCTCTGATGCATAATGAGTCTTTTGAACATGTCATTTTTTTCCAGTAGTTTTTGGAAAATGTAGGAAAAAAATGAAAACGCTTTTATTTTTACGCAAAGTTGTCCATTTATATGATATTTCTGACACATAGCATGTACATAGAAAAAATTACACCCCAAAATACATTCTGCTACTCCTCCTGAGTATGGCGATGCCAAATGTGTGAGACTTTTACAGGTGATGTTTACTCATGGGTGTGACGGTCACTGACAGGTGAGTGGCTATGGTCACTGATGGGTGACTGGTGGTGGTTACTGATGGGTGGCGGGTGACTGGTGGTGGTCACTGATGGGTGATGGGTGTCTGGCGGTGGTCACTGATGGGTGATGGGTGTCTGGTGGTGGTCACTGATGGGTGACAGATGACTGGTGGTGGTCACTGATGGATGACGGATGACTGGTGGTGGTCACTGATGGATGACGGGTGACTGGTGGTGGTCACTGATGGGTGACTGGTGGTGGTCACTGATGGGTGACGGGTGACTGGCTGTGGTCACTGATGGGTGCCGTGTGTCTGGTAGTGGTCACTGATGGGCGATGGGTGTCTGGTGGTGGTCACTGATGGGTGACGGGTGACTGGTGGAGGTTACTGATGGGTGACGGGTGACTGGCGGTGGTCACTGATAGGTAATGGATGACTGGCTGTGGTCACTGATGGGTGATTGGTGGTGGTCACTGATGGGTGACTGGTGGTGGTCACTGATGGGTGACTGGGGGTGGTCACTGTTGGGTGCTGCGTGTCTGGCGGTGGTCACTGATGGGTGATGGGTGTCTGGCGGTGGCCACTGATGGGTGACCGGTGTCTGGCAGTGATCACTAATGTGTGACAGGTGACTGGCGGTGGTCACAGATGCGTGATTGGGGGTGGTCACTGATGGATGACGGGTGACTGGCGGTGGTCACTAATGGGTGACTGGCGGTGGTCACTGATAGGTGACAGGTGACTGGCAGTGGTCACTGATGGGTGACGGGTGACTGGTGGTGGTCACTGATGGGTGACGGGTGTCTGGTGGTGGTCACTGATGGGTGACTGGTCACGGTCACTGATGGGTGATGGGTGACTGGCGGTGGTCACTGATGGGTGACGGGTGACAGGCCAAGGGTGACTGGCGGTGGTCAGTGATGGGTGACAGGCCATGGTCAGTGATGGGTGACAGGTGACAGGCCAAGGTCAGTGTTGAGTGACAGGCCACGGTCACTGATGTGTGGCGGTTGACACACCACGTTAACTGATGGGTGACACGCCACGGTCACTGACGGGTGACATGTCATGGTCAGTGACGGGTGACACGCCACCGTCACTGTTAAGTGACACGCCACCATCACTGACAGGTGACAGGTGACACGCCAGGTCACTGACGGGTGACACGCCACAGTTACTGATGGGTGACGGGTGACACGGTCACTGGCTGGGTGAGAAGCCACGGTCACTGACGGGTGACATGCCACGGTCACTGACAGGTGACAGGTGACACGACACGGTCACTGACAGGTGACGGGGTGACACGCCACGGTCACTGACGGGTGACATACCACGGTCACTGATGGGTGACGGGTGACAGGCCACGGTTAGTGACGGGTGACAGGTCACGGTCGCTGATGAGTTACACGCCACGTGACTGATGGGTGACGGGTGACATGCCACGGTCGCTGATGGCTGATGGATGACGGGTGACAGGTCACCGTCACTGACGGGTGACAGGTGCACTTTATGATGACAGTCTGATGACAGGTACACTTTATGATCACAGGTACACTTTATGCCAGGAAGCTATTCTGAAATTGTTAAACAAGACACCAATAGAAAGGTGCATTCAAACAGACAATGGACCGTTGCATTTTAATTTTGATTGCCTTTGAATGCTCTCTGATTGAATTACCACCTCAATAGGTAATCCCATTTATCAGCCAACGCTGCTTTCTATTACATGTCAAACCTTTTGTCTCACTGTCAGAGTTTGTACTGTACAAACATGATTCTTATGGGACACGCCAATCTTTAGCCGTATTGTCTTACATTGGTGACAATGAAAAAGTTGTGTTAAGAACCCTTCATATAAGTCAAGTCCTAACATCTGTCAATGAGGCATTTCCAAGGGAAATGATGAGGCTCCCATGCCCGTGTGAAGATGAAAGTACCCGAATGCTGGATGGCTTCCTCTGAGATGTAATTCTGTCATAATGTGCTAATATGCTGTGCATACTAGCACATTATGGCTTAAACCACCCAGGGGCCCACTTTGAATTAGATACCCTAACCCCTCACTTACCGAGTCATTGTAAAATTACGTCGGCAGGAACCCTTCGTCGATCCGGGCCGACGTCATGACGTCGGCCACTTCTCACCGCTACTGCGGACCCCCGGGGGGTCGTGTACCCCTCCGATCGGGGTAAAGAGTCAATAGATTTGGCTCTTTACCACGTGACCGGCTGTGTCCAATCACAGCTGGTCACTTCCGACCTCCACATGCACGCCGCTTGTGCGCGCCCCCAGGGGCGCGCAGCGCGGTGATTGGGGTTCGGGCTTGTCCCTCGGGCAAAGCCCACCTCCAATCAGTGTAAAGAGCCAATGGATTGGCTCTTTACCACGTGACCGGCTGTGTTTGGACACGTGATGTAAACAAACCGCGGTAACGAGCTGTACCGGGTTCTCCCTCTCCCACACCGATCATGTGTGAGAGGGCGATTGCCGTAACAGCTTGTTACCGCCTACTGTGTGCACCAAGCACACTGATCACCCCCCTAATAAAGAGGACCTGTCACCACCCCATAAGAGTACCTGTCACAGCCCATCAGAGTACCTGTCACCAGCCCATCAGAGTACCCGAGTACCTGTCACCATCCCATCTGAGTACCTGAGTACCTGTCACCAACCCATCTGAGTGCAAGAGTACCTGTCACCATCCCATCAGAGTACCCGAGTACCTGTCACCAGCCCATCTGAGTACCCGAGTACCTGTTATGGTGTCACCAACCCATCAGAGTACCCAAGTACCTGTCACCATCCCATCTGAGTACCCAAGTACCTGTCACCAGCCCATCTGAGTACCCGAGTACCTGTCACCATCCCATCTGAGTACCTGAGTACCTGTCACCAGCCCATCTGAGTACCCGAGTACTAGTCACCATCCCATCTGAGTACCCGAGTACCTGTCACCAACCCATCTGAGTACCCGAGTACCTGTCACCATCCCATCTGAGTACCCGAGTACCTGTCACAAACCCATCTGAGTGCAAGAGTACCTGTCACCAGTCCATCAAAGTACCTGAGTACCTGTCACCAACCCATCTGAGTACCCGAGTACCTGTCACCATCCCATCTGAGTACTGGAGTACCTGTCACCATCCCATCTGAGTACCCGAGTACCTGCCACTGTGGCATCGTCCATGAGCCCATGAGTCTACCCGACCACTGTCCATGAGCCCATGAGACTACCCGACCACTGTCCATGAACCCATGAGTCTACCCAACCACTGTCCATGAGCCCATGAGTCTACCCTACCACTGTCCATGAGGTCATGAGTCTACCCTACCACTGTCCATGAGCCCATGAGTCT